>JAAAWK010001105.1:0-66469 GCA_022496015.1 Hordeum marinum
GCACTACAAATGAACTCTGAAAAGGTTGAAGTTGGCATGGTATCATCATTTCACCCACATAGCATGTGCTAAAAAGTTGAGAGGGTTACGGAAAAAAGCTGGATGCACTTCGTGTACAAAACGGACACTCTCTTTCGAAGTGAGGGTTTCGGACATAAACTCATCTGTTACAAAAGGCATTTCATTTTTTGAACTTATTTGACACTCCGGTTTTGTGTTAAAAATAAACCATTCAAAGCCACATCATCAATTTTCTACCCTTTCTGACTTCATTTGTTATTTTTCATGCAGTTATTAATTTTTTTTGAGCTAAATGACCCGAAATTGAAAAGCACTACAAATGAACTCTGAAAAGGTTGAAAGTTGGCATGGTCATAATTTCACCCACATAGCATGTGCTAAAAAGTTGAGAGGGTTACGGAAAAAGCTGGATGCACTTCGTGTACAAAACGGACACTCTCTTTCGAAGTATGAGGGTTTCGGACATAAACTCATCTGTTACAAAAGGCATTTCATTTTCTTGAACTTATTTGAACTCCAGGCTTTTTGTGTATTAAAAATAAACCATTCAAAGCCACATCATCAATTTTCTACCCTTTCTGACTTCATTTGTTATTTTTCATGCAGTTATTAATTTTTTTGAGCTAAATGACCCTGAAATTGAAAAGCACTACAAATGAACTCTGAAAAGGTTGAAAGTTGGCATGGTATATCATTTCACCCACATAGCATGTGCTAAAAAGTTGAGAGGGTTACGAAAAAGCTGGATGCACTTCGTGTACAAAAAAACACTCTCTTTCGAAGTATCAGGGTTTCGGACATAAACTCATCTGTTACAAAAGGCATTTCATTTTCTTGAACTTATTTGCACTCCGGGCTTTTTGTGTGTTAAAAATGCACCATTCAAAGCCACATCATCAATTTTCTACCCTTTCTGACTTCATTTGTTATTTTTCATGCAGTTATTAATTTTTTTTGAGCTAAATGACCCTGAAATTGAAAAGCACTACAAATGAACTCTGAAAAGTTGAAAGTTGCATGGTATCATCATTTCACCCACATATGCATGTGCTAAAAAGTTGAGAGGGGTTACGGAAAAGCGGATGCACTCGTGTACAAAACGGACACTCTCTTTCGAAGTATGAGGGTTTTGGACATAAACTCATCTGTTACAAAAGGCATTTCATTTTCTTGAACTTATTTGAACTCCAGGATTTTTTGTGTGTTAAAAATGCACCATTCAAAGCCACATCATCAATTTTCTACCCTTTCTGACTTCATTTGTTATTTTTCATGCAGTTTATTATGTTTTTTGAGCTAATGACCCTGAAATTGAAAAGCACTACAATGAACTCTGAAAAGGTTGAAAGTTGGCATGGTATCATCATTTCACCCACATAGCATGTGCTAAAAAGTTGAGAGGGTTACGGAAAAAGCGGGATGCACTTCGTGTACAAACAAACACTCTCTTTCGAAGTATCAGGGTTTCGGACATAAACTCATCTGTTACAAAAGGCATTTCATTTTCTTGAACTTATTTGCACTCCAGGGATTTTTGTGTGTTAAAATGCACCATTCAAAGCCACATCATCAATTTTCTACCCTTTCTGACTTCATTTGTTATTTTTCATGCAGTTATTAATTTTTTTGGAGCTAAATGACCCTGAAATTGAAAAGCACTACAAATGAACTCTGAAAAGGTTGAAATATGGCATGGTATCATAATTTCACCCACATAGCATGTGCTAAAAAGTTGAGAGGGTTACGGAAAAAGCTGGATGCACTTCGTGTACAAAACGGACACTCTCTTTCGAAGTATGAGGGTTTCGGACATAAACTCATCTGTTACAAAAGGCATTTCATTTTTTTAACTTATTTGAACTCCAGGCTTTTTGTGTATTAAAAATAAACCATTCAAAGCCACATCATCAATTTTCTACCCTTTCTGACTTCATTTGTTATTTTTCATGCAGTTATTAATTTTTTTTGAGCTAAATGACCCTGAAATTGAAAAGCACTACAAATGAACTCTGAAAAGGTTGAAAGTTGGCATGGTATCATCATTTCACCCACATAGCATGTGCTAAAAAGTTGAGAGGGTTACGGAAAAAGCTGGATGCACTTCGTGTACAAAACGGACACTCTCTTTCGAAGTATGAGGGTTTCGGACATAACTCATCTGTTACAAAAGGCATTTCATTTTTTTAACTTATTTGAACTCCAGGCTTTTTGTGTATTAAAAATAAACCATTCAAAGCCACATCATCAATTTTCTACCCTTTCTGACTTCATTTGTTATTTTTCATGTAGTTATTAATTTTTTTGGAGCTAAATGACCCCGAAATTGAAAGGCACTACAAATGAACTCTGAAAAGGTTGAAATATGGCATGGTATCATAATTTCACCCACATAGCATGTGCTAAAAAGTTGAGAGGGTTACGGAAAAAGCTGGATGCACTTCGTGTACAAAACGTACACTCTCTTTCGAAGTATGAGGGTTTCGGACATAAACTCATCTGTTACAAAAGGCATTTCATTTTCTTGAACTTATTTGAACTCCAGGCTTTTTGTGTATTAAAAATAAACCATTCAAAGCCACATCATCAATTTTCTACCCTTTCCGACTTCATTTGTTATTTTTCGTGCAGTTATTAATTTTTTTTGAGCTAAATGACCCTGAAATTGAAAAGCACTACAAATGAACTCTGAAAAGGTTGAAAGTTGGCATGGTATCATCATTTCACCCACATAGCATGTGCTAAAAAGTTGAGAGGGTTACGAAAAAAGCTGGATGCACTTCGTGTAGAAAAACAAACACTCTCTTTCAAAGTATCAGGGTTTCGGACATAAACTCATCTGTTACAAAAGGCATTTCATTTTCTTGAACTTATTTGCACTCCGGGCTTTTTGTGTGTTAAAAATGCACCATTCAAAGCCACATCATCAATTTTCTACCCTTTCTGACTTCATTTGTTATTTTTCATGTAGTTATTAATTTTTTTGGAGCTAAATGACCCGAAATTTAAAGGCACTACAAATGAACTCTGAAAAGGTTGAAAGTTGGCATGGTATCATAATTTCACCCACATAGCATGTGCTAAAAAGTTGAGAGGGTTACGGAAAAAGCTGGATGCACTTCGTGTACAAAACGTACACTCTCTTTCGAAGTATGAGGGTTTCGGACATAAACTCATCTGTTACAAAAGGCATTTCATTTTCTTGAACTTATTTGAACTCCAGGCTTTTTGTGTATTAAAAATAAACCATTCAAAGCCACATCATCAATTTTCTACCCTTTCCGACTTCATTTGTTATTTTTCGTGCAGTTATTAATTTTTTTTGAGCTAAATGACCCTGAAATTGAAAAGCACTACAAATGAACTCTGAAAAGGTTGAAAGTTGGCATGGTATCATCATTTCACCCACATAGCATGTGCTAAAAAGTTGAGAGGGTTACGAAAAAAGCTGGATGCACTTCGTGTAGAAAAACAAACACTCTCTTTCAAAGTATCAGGGTTTCGGACATAAACTCATCTGTTACAAAAGGCATTTCATTTTTTTAACTTATTTGAACTCCAGGCTTTTTGTGTATTAAAAATAAACCATTCAAATCCACATCATCAATTTTCTACCCTTTCTGACTTCATTTGTTATTTTTCATGTAGTTATTAATTTTTTTGGAGCTAAATGACCCCGAAATTTAAAGGCACTACAAATGAACTCTGAAAAGGTTGAAAGTTGGCATGGTATCATAATTTCACCCACATAGCATGTGCTAAAAAGTTGAGAGGGTTACGGAAAAAGCTGGATGCACTTCGTGTACAAAACGTACACTCTCTTTCGAAGTATGAGGGTTTCGGACATAAACTCATCTGTTACAAAAGGCATTTCATTTTCTTGAACTTATTTGAACTCCAGGCTTTTGTGTATTAAAAATAAACCATTCAAAGCCACATCATCAATTTTCTACCCTTTCCGACTTCATTTGTTATTTTTCGTGCAGTTATTAATTTTTTTTGAGCTAAATGACCCTGAAATTGAAAAGCACTACAAATGAACTCTGAAAAGGTTGAAAGTTGGCATGGTATCATCATTTCACCCACATAGCATGTGCTAAAAAGTTGAGAGGGTTACGAAAAAAGCTGGATGCACTTCGTGTAGAAAAACAAACACTCTCTTTCAAAGTATCAGGGTTTCGGACATAAACTCATCTGTTACAAAAGGCATTTCATTTTCTTGAACTTATTTGCACTCCGGGCTTTTTGTGTGTTAAAAATGCACCATTCAAAGCCACATCATCAATTTTCTACCCTTTCTGACTTCATTTGTTATTTTTCATGTAGTTATTAATTTTTTTGGAGCTAAATGACCCCGAAATTTAAAGGCACTACAAATGAACTCTGAAAAGGTTGAAAGTTGGCATGGTATCATAATTTCACCCACATAGCATGTGCTAAAAAGTTGAGAGGGTTACGGAAAAAGCTGGATGCACTTCGTGTACAAAACGGACACTCTCTTTCGAAGTATGAGGGTTTCGGACATAAACTCATCTGTTACAAAAGGCATTTCATTTTTTTAACTTATTTGAACTCCAGGCTTTTTGTGTATTAAAAATAAACCATTCAAAGCCACATCATCAATTTTCTACCCTTTCTGACTTCATTTGTTATTTTTCATGCAGTTATTAATTTTTTTGGAGCTAAATGACCCCGAAATTGAAAGGCACTACAAATGAACTCTGAAAAGGTTGAAATATGGCATGGTATCATAATTTCACCCACATAGCATGTGCTAAAAAGTTGAGAGGGTTACGGAAAAAGCTGGATGCACTTCGTGTACAAAACGTACACTCTCTTTCGAAGTATGAGGGTTTCGGACATAAACTCATCTGTTACAAAAGGCATTTCATTTTCTTGAACTTATTTGAACTCCAGGCTTTTTGTGTATTAAAAATAAACCATTCAAAGCCACATCATCAATTTTCTACCCTTTCCGACTTCATTTGTTATTTTTCATGCAGTTATTAATTTTTTTTGAGCTAAATGACCCTGAAATTGAAAAGCACTACAAATGAACTCTGAAAAGGTTGAAAGTTGGCATGGTATCATCATTTCACCCACATAGCATGTGCTAAAAAGTTGAGAGGGTTACGAAAAAAGCTGGATGCACTTCGTGTAGAAAAACAAACACTCTCTTTCAAAGTATCAGGGTTTCGGACATAAACTCATCTGTTACAAAAGGCATTTCATTTTCTTGAACTTATTTGCACTCCGGGCTTTTTGTGTGTTAAAAATGCACCATTCAAAGCCACATCATCAATTTTCTACCCTTTCTGACTTCATTTGTTATTTTTCATGCAGTTATTAATTTTTTTTGAGCTAAATGACCCCGAAATTGAAAGGCACTACAAATGAACTCTGAAAAGGTTGAAAGTTGGCATGGTATCATAATTTCACCCACATAGCATGTGCTAAAAAGTTGAGAGGGTTACGGAAAAAGCTGGATGCACTTCGTGTACAAAACGGACACTCTCTTTCGAAGTATGAGGGTTTCGGACATAAACTCATCTGTTACAAAAGGCATTTCATTTTCTTGAACTTATTTGAACTCCAGGCTTTTTGTGTATTAAAAATAAACCATTCAAAGCCACATCATCAATTTTCTACCCTTTCCGACTTCATTTGTTATTTTTCATGCAGTTATTAATTTTTTTTGAGCTAAATGACCCTGAAATTGAAAAGCACTACAAATGAACTCTGAAAAGGTTGAAAGTTGGCATGGTATCATCATTTCACCCACATAGCATGTGCTAAAAAGTTGAGAGGGTTACGAAAAAAGCTGGATGCACTTCGTGTACAAAACAAACACTCTCTTTGGAAGTATCAGGGTTTCGCACCTAAACTCATCTGTTACAAAAGGCATTTCATTTTCTTGAACTTATTTGCACTCCGGGCTTTTTGTGTGTTAAAAATGCACCATTCAAAGCCACATCATCAATTTTCTACCCTTTCTGACTTCATTTGTTATTTTTCATGCAGTTATTAATTTTTTTTTGAGCTAAATGACCCTGAAATTGAAAAGCACTACAAATGAACTCTGAAAAGGTTGAAATATGGCATGGTATCATAATTTCACCCACATAGCATGTGCTAAAAAGTTGAGAGGGTTACGGAAAAAGCTGGATGCACTTCGTGTACAAAACGGACACTCTCTTTCGAAGTATGAGGGTTTCGGACATAAACTCATCTGTTACAAAAGGCATTTCATTTTTTTTAACTTATTTGAACTCCAGGCTTTTTGTGTATTAAAAATAAACCATTCAAAGCCACATCATCAATTTCTACCCTTTCTGACTTCATTTGTTATTTTTCATGCAGTTATTAATTTTTTTTGAGCTAAATGACCCCGAAATTGAAAGGCACTACAAATGAACTCTGAAAAGGTTGAAAGTTGGCATGGTATCCTCATTTCACCCACATAGCATGTGCTAAAAAGTTGAGAGGGTTACGGAAAAAGCTGGATGCACTTCGTGTACAAAACAAACACTCTCTTTCGAAGTATCAGGGTTTCGGACATAAACTCATCTGTTACAAAAGGCATTTCATTTTCTTGAACTTATTTGAACTCCAGGCTTTTTGTATGTTAAAAATGCACCATTCAAAGCCACATCATCAATTTTCTACCCTTTCTGACTTCATTTGTTATTTTTCATGCAGTTATTAATTTTTTTTTGAGCTAAATGACCCTGAAATTGAAAAGCACTACAAATGAACTCTGAAAAGGTTGAAATATGGCATGGTATCATAATTTCACCCACATAGCATGTGCTAAAAAGTTGAGAGGGTTACGGAAAAAGCTGGATGCACTTCGTGTACAAAACGGACACTCTCTTTCGAAGTATGAGGGTTTCGGACATAAACTCATCTGTTACAAAAGGCATTTCATTTTTTTAACTTATTTGAACTCCAGGCTTTTTGTGTATTAAAAATAAACCATTCAAAGCCACATCATCAATTTTCTACCCTTTCTGACTTCATTTGTTATTTTTCATGCAGTTATTAATTTTTTTTGAGCTAAATGACCCTGAAATTGAAAAGCACTACAAATGAACTCTGAAAAGGTTGAAAGTTGGCATGGTATCATCATTTCACCCACATAGCATGTGCTAAAAAGTTGAGAGGGTTACGGAAAAAGCTGGATGCACTTCGTGTACAAAACGGACACTCTCTTTCGAAGTATGAGGGTTTCGGACATAAACTCATCTGTTACAAAAGGCATTTCATTTTTTTAACTTATTTGAACTCCAGGCTTTTTGTGTATTAAAAATAAACCATTCAAAGCCACATCATCAATTTTCTACCCTTTCTGACTTCATTTGTTATTTTTCATGTAGTTATTAATTTTTTTGGAGCTAAATGACCCCGAAATTTAAAGGCACTACAAATGAACTCTGAAAAGGTTGAAAGTTGGCATGGTATCATAATTTCACCCACATAGCATGTGCTAAAAAGTTGAGAGGGTTACGGAAAAAGCTGGATGCACTTCGTGTACAAAACGTACACTCTCTTTCGAAGTATGAGGGTTTCGGACATAAACTCATCTGTTACAAAAGGCATTTCATTTTCTTGAACTTATTTGAACTCCAGGCTTTTTGTGTATTAAAAATAAACCATTCAAAGCCACATCATCAATTTTCTACCCTTTCCGACTTCATTTGTTATTTTTCATGCAGTTATTAATTTTTTTTTGAGCTAAATGACCCTGAAATTGAAAAGCACTACAAATGAACTCTGAAAAGGTTGAAAGTTGGCATGGTATCATCATTTCACCCACATAGCATGTGCTAAAAAGTTGAGAGGGTTACGAAAAAAGCTGGATGCACTTCGTGTAGAAAAACAAACACTCTCTTTCAAAGTATCAGGGTTTCGGACATAAACTCATCTGTTACAAAAGGCATTTCATTTTCTTGAACTTATTTGCACTCCGGGCTTTTTGTGTGTTAAAAATGCACCATTCAAAGCCACATCATCAATTTTCTACCCTTTCTGACTTCATTTGTTATTTTTCATGCAGTTATTAATTTTTTTTGAGCTAAATGACCCCGAAATTGAAAGGCACTACAAATGAACTCTGAAAAGGTTGAAAGTTGGCATGGTATCATAATTTCACCCACATAGCATGTGCTAAAAAGTTGAGAGGGTTACGGAAAAAGCTGGATGCACTTCGTGTACAAAACGGACACTCTCTTTCGAAGTATGAGGGTTTCGGACATAAACTCATCTGTTACAAAAGGCATTTCATTTTCTTGAACTTATTTGAACTCCAGGCTTTTTGTGTATTAAAAATAAACCATTCAAAGCCACATCATCAATTTTCTACCCTTTCCGACTTCATTTGTTATTTTTCATGCAGTTATTAATTTTTTTTGAGCTAAATGACCCTGAAATTGAAAAGCACTACAAATGAACTCTGAAAAGGTTGAAAGTTGGCATGGTATCATCATTTCACCCACATAGCATGTGCTAAAAAGTTGAGAGGGTTACGAAAAAAGCTGGATGCACTTCGTGTACAAAACAAACACTCTCTTTGGAAGTATCAGGGTTTCGCACCTAAACTCATCTGTTACAAAAGGCATTTCATTTTCTTGAACTTATTTGCACTCCGGGCTTTTTGTGTGTTAAAAATGCACCATTCAAAGCCACATCATCAATTTTCTACCCTTTCTGACTTCATTTGTTATTTTTCATGCAGTTATTAATTTTTTTTTGAGCTAAATGACCCTGAAATTGAAAGCACTACAAATGAACTCTGAAAAGGTTGAAATATGGCATGGTATCATAATTTCACCCACATAGCATGTGCTAAAAAGTTGAGAGGGTTACGGAAAAAGCTGGATGCACTTCGTGTACAAAACGGACACTCTCTTTCGAAGTATGAGGGTTTCGGACATAAACTCATCTGTTACAAAAGGCATTTCATTTTTTTAACTTATTTGAACTCCAGGCCTTTTGTGTATTAAAAATAAACCATTCAAAGCCACATCATCAATTTTCTACCCTTTCTGACTTCATTTGTTATTTTTCATGCAGTTATTAATTTTTTTTGAGCTAAATGACCCTGAAATTGAAAAGCACTACAAATGAACTCTGAAAAGGTTGAAAGTTGGCATGGTATCCTCATTTCACCCACATAGCATGTGCTAAAAAGTTGAGAGGGTTACGGAAAAAGCTGGATGCACTTCGTGTACAAAACAAACACTCTCTTTCGAAGTATCAGGGTTTTGGACATAAACTCATCTGTTACAAAAGGCATTTCATTTTCTTGAACTTATTTGAACTCCAGGCTTTTTGTATGTTAAAAATGCACCATTCAAAGCCACATCATCAATTTTCTACCCTTTCTGACTTCATTTGTTATTTTTCATGCAGTTATTAATTTTTATTTGAGCTAAATGACCCTGAAATTGAAAAGCACTACAAATGAACTCTGAAAAGGTTGAAAGATGGCATGGTATCATCATTTCACCCACATAGCATGTGCTAAAAAGTTGAGAGGGTTACGGCAAAAGCTGGATGCACTTCGTGTACAAAACGGACACTCTCTTTCGAAGTATGAGGGTTTCGGACATAAACTCATCTGTTACAAAAGGCATTTCATTTTATTGAACTTATTTGAACTCCAGGCTTTTTGTGTATTAAAAATAAACATTCAAAGCCACATCATCACTTTTCAACCCTGTCTGACTTCATTTGTTATTTTTCATGCAATAATTGATTTTTTGAGCTAAATGACCCTCAAATTGAAAGGCACTACAAATGAACTCTGAAAAAGTTGAAAGTTGGCATGGTATCATCATTTCACCCACATAGCATGTGCTAAAAAGTTGAGAGGGTTATGGCAAAAGCTGGATGCACTTCGTGTACAAAAGGGACAATCTCTTTCGAAGTATCAGGGTTTCGGACATAAACTCATCTGTTACAAAAGGCATTTCATTTTCTTGAACTTATTTGAACTCCAGGCTTTTTGTGTGTTAAAAATGCACCATTCAAAGCCACATCATCAATTTTCTACCCTTTCTGACTTCATTTCTTATTTTTCATGCAGTTATTAAATTTTTTTGAGCTAAATGACCCTGAAATTGAAAGGCACTACAAATGAACTCTGAAAAGGTTGAAAGTTGGCATGGTATCATAATTTCACCCACATAGCATGTGCTAAAAAGTTGAGAGGGTTACGAAAAAAGCTGGATGCACTTCATGTACAAAACAAACACTCTCTTTCGAAGTATCAGGGTTTCGGACATAAACTCATCTGTTACAAAAGGCATTTCTTTTTCTTGAACTTATTTGCACTCCGGGATTTTTGTGTGTTAAAAATGCACCATTCAAAGCCACATCATCAATTTTCTACCCTTTCTGACTTCATTTGTTATTTTTCATGCAGTTATTAATTTTTTTTTTGAGCTAAATGACCCTGAAATTGAAAAGCACTACAAATGAACTCTAAAAAGGTTGAAATATGGCATGGTATCATAATTTCACCCACATAGCATGTGCTAAAAAGTTGAGAGGGTTACGGAAAAAGCTGGTTGCACTTCGTGTACAAAACGGACACTCTCTTTCGAAGTATGAGGGTTTCGGACATAAACTCATCTGTTACAAAAGGCATTTCATTTTCTTTAACTTATTTGAACTCCAGGCTTTTTGTGTATTAAAAATAAACCATTCAAAGCCACATCATCAATTTTCTACCCTTTCTGACTTCATTTGTTATTTTTCATGAAGTTATTAATTTTTTTTGAGCTAAATGACCCTGAAATTGAAAAGCACTACAAATGAACTCTGAAAAGGTTGAAAGTTGGCATGGTATCATCATTTCACCCACATAGCATGTGCTAAAAAGTTGAGAGGGTTACAGAAAAAGCTGGATCCACTTCGTGTATAAAACAAACACTCTCTTTCGAAGTATCAGGGTTTCGGACATAAACTCATCTGTTACAAAAGGCATTTCATTTTCTTGAACTTATTTGAACTCCAGGCTTTTGGTGTGTTAAAAATACACCATTCAAAGCCACATCATCAATTTTCTACCCTTTCTGACTTCATTTGTTATTTTTCATGCAGTTATTAATTTTTATTTGAGCTAAATGACCCTGAAATTGAAAAGCACTACAAATGAACTCTGAAAAGGTTGAAAGATGGCATGGTATCATCATTTCACCCACATAGCATGTGCTAAAAAGTTGAGAGGGTTACGGAAAAAGCTGGATGCACTTCGTGTACAAAACGGACACTCTCTTTCGAAGTATGAGGGTTTCGGACATAAACTCATCTGTTACAAAAGGCATTTCATTTTTTTAACTTATTTGAACTCCAGGCTTTTTGTGTATTAAAAATAAACCATTCAAAGCCACATCATCAATTTTCTACCCTTTCTGACTTCATTTGTTATTTTTCATGTAGTTATTAATTTTTTTGGAGCTAAATGACCCCGAAATTTAAAGGCACTACAAATGAACTCTGAAAAGGTTGAAAGTTGGCATGGTATCATAATTTCACCCACATAGCATGTGCTAAAAAGTTGAGAGGGTTACGGAAAAAGCTGGATGCACTTCGTGTACAAAACGTACACTCTCTTTCGAAGTATGAGGGTTTCGGACATAAACTCATCTGTTACAAAAGGCATTTCATTTTCTTGAACTTATTTGAACTCCAGGCTTTTTGTGTATTAAAAATAAACCATTCAAAGCCACATCATCAATTTTCTACCCTTTCCGACTTCATTTGTTATTTTTCATGCAGTTATTAATTTTTTTTGAGCTAAATGACCCTGAAATTGAAAAGCACTACAAATGAACTCTGAAAAGGTTGAAAGTTGGCATGGTATCATCATTTCACCCACATAGCATGTGCTAAAAAGTTGAGAGGGTTACGAAAAAAGCTGGATGCACTTCGTGTACAAAACAAACACTCTCTTTCAAAGTATCAGGGTTTCGGACATAAACTCATCTGTTACAAAAGGCATTTCATTTTCTTGAACTTATTTGCACTCCGGGCTTTTTGTGTGTTAAAAATGCACCATTCAAAGCCACATCATCAATTTTCTACCCTTTCTGACTTCATTTGTTATTTTTCATGCAGTTATTAATTTTTTTTGAGCTAAATGACCCCGAAATTGAAAGGCACTACAAATGAACTCTGAAAAGGTTGAAAGTTGGCATGGTATCATAATTTCACCCACATAGCATGTGCTAAAAAGTTGAGAGGGTTACGGAAAAAGCTGGATGCACTTCGTGTACAAAACGGACACTCTCTTTCGAAGTATGAGGGTTTCGGACATAAACTCATCTGTTACAAAAGGCATTTCATTTTCTTGAACTTATTTGAACTCCAGGCTTTTTGTGTATTAAAAATAAACCATTCAAAGCCACATCATCAATTTTCTACCCTTTCCGACTTCATTTGTTATTTTTCATGCAGTTATTAATTTTTTTTGAGCTAAATGACCCTGAAATTGAAAAGCACTACAAATGAACTCTGAAAAGGTTGAAAGTTGGCATGGTATCATCATTTCACCCACATAGCATGTGCTAAAAAGTTGAGAGGGTTACGAAAAAAGCTGGATGCACTTCGTGTACAAAACAAACACTCTCTTTGGAAGTATCAGGGTTTCGCACCTAAACTCATCTGTTACAAAAGGCATTTCATTTTCTTGAACTTATTTGCACTCCGGGCTTTTTGTGTGTTAAAAATGCACCATTCAAAGCCACATCATCAATTTTCTACCCTTTCTGACTTCATTTGTTATTTTTCATGCAGTTATTAATTTTTTTTTGAGCTAAATGACCCTGAAATTGAAAAGCACTACAAATGAACTCTGAAAAGGTTGAAATATGGCATGGTATCATAATTTCACCCACATAGCATGTGCTAAAAAGTTGAGAGGGTTACGGAAAAAGCTGGATGCACTTCGTGTACAAAACGGACACTCTCTTTCGAAGTATGAGGGTTTCGGACATAAACTCATCTGTTACAAAAGGCATTTCATTTTTTTAACTTATTTGAACTCCAGGCCTTTTGTGTATTAAAAATAAACCATTCAAAGCCACATCATCAATTTTCTACCCTTTCTGACTTCATTTGTTATTTTTCATGCAGTTATTAATTTTTTTTGAGCTAAATGACCCTGAAATTGAAAAGCACTACAAATGAACTCTGAAAAGGTTGAAAGTTGGCATGGTATCCTCATTTCACCCACATAGCATGTGCTAAAAAGTTGAGAGGGTTACGGAAAAAGCTGGATGCACTTCGTGTACAAAACAAACACTCTCTTTCGAAGTATCAGGGTTTCGGACATAAACTCATCTGTTACAAAAGGCATTTCATTTTCTTGAACTTATTTGAACTCCAGGCTTTTTGTATGTTAAAAATGCACCATTCAAAGCCACATCATCAATTTTCTACCCTTTCTGACTTCATTTGTTATTTTTCATGCAGTTATTAATTTTTATTTGAGCTAAATGACCCTGAAATTGAAAAGCACTACAAATGAACTCTGAAAAGGTTGAAAGATGGCATGGTATCATCATTTCACCCACATAGCATGTGCTAAAAAGTTGAGAGGGTTACGGCAAAAGCTGGATGCACTTCGTGTACAAAACGGACACTCTCTTTCGAAGTATGAGGGTTTCGGACATAAACTCATCTGTTACAAAAGGCATTTCATTTTATTGAACTTATTTGAACTCCAGGCTTTTTGTGTATTAAAAATAAACATTCAAAGCCACATCATCACTTTTCAACCCTGTCTGACTTCATTTGTTATTTTTCATGCAATAATTGATTTTTTGAGCTAAATGACCCTCAAATTGAAAGGCACTACAAATGAACTCTGAAAAAGTTGAAAGTTGGCATGGTATCATCATTTCACCCACATAGCATGTGCTAAAAAGTTGAGAGGGTTATGGCAAAAGCTGGATGCACTTCGTGTACAAAAGGGACAATCTCTTTCGAAGTATCAGGGTTTCGGACATAAACTCATCTGTTACAAAAGGCATTTCATTTTCTTGAACTTATTTGAACTCCAGGCTTTTTGTGTGTTAAAAATGCACCATTCAAAGCCACATCATCAATTTTCTACCCTTTCTGACTTCATTTCTTATTTTTCATGCAGTTATTAAATTTTTTTGAGCTAAATGACCCTGAAATTGAAAGGCACTACAAATGAACTCTGAAAAGGTTGAAAGTTGGCATGGTATCATAATTTCACCCACATAGCATGTGCTAAAAAGTTGAGAGGGTTACGAAAAAGCTGGATGCACTTCATGTACAAAACAAACACTCTCTTTCGAAGTATCAGGGTTTCGGACATAAACTCATCTGTTACAAAAGGCATTTCTTTTTCTTGAACTTATTTGCACTCCGGGATTTTTGTGTGTTAAAAATGCACCATTCAAAGCCACATCATCAATTTTCTACCCTTTCTGACTTCATTTGTTATTTTTCATGCAGTTATTAATTTTTTTTTGAGCTAAATGACCCTGAAATTGAAAAGCACTACAAATGAACTCTAAAAAGGTTGAAATATGGCATGGTATCATAATTTCACCCACATAGCATGTGCTAAAAAGTTGAGAGGGTTACGGAAAAAGCTGGTTGCACTTCGTGTACAAAACGGACACTCTCTTTCGAAGTATGAGGGTTTCGGACATAAACTCATCTGTTACAAAAGGCATTTCATTTTCTTTAACTTATTTGAACTCCAGGCTTTTTGTGTATTAAAAATAAACCATTCAAAGCCACATCATCAATTTTCTACCCTTTCTGACTTCATTTGTTATTTTTCATGAAGTTATTAATTTTTTTTGAGCTAAATGACCCTGAAATTGAAAAGCACTACAAATGAACTCTGAAAAGGTTGAAAGTTGGCATGGTATCATCATTTCACCCACATAGCATGTGCTAAAAAGTTGAGAGGGTTACAGAAAAAGCTGGATCCACTTCGTGTATAAAACAAACACTCTCTTTCGAAGTATCAGGGTTTCGGACATAAACTCATCTGTTACAAAAGGCATTTCATTTTCTTGAACTTATTTGAACTCCAGGCTTTTGGTGTGTTAAAAATACACCATTCAAAGCCACATCATCAATTTTCTACCCTTTCTGACTTCATTTGTTATTTTTCATGCAGTTATTAATTTTTATTTGAGCTAAATGACCCTGAAATTGAAAAGCACTACAAATGAACTCTGAAAAGGTTGAAAGATGGCATGGTATCATCATTTCACCCACATAGCATGTGCTAAAAAGTTGAGAGGGTTACAGCAAAAGCTGGATGCACTTCGTGTACAAAACGGACACTCTCTTTCGAAGTATGAGGGTTTCGGACATAAACTCATCTGTTACAAAAGGCATTTCATTTTATTGAACTTATTTGAACTCCAGGCTTTTTGTGTATTAAAAATAAACCATTCAAAGCCAAATCATCAATTTTCAACCCTGTCTGACTTCATTTGTTATTTTTCATGCAGTAATTGATTTTTTGAGCTAAATGACCCTCAAATTGAAAGGCACTACAAATGAACTGTGAAAAGGTTGAAAGTTGGCATGGTATCATCATTTCACCCACATAGCATGTGCTAAAAAGTTGAGAGGGTTATGGCAAAAGCTGGATGCACTTCGTGTACAAAACGGACACTCTCTTTCGAAGTATGAGGGTTTCAGACATAAACTCATCTATTACAAAAGGCATTTCATCTTCTATAACTTATTTGAACTCCAGGCTTTTTGTGTCTTAAAAATGCAACATTCAAAGCCACATCATCAATTTTCAACCCTTTCTGACTTCATTTGTTATTTTTCATGCAGTTATTGATTTTTTTGAGCTAAATGACCCTCAAATTGAAAGGCACTACAAATGAACTCCGAAAAGGTTGAAATTTGGCATGGTATCATCATTTCACCCACATAGCATGTGCTAAAAAGTTG
Source organism: Hordeum marinum (assembly GCA_022496015.1). Taxonomy (NCBI): domain Eukaryota; kingdom Viridiplantae; phylum Streptophyta; class Magnoliopsida; order Poales; family Poaceae; genus Hordeum; species Hordeum marinum. Next base: position 15,988 of record JAAAWK010001105.1, read on the forward strand.
AGAGGGTTACGGCAAAAGCTGGATGCACTTCGTGTACTAAACGGACACTCTCTTTCGAAGTATGAGGGTTTCGGACATAAACTCATCTGTTGCAAAAGGTATTTCATTTTCTTGAACTTATTTGAACTCCAGGCTTTTTGTGTGTTAGAAATTCACCATTCAAAGCCACATCATCAATTTTCAACCCTTTCTGACTTAATTTGTTATTTTTCATGTAGTTATTGATTTTTTTGAGCTAAATGACCCTCAAATTGAAACGCACTACAAATGAACTCCGAAAAGGTTGAAAGTTGGCATGGTATCATCATTTCACCCATATAGCATGTGCTAAAAAGTTGAGAGGGTTACGCAAAAGCTGGATGCACTTCGTGTACTAAACGAATGCTCTCTTTCGAAGTATCAGGGTTTCGGACATAAACTCATCTGTTACAAAGGGCATTTCATTTTCTTGAACTTATTTGAACTCCAAGCTTTTTATGTGTTCAAAATGCACCATTCAAAGCCACATCATCAATTTTCAACCCTGCTGACTTCATTTGTTATCTTTCATGCAGCTATTGATTTTTTTGAGCTAAATGACCCTGAAATTGAAAAGCACTACAAATGAACTCTGAAAAGGTTGAAAGTTTGCATGGTATCATCATTTCACCCACATAGCATGTGCTGAAAAGTTGAGAGGGTTACGGAAAAAGGTGGATGCACTTCGTGTACAAAACAAACACTCTCTTTGGAAGTATCAGGGTTTCGCACCTAAACTCATGTGTTACAAAAGGCATTTCATTTTCTTGAACTTATTTGAACTCCAGGCTTTTTGTGTCTTAAAAATGCACCATTCAAAGCCACATCATCAATTTTCAACCCTTTCTGACTTCATTTGTTATTTTTCATGCAGTTATTGATTTTTTTGAGCTAAATGACCCTCAAATTGAAAGGCACTACAAATGAACTCCGAAAAGGTTGAAATTTGGCATGGTATCATTATTTCACCCACATATCATGTGCTAAAAAGTTGAGAGGGTTACGGCAAAAGCTGGATGCACTTCGTGTACTAAACGGACACTCTCTTTCGAAGTATCAGGGTTTCGGACATAAACTCATCTTTTGCAAAAGGCATTTCATTTTCTTGAACTTATTTGAACTCGAGGCTTTTTGTGTGTTTAAAATGCACCATTCAAAGCCACATCATCAATTTTCAACCTTGTCTGACTTCATTTGTTTTTTTTCATGTAGTAATTGATTTTTGGAGCTAAATGACCCTCAAATTCAAAGGCACTACAAATGAACTCTGAAAAGGTTGAAAGTTGGCAAGGTATCATCATTTCACCCACATAGCATGTGCTAAAAAGTTGAGAGGGTTACGGCAAAAGCTGGATGCACTTCGTGTACAAAACGGACAGTCTCTTTCGAAGTATCAGGGTTTTGGACATAAACTCATCTGTTACAAAAGGCATTTCATTTTCTTGAACTTATTTGAACTCCAGGATTTTTGTGTGTTCAAAATGCACCATTTAAAGCCACAACATCAATTTTCAACCCTTTCTGACTTCATTTGTTATTTTTCATGCAGTTATTAATTTTTTTTGAGCTATATGACCCTAAAATTGAAAAGCACTACAAATGAACTCTGAAAAGGTTGAAAGTTGGCATGGTATCATAATTTCACCCACATAGCATGTGCTCAAAATTTGAGAGGGTTACAGCAAAAGCTGAATGCACTTCGTGTACTAAACAGACACTCTCTTTCGCAGTATGAGGGTTTCGGACATAAACTCATCTGTTGCAAAAGCCATTTCATTTTCTTGAACTTATTTGAACTCCAGGCTTTTTGTGTGTTAGAAATTCACCATTCAAAGCAACATCATCAATTTTCAACCCTTTCTGACTTAATTTGTTATTTTTCATGTAGTTATTGATTTTTTTGAGCTAAATGGCCCTCAAATTGAAACGCACTACAAATGAACTCTGAAAAGGTTGAAAGTTGGCATGGTATCATCATTTCACCCATATAGCATGTGCTAAAAAGTTGAGAGGGTTATGGCAAAAGCTGGATGCACTTCGTGTACTAAACGAATGCTCTCTTTCGAAGAATCAGGGTTTCGGACATAAACTCATCTGTTACAAAGGGCATTTCATTTTCTTGAACTTATTTGAACTCCAGGCTTTTTATGTGTTCAAAATGCACCATTCAAAGCCACATCATCAATTTTCAACCCTGCTGACTTCATTTGTTATCTTTCATGCAGTTATTGATTTTTTTGAGCTAAATGACCCTGAAATTGAAAAGCACTACAAATGAACTCTGAAAAGGTTGAAAGTTGGCATGGTATCATCATTTCACCCACATAGCATGTGCTAAAAAGTTGAGAGGGTTACGGAAAAAGGTGGATGCACTTCGTGTACGAAACAAACACTGTCTTTCGAAGTATCAGGGTATCAGACATAAACTCATCTGTTACAAAAGGCATTTCATTTTCTGGAACTTATTTGAACTCCACGCTTTTTGTGTGTTAAAAATGCACCATTCAAAGCCACATCATCAATTTTCAACCCTGCTGACTTCATTTGTTATCTTTCATGTAGTTATTAATTATTTTGAGCTAAATGACCCTTAAATTGAAAAGCAGTACAAATGAACTCTGAAAAGGTTGAAAGATGGCATGGTATCATCATTTCACCCACATAGCATGTGCTAAAAAGTGGAGAGGGTTACGGCAAAAGCTGGATGCACTTCGTGTACAAAACGGACACTCTCTTTCGAAGTATCAGGGTTTCAGACATAAACTCATCTGTTACAAAAGGCATTTCATTTTCTTGAACTTATTTGAACTCTAGGATTTTTATGTGTTAAAAATAAACCATTCAAAGCCACATCATCAATTTTCTACCCTTTCTGACTTCATTGGTTTTTCTTCATGCAGTTATTACTTTTTTGAGCTGAATGACCCTGAAATTGAAAAGCACTACAAATGAACTCTGAAAAGGTTGAAAGTTGGAATGGTATCATAATTTCACCCACATAGTATGTGCTAAAAAGTTGACAGGGTTACGGCAAAAGCTGGATGCACTTCGTGTACTAAACGCACACTCTCTTTCGAAGTATCAGGGTTTCGGACATAAACTCATCTGTTGCAAAAGGCATTTCATTTTCTTGAACTTATTTTAACACCAGGCTTTGTGTGTGTTAGAAATGCACTATTAAAAGCCATATCATCAATTTTCAACCCTTTCTGACTTCATTTGTTATTTTTCATGCAGTTATTGATTTTTTTGAGCTAAATGACCCTGAAATTGAAAAGCACTACAAATGAACTCTGAAAAGGTTGAAAGTTGGCATGGTATCATCATTTCACCCACATAGCATGTGCTACAAAGTTGAGAGGGTTACGACAAAAGCTGGATGCACTTCGTGTACAAAACGGACACTCTCTTTCGAAGTATCAGGGTTTCACACCTAAACTCATGTGTTACAAAAGGGATTTTAATTTCTTGAACTTATTTGAACTCCAGGATTTTTGTGTCTTAAAAATGCACCATTCAAAGCCACGTCATCAAGTTTCAACCCTTTCTGACTTCATTTGTTATTTTTCATGCAGTTATTGATTTTTTTGAGCTAAATGACCCTCAAATTGAAAGGCACTACAAATCAACTCCGAAAAGGTTGAAATTTGGCATGGTATCATCATTTCACCCACATAGCATGTGCTAAAAAGTTTAGAGCGTTACGACAAAAGCTGGATGCACTTCGTGTACTAAATGGACACTCTCTTTCGAAGTATCAGGGTTTGGGACATATACTCATCTGTTGCAAAAGGCATTTCATTTTCTTGAACTTATTTGAACTCCTGGCTTTTTGTGTGTTCAAAATGCACCATTCATGGCCACATCATCAATTTTCAACCCTGTCTGACTTCATTTGTTATTTTTCATGGAGTAATTGATTTTTTTGAGCTAAATGACCCTCAAATTCAAAGGCACTACCAATGAACTCTGAAAAGGTTGAAAGTTGGCATGGTATCATCATTTCACCCACATAGCATGTGCTAAAAAGTTGAGAGGGTTACGGCACAAGCTGGATGCACTTCGTGTACAAAACGGACAGTCTCTTTCGAAGTATCAGGGTTTTGGACATAAACTCATCTGTTACAAAAGGCATTTCATTTTCTTGAACTTTTTTGAACACCAGGCTTTTTGTGTGTTCAAAATGCACCATTTAAAGCCACAACATCAATTTTCAACCCTTTCTGACTTCATTTGTTATTTTTCATGCAGTTATTAATTTTTTTTGAGCTATATAACCCTGAAATTGAAAAGCACTACAAATGAACTCTGAAAAGTTTGAAAGTTGGCATGGTATCATAATTTCAGCCACATAGCATGTGCTAAAAAGTTGAGAGGGTTACGGAAAAAGCTGAATGCACTTCGTGTACTAAACAGACACTGTCTTTCGAAGGATGAGGGTTTCGGACATAAACTCATCTGTTGCAAAAGGCATTTCATTTTCTTGAACTTATTTGAACTCCAGGCTATTTGTGTGTTAAAAATGCACCAATTCAAAGCCACATCATCAATTTTCAACCCTTGCTGACTTCATTTGTTATTTTTCATGCAGTTATTGATTTTTTGAGCTAAATGACCCTCAAATTGAAAGGCACTACAAATGAACTCTGAAAAGGTTGAAAGTTGGCATGGTATCATCATTTCACCCATATAGCATGTGCTAAAAAGTTGAGAGGGTTACGGCAAAAGCTGGATGCACTTCGTGGACTAAACGGACACTCTCTTTCGAAGTATCAGGGTTTCGGACATAAACTCATTTGTTGCAAAAGGCATTTCATTTTCTTGAACTTATTTGAACTCCAGGATTTTTGTGTGTTCAAAATGCACCATTCAAAGCCACATCATCAATTTTCAACCCTGTCTGATTTCATTTGTTATTTTTCATGCAGTAATTGATTTTTTGACCTAAATGACCCTCAAATTGAAAGGCACTATAAATGAACTCTGAAAAGGTTGAAAGTTGGCATGGTATCATCATTTCACCCACATAGCATGTGCTAAAAAGTTGAGAGGGTTATGGCAAAAGCTGGATGCACTTCGTGTACAAAACGGACAGTCTCTTTCGAAGTATCAGGGTTTTGGACATAAACTCATCTGTTACGAAAGGCATTTAATTTTCTTGAACTTATTTGAACTCTAGGCTTTTTGCGTGTTCAAAATGCACCATTTAAAGCCACAACATCAATTTTCAACCCTTTCTGACTTCATTTGTTATTTTTTATGCAGTTATTAATTTTTTTTTGAGCTATATGACCCTGAAATTGAAAAGCACTACAAATGAACTCTGAAAAGGTTGCAATTTGGCGTGGTATCATAATTTCACCCACATAGCATGTGCTAAAAAGTTGAGATGGTTACGAGAAAAGCTGAATGAACTTCATGTACTCAACGGACACTCTGTTTCGAAGTATCAGGGTTTCGGACATAAACTCATCTCTTACAAAAGGCATTTCATTTTCTTGAACTTATTTGAACTCCAGGCTTTTTGTGTGTTAAAAATGCACCAATTCAAAGCCACATCATCAATTTTCAACCCTTTCTAACTTCACTAGTTATTTTTCATGCAGTTATTGATTTTTTTGAGCTAAATGACCCTCAAATTGAAAGGCACTACAAATGTACTCTGAAAAGGTTGAAAGTTGGCATGGTTACATCATTTCACCCACAAAGCATGTGCTAAAAAGTTGAGAGTGTTACGGCCAAAGCTGGATGCACTTCGTGTACAAAACGGACACTCTGTTTCGAAGTATCAGGGTTTCGGACATAAACTCATCTGTTACAAAAGGCATTTCATTTTCTTGAACTTATTTGAACTCCAGGCTTTTTGTGTGTTAAAAATGCACCATTCAAAGCCACATCATCAATTTTCTACCCTTTCTAACTTCATTTGTTATTTTTCATGCAGTTATTATTTTTGTTTTGAGCTAAATGACCCTGAAATTGAAAAGCACTACAAATGAACTCTGAAAAGGTTGAAAGATGGCATGGTATCATCATTTCACCCACATAGCATGTGCTAAAAAGTGGAGAGGGTTACGGCAAAAGCTGGATGCACTTCCTGTACAAAACGGACACTCTCTTTCGAAGTGTCAGGGTTTCGGACATAAACTCATCTGTTGCAAAAGGCATTTCATCTTCTTGAACTTATTTTAACACCAGGCTTTGTGTGTGTTAGGAATGCACTATTAAAAGCCACATCATCAATTTTTAACCCTTTCTGACTTCATTTGTTATTTTTCATGCAGTTATTGATTTTTTTGAGCTAAATGACCCTCAAATTAAAAAGCACTACAAATGAACTCTGAAAAGGTTGAAAGTTGGCATGGTATCATCATTTCACCCAAATAGCATGTGCTAAAAAGTTGACTGGGTTACGGAAAAATCTGGATGCACTTCGTGTACAAAACGGACACGCTCTTTCGAAGTATCAGGGTTTCATACATGAACACATCTGTTAGAAAAGGCATTTCATTTTCTTGAACTTATTTGAACTCCAGGCTTTTTGTGTGTTCAAAATGCACAATTCAAAGCCACATCATCAATTTTCAACCCTTTCTGACTTCATTTGTTATTTTACATGCAGTTATTGTTTTTTTTGAGCTAAATGGCCTTGAAATTTAAAGGCACTACAAATGAACTCTGAAAAGGTTGAAAGTTGGCATGGGATCATCCTTTCACCCACATAGCATGTGCTAGAAAGTTGACAGGGTTACGGCCAAAGTTGGATGCACTTCGTGTACAAAACGGACAGTCTCTTTCGAAGTATCAGGGTTTTGGACATAAACTCATCTGTTACAAAAGTCATTTAATTTTCTTGAACTTATTTGAACTCTAGGCTTTTTGCGTGTTCAAAATGCACCATTTAAAGCCACAACATCAATTTTCAACCCTTTTTGACTTCATTTGTTATTTTTCATGCAGTTATTAATTTTTTTTTGAGCTATATGACCCTGAAATTGAAAAGCACTACAAATGAACTCTGAAAAGGTTGCAAGTTGGCGTGGTATCATAATTTCACCCACATAGTATGTGCTAAAAAGTTGAGAGGGTTACAAGAAAAGCTCAATGAACTTCATGTACTCAACGGACACTCTGTTTCCAAGTATCAGGGTTTCGGACATAAACTCATCTGTTACAAAAGGCATTTCATTTTCTTGAACTTATTTGAACTCCAGGCTTTTTGTGTGTTAAAAATGCACCATTCAAAGCCACATCATCAATTTTCAACCCTTTCTAACTTCATTAGTTATTTTTCATGCAGTTATTGATTTTTTTGAGCTAAATGACCCTCAAATTGAAAGGCACTACAAATGTACTCTGAAAAGGTTGAAAGTTGGCATGGTTACATCATTTCACCCACATAGCATGTTCTAAAAAGTTGAGAGGGTTACGGCCAAAGCTGGATGCACTTCGTGTACAAACGGACACTCTGTTACGAAGTATCAGGGTTTCGGACATAAACTCATCTGTTACAAAAGGCATTTCATTTTCTTGAACTTATTTGAACTCCAGGCTTTTTGTGTGTTAAAAATGCACCATTCAAAGCCACATCATCAATTTTCTACCCTTTCTAACTTCATTTGTTATTTTTCATGCAGTTATTATTTTTGTTTTGAGCTAAATGACCCTGAAATTGAAAAGCACTACAAATGAACTCTGAAAAGGTTGAAAGATGGCATGGTATCATCATTTCACCCACATAGCATGTGCTAAAAAGTGGAGAGGGTTACGGCAAAAGCTGGATGCACTTCCTGTACAAAACGGACACTCTCTTTCGAAGTCTGAGGGTTTCGGACATAAACTCATCTGTTGCAAAAGGCATTTCATCTTCTTGAACTTATTTTAACACCAGGCTTTGTGTGTGTTAGGAATGCACTATTAAAAGCCACATCATCAATTTTTAACCCTTTCTGACTTCATTTGTTATTTTTCGTGGAGTTATTGATTTTTTTGAGCTAAATGACCCTGAAATTAAAAAGCACTACAAATGAACTCTAAAAAGGTTGAAAGTTGGCATGGTATCATCATTTCACCCAAATAGCATGTGCTAAAAAGTTGACTGGGTTACGGCCAAAGCTGGATGCACTTCGTGTACAAAACGGACACTCTCTTTTGAAGTATAAGGGTTCCGGACATAAACTCATCTGTTACAAAGGGCATTTCATTTTCTTGAACTTATTTGAACTACAGGCTTTTTGTGTGTTCAGAATGCACCATTGAAAGCCACATCATCAATTTTTAACCCTTTCTGATTTCATTTGTTATTTTTCATGCAGCTATTGATTTTTTTGAGCTAAATGACCCTCAAATTGAAAGGCACTACAAATGAACTCTGAAAAGGTTGAAAGTTGTCATGGTATCATCATTTCACCCACATAGCATGTGCTAAAAAGTTGAGAGGGTTACGGAAAAATCTGGATGCACTTCGTGTACAAAACGGACACGCTCTTTCGAAGTATTAGGGTTTCATACATGGACACATCTGTTAGAAAAGGCATTTATTTTCTTGAACTTATTTGAACTCCAGGCTTTTTGTGTGTTCAAAATGCACAATTCAAAGCCACATCATCAATTTTCAACCCTTTCTGACTTCATTTATTATTTTACATGCAGTTATTGTTTTTTTTGAGCTAAATGGCCCTGAAATTGAAAGGCACTACAAATGAACTCTGAAAAGGTTGCAAGTTGGCATGGGATCATCCTTTCACCCACATAGCATGTGCTAGAAAGTTGACAGGGTTACAGCCAAAGCTGGATGCACTACGTGTACAAAATGGACACTCTCTTTCGAAGTATCAGGGTTTCGGAGATAAACTCATCTGTTGCAAAAGGCATTTCATTTTCTTGAACTTATTTGAACTCCAGGATTTTTGTGTGTTAAAAATGCACCATTCCAAGCCAAATCATCAATTTTCAACCCTTTCTGACTTCATTTGTTATTTTTCATGCAGTTATTGCTTTTTTTAAGCTAAATGACCCTCAAATTGAACGGCACTAAAAATGAACTCTGAAAAGGTTGAAAGTTGGCATGGTATCATCATTTCACCCACATAGCATGTGCTAAAAAGTTGAGAGGGTTACGACAAAAGCTGGATGCACTTCGTGTACAAAACGGACACTCTTTCGAAGTCTCAGGGTTTCGCACCTAAACTCATGTGTTACAAAAGGCATTTCATTTTCTTGAACTTATTTGAACTCCAGGCTTTTTGTGTCTTAAAAATGCTGCATTCCAAGCCGAATCATCCATTTTCAACCCTTTTTGACTTCATTTGTTATTATACATGCATTTATTGATTTTTTTGAGCTAAATGACCCTGAAATTGAAAGGCACTACAAATGAACTCTAAAAAGGTTGAAAGTTGTCATGGTATCATCATTTCACCCACATAGCATGTGCTAAAAAGTTGAGAGGGTTACGGAAAAATCTGGATGCACTTCGTGTACAAAACGGACACGCTCTTTCGAAGTATCAGGGTTTCGGACATGAACACATCTGTTAGAAAAGGCATTTCATTTTCATGAACTTATTTGAACTCCAGGATTTTTGTGTGTTCAAAATGCACAATTCAAAGCCACATCATCAATTTTCAACCCTTTCTGACTTCATTTGTTATTTTACATGCAATTATTGTTTTTTTGAGCTAAATGGCCCTGAAATTGAAAGGCACTACAAATGAACTCTGAAAAGGTTGAAAGTTGGCATGGGATCATCCTTTCACCCACATAGCATGTGCTAGAAAGTTGACAGGGTTACGGCCAAAGCTGGATGCACTTCGTGTACAAAACGGACACTCTCTTTCGAAGTCTCAGGGTTTCGGAGATAAACTCATCTGTTGCAAAAGGCATTTCATTTTCTTGAACTTATTTGAACTCCAGGATTTTTGTGTGTTCAAAATGCACCATTCAAAGCCACATCATCAATTTTCACCCGTGTCTGACTTCATTTGTTATTTTTCATGCAATTATTGATTTTTTGAGCTAAATGACCCTGAAATTGAAAAGCACTACAAATGAACTCTGAAAAGGTTGAAAGTTGGCATGGCATCATCATTTCACCCACATAGCATGTGGTAAAAAGTTGAGAGGGTTACGGCAAAAGTTGGATGCACTTCGTGTACAAAACGGACAGTCTCTTTTGAAGTATCAAGGTTTTGGACATAAACTCATCTGTTACGAAAGGCATTTCATTTTCTTGAACTTATTTGAACTCCAGGCTTTTTGTGTGTTCAAAATGCACCATTCAAAGCCACATCATCAATTTTCAACCCTGTCTGACTTCATTTGTTATTTTTCATGCAGTTATTGATTTTTGTGAGCTAACTGACCCTGAAATTGAAAAGCACTACAAATGAAATATGAAAAGGTTGAAAGTTGGCATGGTATCATCATTTCACCCACATAGCATGTGCTAAAAAGTTGAGAGGGTTACGGCAAAAGCTGGATGCAATTCGTGTACAAAACGGACAGTCTCTTTTGAAGTATCAAGGTTTTGGACATAAACTCATCTGTTACAAAAGGCATTTCATTTTCTTGAACTTATTTGAACTCCAGGCTTTTTGTGTGTTCAAAATGCACCATTCAAAGCCACATCATCAATTTTCAACCCTTGCTGACTTCATTTGTTATTTTTCATGCAGTTATTGATTTTTTGAGCTAAATGACCCTCAAATTGAAAGGCACTAGAAATGAACTCTGAAAAGGTTGAAAGTTGGCATGGGATCATCCTTTCACCCACATAGCATGTGCTAGAAAGTTGATAGGGTTACGGCCAAAGTTGGATGCACTTCGTGTACAAAACGGACAGTCTCTTTCGAAGTATCAGGGTTTTGGACATAAACTCATCTGTTACAAAAGGCATTTAATTTTCTTGAACTTATTTGAACTCTAGGCTTTTTGCGTGTTCAAAATGCACCATTTAAAGCCACAACATCAATTTTCAACCCTTTATGACTTCATTTGTTATTTTTCATGCAGCTATTAAATTTTTTTTGAGCTATATGACCCTGAAATTGAAAAGCACTACAAATGAACTCTGAAAAGGTTGCAAGTTGGCGTGGTATCATAATTTCACCCACATAGCATGTGCTAAAAAGTTGAGAGGGTTACAAGAAAAGCTGAATGAACTTCATGTACTCAACGAACACTCTGTTTCCAAGTATCAGGGTTTCGGACATAAACTCATCTGTTACAAAAGGCATTTCATTTTCTTGAACTTATTTGAACTCCAGGCTTTTTGTGTGTTAAAAATGCACCATTCAAAGCCACATCATCAATTTTCAACCCTTTCTAACTTCATTAGTTATTTTTCATGCAGTTATTGATTTTTTTGAGCTAAATGACCCTCAAATTGAAAGGCACTACAAATGTACTCTGAAAAGGTTGAAAGTTGGCATGGTTACATCATTTCACCCACATAGCATGTTCTAAAAAGTTGAGAGGGTTACGGCCAAAGCTGGATGCACTTCGTGTACAAAACGGACACTCTGTTACGAAGTATCAGGGTTTCGGACATAAACTCATCTGTTACAAAAGGCATTTCATTTTCTTGAACTTATTTGAACTCCAGGCTTTTTGTGTGTTAAAAATGCACCATTCAAAGCCACATCATCAATTTTCTACCCTTTCTAACTTCATTTGTTATTTTTCATGCAGTTATTATTTTTGTTTTGAGCTAAATGGCCCTGAAATTGAAAAGCACTACAAATGAACTCTGAAAAGGTTGAAAGATGGCATGGTATCATCATTTCACCCACATAGCATGTGCTAAAAAGTGGAGAGGGTTACGGCAAAAGCTGGATGCACTTCCTGTACAAAACGGACACTCTCTTTCGAAGTCTGAGGGTTTCGGACATAAACTCATCTGTTGCAAAAGGCATTTCATCTTCTTGAACTTATTTTAACACCAGGCTTTGTGTGTGTTAGGAATGCACTATTAAAAGCCACATCATCAATTTTTAACCCTTTCTGACTTCATTTGTTATTTTTCGTGCAGTTATTGATTTTTTTGAGCTAAATGACCCTGAAATTAAAAAGCACTACAAATGAACTCTAAAAAGGTTGAAAGTTGGCATGGTATCATCATTTCACCCAAATAGCATGTGCTAAAAAGTTGACTGGGTTACGGCCAAAGCTGGATGCACTTCGTGTACAAAACGGACACTCTCTTTTGAAGTATAAGGGTTCCGGACATAAACTCATCTGTTAGAAAAGGCATTTCATTTTCTTGAACTTATTTGAACTACAGGCTTTTTGTGTGTTCAGAATGCACCATTGAAAGCCACATCATCAATTTTTAACCCTTTCTGATTTCATTTGTTATTTTTCATGCAGCTATTGATTTTTTTGAGCTAAATGACCCTCAAATTGAAAGGCACTACAAATGAACTCTGAAAAGGTTAAAAGTTGTCAAGGTATCATCATTTCACCCACATAGCATGTGCTAAAAAGTTGAGAGGGTTACGGAAAAATCTGGATGCACTTCGTGTACAAAACGGACACGCTCTTTCGAAGTATCAGGGTTTCATACATGGACACATCTGTTAGAAAAGGCATTTATTTTCTTGAACTTATTTGAACTCCAGGCTTTTTGTGTGTTCAAAATGCACAATTCAAAGCCACATCATCAATTTTCAACCCTTTCTGACTTCATTTGTTATTTTACATGCAGTTATTGTTTTTTTTTGAGCTAAATGGCCCTGAAATTGAAAGGCACTACAAATGAACTCTGAAAAGGTTGCAAGTTGGCATGGGATCATCCTTTCACCCACATAGCATGTGCTAGAAAGTTGACAGGGTTACAGCCAAAGCTGGATGCACTACGTGTACAAAATGGACACTCTCTTGCGAAGTATCAGGGTTTCGGAGATAAACTCATCTGTTGCAAAAGGCATTTCATTTTCTTGAACTTATTTGAACTCCAGGATTTTTGTGTGTTAAAAATGCACCATTCAAAGCCAAATCATCAATTTTCAACCCTTTCTGACTTCATTTGTTATTTTTCATGCAGTTATTGATTTTTTTAAGCTAAATGACCCTCAAATTGAAAGGCACTAAAAATGAACTCTGAAAAGGTTGAAAGTTGGCATGGTATCATCATTTCACCCACATAGCATGTGCTAAAAAGTTGAGAGGGTTACGACAAAAGCTGGATGCACTTCGTGTACAAAACGGACACTCTTTCGAAGTCTCAGGGTTTCGCACCTAAACTCATGTGTTACAAAAGGCATTTCATTTTCTTGAACTTATTTGAACTCCAGGCTTTTTGTGTGTTCAAAATGCACCATTTAAAGCCACATCATCAATTTTCAACCCTTTCTGATTTCATTTGTTATTTTACATGCATTTATTGATTTTTTTGAGCTAAATGACCCTGAAGTTGAAAGGCACTACAAATGAACTCTAAAAAGGTTGAAAGTTGTCATGGTATCATCATTTCACCCACATAGCATGTGCTAAAAAGTTGAGAGGGTTACGGAAAAATCTGGATGCACTTCGTGTACAAAACGGACACGCTCTTTCGAAGTATCAGGGTTTCGGACATGAACACATCTGTTAGAAAAGGCATTTCATTTTCTTGAACTTATTTGAACTCCAGGCTTTTTGTGTGTTCAAAATGCACAATTCAAAGCCACATCATCAATTTTCAACCCTTTCTGACTTCATTTGTTATTTTACATGCAATTATTGTTTTTTTGAGCTAAATGGCCCTGAAATTGAAAGGCACTACAAATGAACTCTGAAAAGGTTGAAAGTTGGCATGGGATCATCCTTTCACCCACATAGCATGTGCTAGAAAGTTGACAGGGTTACGGCCAAAGCTGGATGCACTTCGTGTACAAAACGGACACTCTCTTTCGAAGTCTCAGGGTTTCGGAGATAAACTCATCTGTTGCAAAAGGCATTTCATTTTCTTGAACTTATTTGAACTCCAGGATTTTTGTGTGTTCAAAATGCACCATTCAAAGCCACATCATCAATTTTCACCCGTGTCTGACTTCCTTTGTTATTTTTCATGCAATTATTGATTTTTTGAGCTAAATGACCCTGAAATTGAAAAGCACTACAAATGAACTCTGAAAAGGTTGAAAGTTGGCATGGCATCATCATTTCACCCACATAGCATGTGGTAAAAAGTTGAGAGGGTTACGGCAAAAGTTGGATGCACTTCGTGTACAAAACGGACAGTCTCTTTTGAAGTATCAAGGTTTTGGACATAAACTCATCTGTTACGAAAGGCATTTCATTTTCTTGAACTTATTTGAACTCCAGGCTTTTTGTGTGTTCAAAATGCACCATTCAAAGCCACATCATCAATTTTCAACCCTGTCTGACTTCATTTGTTATTTTTCATGCAGTTATTGATTTTTGTGAGCTAAATGACCCTGAAATTGAAAAGCACTACAAATGAAATATGAAAAGGTTGAAAGTTGGCATGGTATCATCATTTCACCCACATAGCATGTGCTAAAAAGTTGAGAGGGTTACGGCAAAAGCTGGATGCAATTCGTGTACAAAACGGACAGTCTCTTTTGAAGTATCAAGGTTTTGGACATAAACTCATCTGTTACAAAAGGCATTTCATTTTCTTGAACTTATTTGAACTCCAGGCTTTTTGTGTGTTCAAAATGCACCATTCAAAGCCACATCATCAATTTTCAACCCTTGCTGACTTCATTTGTTATTTTTCATGCAGTTATTGATTTTTTGAGCTAAATGACCCTCAAATTGAAAGGCACTAGAAATGAACTCTGAAAAGGTTGAAAGTTGGCATGGTATCATCATTTCACCCACATAGCATGTGCTAATAAGTTGAGAGGGTTACGGCAAAATCTGGATGCACTTCGTGTACAAAACGGACACTCTCTTTCGAAGTATCAGGGTTTTGGACATAAACTTATCTGTTACAAAAGGCATTTCATTTTCTTGAACTTATTTGAACTCCAGGCTTTTTGTGTGTTCAAAATGCACCATTCAAAGCCACATCATCAATTTTCAACCCTGTCTGACTTCATTTGTTATTTTTCATGCAGTTATTGATTTTTGTGAGCTAAATGACCCTGAAATTGAAAAGCACTACAAATGAAATATGAAAAGGTTGAAAGTTGGCATGGTATCATCAATTCACCCACATAGCATGTGCTAAAAAGTTGAGAGGGTTACGGCAAAAGCTGGATGCAATTCGTGTACAAAACGGACAGTCTCTTTTGAAGTATCAAGGTTTTGGACATAAACTCATCTGTTACAAAAGGCATTTCATTTTCTTGAACTTATTTGAACTCCAGGATTTTTGTGTGTTCAAAATGCACCATTCAAAGCCACATAATCAATTTTCAACCCTTGCTGACTTCATTTGTTATTTTTCATGCAGTTATTGATTTTTTGAGCTAAATGACCCTCAAATTGAAAGGCACTACAAATGAACTCTGAAAAGGTTGAAAGTTGGCATGGTATCATCATTTCACCCACATAGCATGTGCTAATAAGTTGAGAGGGTTACGGCAAAATCTGGATGCACTTCGTGTACAAAACGGACACTCTCTTTCGAAGTATCAGGGTTTTGGACATAAACTTATCTGTTACAAAAGGCATTTCATTTTCTTGAACTTATTTGAACTCCAGGATTTTTGTGTGTTCGAAATGCACCATTCAAAGCCACATCATCAATTTTCAACCCATTCTGACTTCATTTGTTATTTTTCATGCAGTAATTGATTTTTTTGAGCTAAATGACCCTCAAATTGAAAGGCACTACAAATGAACTCTGAAAAGGTTGAAAGTTTGCATGGTATCATAATTTCACCCACATAGCATGTGCTAAAAAGTGGAGAGGGTTACGGCAAAAGCTGGATGCACTTCCTGTACAAAACGGACACTCTCTTTCGAAGTCTCAGGGTTTCGGACATAAACTCATCTGTTGCAAAAGGCATTTCATTTTCTTGAACTTATTTTAACACCAGGCTTTGTGTGTGTTAGAAATGCACTATTAAAAGCCACATCATCAATTTTTAACCCTTTCTGACTTCATTTGTTATTTTTCATGCAGTTATTGATTTTTCTGAGCTAAATGACCCTGAGATTAAAAAGCCCTACAAATGAACTCTGAAATGGTTGAAAGTTGGCATGGTATCATCCTTTCACCCACATAGCATGTGCTAAAAAGTTTACAGGGTTACGTCCAAAGCTGGATGCACTTCGTGTACAAAACGGACACTCTCTTTTGAAGTATCAGGGTTTCAGACATAAACTCATCTGTTACAAAAGGCATTTCATTTTCTTGAACTTATTTGAACTCCAGGCTTTTTGTGTGTTAAAAATGCACCATTCAACGCCACATCATCAATTTTCTACCCTTTGTAACTTCATTTGTTATTTTTCCTGCAGTTATTATTTTTGTTTTGAGCTAAGTGACCCTGAAATTGAAAAGCACTACAAATGAACTCTGAAAAGGTTGAAACATGGCATGGTATCATCATTTCACCCACATAGCATGTGCTAAAAAGTTGACAGGGTTACGGCAAAAGCTGGATGCACTTCCTGTACAAAACGGACACTCTCTTTCGAAGCCTCAGGGTTTCGGACATAAACTCATCAGTTGCAAAAGGCATTTCATTTTCTTGAACTTATTTTAACACCAGGCTTTGTGTGTGTTAGAAATGCACTATTAAAAGCCACATCATCAATTTTTAACCCTTTCTGACTTCATTTGTTATTTTTCATGCAGTTATTGATTTTTTTGAGCTAAATGACCCTGAAATTAAAAAGCACTACAAATGAACTCTGAAAGGTTGAAAGTTGCCATGGTATCATCCTTTCGCCCACATAGCATGTGCTAAAAAGTTGACAGGGTTACGGCCAAAGCTGGATGCACTTCGTGTACAAAACGGACACTCTCTTTTGAAGTATCAGGGTTTCAGACATAAACTCGTCTGTTACAAAAGGCATTTCATTTTCTTGAACTTATTTGAACTCCAGGCTTTTTGTGTGTTCAGAATGCACCATTCAAAGCCACATCATCAATTTTTAACCCTTTCTGATTTCATTTGTTATTTTTCATGCAGCTATTGATTTTTTTGAGTTAAATGACCCTCAAATTGAAAGGCACTACAAATGAACTCTGAAAAGGTTGAAAGTTGGCATGGTATCATCATTTCACCCACATAGCATGTGCTAAAAAGTTGAGAGGGTTACAACAAAATCTGGATCCACTTCGTGTACAAAACGGACACGCTCTTTCGAAGTATCAGGGTTTCGGACATAAACTCATCTGTTAAAAAAGGAATTCCATTTTCTTGAACTTATTTGAACTCTAGGCTTTTTGTGTGTTCAAAATGCACCATTCAAAGACACATCATCAATTTTCACCCGTGTCTGACTTCATTTGTTATTTTTCATGCAGTTATTGATTTTTTTGAGCTAAATGACCCTCAAATTGAAAAGCACTACAAATGAACTCTGAAAAGGTTGAAAGTTGGCATGGTATCATCATTTCACCCACAGAGCATGTGCTAAAAAGTTGAGAGGGTTACGGCAAAAGCTGGATGCACTTCGTGTACAAAACGGACAGTCTCTTTTGAAGTATCAAGGTTTTGGACATAAACTCATCTGTTACGAAAGGCATTTCATTTTCTTGAACTTATTTGAACTCCTGGCTTTTTGTGTGTTGAAAATGCACCATTCAAAGCCACATCATCAATTTTCAACCCTGTCTGACTTCATTTGTTATTTTTCATGCAGTTATTGATTTTGGTGAGCTAAATGACCCTGAAATTGAAAAGCACTACAAATGAACTCTGAAAAGGTTGAAAGTTGGCATGGTATCATCATTTCAGCCACATAGCATGTGCTAAAAAGTTGAGAGGGTTACGGCAAAAGCTGGATGCACTTCGTGTACAAAACGGACAGTCTCTTTTGAAGTATCAAGGTTTTGGACATAAACTCATCTGTTACAAAAGGCATTTCATTTTCTTGAACTTATTTGAACTCCAGGCTTTTTGTGTGTTCAAAATGCACCATTCAAAGCCACATCATCAATTTTCAGCCCTTTCTGATTTCATTTGTTATTTTTCATGCAGCTATTGATTTTTTTGAGCTAAGTGACCCTCAAATTGAAAGGCACTACAAATGAACTCTGAAAAGGTTGAAAGTTGGCATGGTATCATCATTTCACCCAGATAGCATGTGCTAAAAAGTTGAGAGGGTTACGGCAAATCTGGATGCACTTCGTGTACAAAATGGACACGCTCTTTCGAAGTATCAGGGTTTCAGAGATAAACTCATCTGTTACAAAAGGAATTCCATTTTCTTGAACTTATTTGAACTCCAGGCTTTTTGTGTATTCAAAATGCACAATTCAAAGCCACATCATCAATTTTCAACCCTTTCTGACTTCATTTGTTATTTTTCATGCAGTTATTGATTTTTTTGAGCTAAATGACCCTCAAATTGAAGGGCACTACAAATGAACTCTGAAAAGGTTGAATGTTGGCATGGTATCATCATTTCACCCACATCGCATGTGCTAATAAGTTGAGAGGGTTACGGCAAAATCTGGATGCACTTCGTGTACAAAACGGACATACTCTTTCGAAGTATCAGGGTTTCGGACATGAACTCATCTATTACAAAAGGCATTTCTTTTTCTTGAACTTATTTGAACTCCAGGCTTTTTGTGTGTTGAAAATGCACAATTCAAAGCCACATCATCAATTTTCAACCCTTTCTCACTTCATTTGTTATTTTACATGCCGTTATTGTTTTTTTTTGAGCTAAATGACCCTGAAATTGAAAGGCACTACAAATGAACTCTGAAAAGGTTGAAAGTTGGCATGGTATCATCCTTTCACCCACATAGCATGTGCTAAAAAGTTGACAGGGTTACGGCAAAAGCTGGATGCACTTCCTGTACAAAACGGACACTCTCTTTCGAAGCCTCAGGGTTTCGGACATAAACTCATCAGTTGCAAAAGGCATTTCATTTTCTTGAACTTATTTTAACACCAGGCTTTTTGTGTGTTCAAAATGCACCATTCAAAGACACATCATCAATTTTCACCCGTGTCTGACTTCATTTGTTATTTTTCATGCAGTTATTGATTTTTTTGAGCTAAATGACCCTGAAATTAAAAAGCACTACAAATGAACTCTGAAAAGGTTGAAAGTTGGCATGGTATCATCCTTTCGCCCACAGAGCATGTGCTAAAAAGTTGACAGGGTTACGGCCAAAGCTGGATGCACTTCGTGTACAAAACGGACACTCTCTTTTGAAGTATCAGGGTTTCAGACATAAACTCGTCTGTTACAAAAGGCATTTTATTTTCTTGAACTTATTTGAACTCCAGGCTTTTTGTGTGTTCAAAATGCACCATTCAAAGCCACATCATCAATTTTCAACCCTGTCTGACTTCATTTGTTATTTTTCATGCAGTTATTGATTTTTGTGAGCTAAATGACCCTGAAATTGAAAAGCACTACAAATGAACTCTGAAAAGGTTGAAAGTTGGCATGGTATCATCATTTCAGCCACATAGCATGTGCTAAAAAGTTGAGAGGGTTACGGCAAAAGCTGGATGCACTTCGTGTACAAAACGGACAGTCTCTTTTGAACTATCAAGGTTTTGGACATAAACTCATCTGTTACAAAAGGCATTTCATTTTCTTGAACTTATTTGAACTCCAGGCTTTTTGTGTGTTCAAAATGCACCATTTAAAGCCACATCATCAATTTTCAACCCTTTCTGATTTCATTTGTTATTTTTCATGCAGCTATTGATTTTTTTGAGCTAAATGAGCCTCAAATTGAAAGGCACTACAAATGAACTCTGAAAAGGTTGAAAGTTGGCATGGTTTCATCATTTCACCCACATAGCATGTGCTAAAAAGTTGAGAGGGTTACGACAAATCTGGATGCACTTCGTGTACAAAATAGACACGCTCTTTCGAAGTATCAGGGTTTCAGAGATAAACTCATCTGTTACAAAAGGAATTCCATTTTCTTGAACTTATTTGAACTCCAGGCTTTTTGTGTGTTCAAAATGCACAATTCAAAGCCACATCATCAATTTTCAACCCTTTCTGACTTCATTTGTTATTTTTCATGCAGTTATTGATTTTTTTGAGCTAAATGACCCTCAAATTGAAGGGCACTACAAATGAACTCTGAAAAGGTTGAATGTTGGCATGGTATCATCATTTCACCCACATCGCATGTGCTAAAAAGTTGAGAGGGTTACGGCAAAATCTGGATGCACTTCGTGTACAAAACGGACATACTCTTTCGAAGTATCAGGGTTTCGGACATGAACTCATCTATTACAAAAGGCATTTCTTTTTCTTGAACTTATTTGAACTCCAGGCTTTTTCTCTGTTCAAAATGCACAATTCAAAGCCACATCATCAATTTTCAACCCTTTCTCACTTCATTTGTTATTTTACATGCCGTTATTGTTTTTTTTGAGCTAAATGACCCTGAAATTGAAAGGCACTACAAATGAACTCTGAAAAGGTTGAAAGTTGGCATGGTATCATCCTTTCACCCACATAGCATGTGCTAAAAAGTTGACAGGGTTACGGCCAAAGCTGGATGCACTTCGTGTACAAAACGAACACTCTCTTTGGAAGTATCAGGGTTTTGGACATAAACTCATCTGTCACAAAAGGCATTTCATTTTCTTGAACTTATTTGAACTCCAGGCTTTTTGTGTGTTCGGAATGCACCATTGAAAGCCACATCATCAATTTTCAACCCTTTATTATTTCATTTGTTATTTTTCATGCAGCTATTGATTTTTTTGAGCTAAATGACCCTCAAATTGAAAGGCACTACAAATGAACTCTGAAAAGGTTGGAAGTTGGCATGGTATCATCATTTCACCCACATAGCATGTGCTAAAAAGTTGAGAGGGTTACGGCAAAATCTGGATGCACTTCGTGTACAAAACGGACACGCTCTTTCGAAGTATCAGGGTTTCGGACATAAACTCATCTGTTACAAAAGGCATTTCATTTTCTTGAACTTATTTGAACTCCAGGCTTTTTGTGTGTTCAAAATGCACCATTCAAAGCCACATCATCAATTTTCAACCCTTTCTGATTTCATTTGTTATTTTTCATGCAGCTATTGATTTTTTTGAGCTAAGTGACCCTCAAATTGAAAGGCACTACAAATGAACTCTGAAAAGGTTGAAAGTTGGCATGGTATCATCATTTCACCCAGATAGCATGTGCTAAAAAGTTGAGAGGGTTACGGCAAATCTGGATGCACTTCGTGTACAAAATGGACACGCTCTTTCGAAGTATCAGGGTTTCAGAGATAAACTCATCTGTTACAAAAGGAATTCCATTTTCTTGAACTTATTTGAACTCCAGGCTTTTTGTGTATTCAAAATGCACAATTCAAAGCCACATCATCAATTTTCAACCCTTTCTGACTTCATTTGTTATTTTTCATGCAGTTATTGATTTTTTTGAGCTAAATGACCCTCAAATTGAAGGGCACTACAAATGAACTCTGAAAAGGTTGAATGTTGGCATGGTATCATCATTTCACCCACATCGCATGTGCTAATAAGTTGAGAGGGTTACGGCAAAATCTGGATGCACTTCGTGTACAAAACGGACATACTCTTTCGAAGTATCAGGGTTTCAGACATGAACTCATCTATTACAAAAGGCATTTCTTTTTCTTGAACTTATTTGAACTCCAGGCTTTTTGTGTGTTGAAAATGCACAATTCAAAGCCACATCATCAATTTTCAACCCTTTCTCACTTCATTTGTTATTTTACATGCCGTTATTGTTTTTTTTGAGCTAAATGACCCTGAAATTGAAAGGCACTACAAATGAACTCTGAAAAGGTTGAAAGTTGGCATGGTATCATCCTTTCACCCACATAGCATGTGCTAAAAAGTTGACAGGGTTACGGCAAAAGCTGGATGCACTTCCTGTACAAAACGGACACTCTCTTTCGAAGCCTCAGGGTTTCGGACATAAACTCATCAGTTGCAAAAGGCATTTCATTTTCTTGAACTTATTTTAACACCAGGCTTTTTGTGTGTTCAAAATGCACCATTCAAAGACACATCATCAATTTTCACCCGTGTCTGACTTCATTTGTTATTTTTCATGCAGTTATTGATTTTTTTGAGCTAAATGACCCTGAAATTAAAAAGCACTACAAATGAACTCTGAAAAGGTTGAAAGTTGCCATGGTATCATCCTTTCGCCCACAGAGCATGTGCTAAAAAGTTGACAGGGTTACGGCCAAAGCTGGATGCACTTCGTGTACAAAACAGACACTCTCTTTTGAAGTATCAGGGTTTCAGACATAAACTCGTCTGTTACAAAAGGCATTTTATTTTCTTGAACTTATTTGAACTCCAGGCTTTTTGTGTGTTCAAAATGCACCATTCAAAGCCACATCATCAATTTTCAACCCTGTCTGACTTCATTTGTTATTTTTCATGCAGTTATTGATTTTTGTGAGCTAAATGACCCTGAAATTGAAAAGCACTACAAATGAACTCTGAAAAGGTTGAAAGTTGGCATGGTATCATCATTTCAGCCACATAGCATGTGCTAAAAAGTTGAGAGGGTTACGGCAAAAGCTGGATGCACTTCGTGTACAAAACGGACAGTCTCTTTTGAAGTATCAAGGTTTTGGACATAAACTCATCTGTTACAAAAGGCATTTCATTTTCTTGAACTTATTTGAACTCCAGGCTTTTTGTGTGTTCAAAATGCACCATTTAAAGCCACATCATCAATTTTCAACCCTTTCTGATTTCATTTGTTATTTTTCATGCAGCTATTGATTTTTTTGAGCTAAATGACCCTCAAATTGAAAGGCACTACAAATGAACTCTGAAAAGGTTGAAAGTTGGCATGGTATCATCATTTCACCCACATAGCATGTGCTAAAAAGTTGAGAGGGTTACGGCAAATCTGGATGCACTTCGTGTACAAAATAGACACGCTCTTTCGAAGTATCAGGGTTTCAGAGATAAACTCATCTGTTACAAAAGGAATTCCATTTTCTTGAACTTATTTGAACTCCAGGCTTTTTGTGTGTTCAAAATGCACAATTCAAAGCCACATCATCAATTTTCAACCCTTTCTGACTTCATTTGTTATTTTTCATGCAGTTATTGATTTTTTTGAGCTAAATGACCCTCAAATTGAAGGGCACTACAAATGAACTCTAAAAAGGTTGAATGTTGGCATGGTATCATCATTTCACCCACATCGCATGTGCTAAAAAGTTGAGAGGGTTACGGCAAAATCTGGATGCACTTCGTGTACAAAACGGACATACTCTTTCGAAGTATCAGGGTTTCGGACATGAACTCATCTATTACAAAAGGCATTTCTTTTTCTTGAACTTATTTGAACTCCAGGCTTTTTCTCTGTTCAAAATGCACAATTCAAAGCCACATCATCAATTTTCAACCCTTTCTCACTTCATTTGTTATTTTACATGCCGTTATTGTTTTTTTTGAGCTAAATGACCCTGAAATTGAAAGGCACTACAAATGAACTCTGAAAAGGTTGAAAGTTGGCATGGTATCATCTTTTCACCCACATAGCATGTGCTAAAAAGTTGACAGGGTTACGGCCAAAGCTGGATGCACTTCGTGTACAAAACGAACACTCTCTTTGGAAGTATCAGGGTTTTGGACATAAACTCATCTGTCACAAAAGGCATTTCATTTTCTTGAACTTATTTGAACTCCAGGCTTTTTGTGTGTTCGAAATGCACCATTGAAAGCCACATCATCAATTTTCAACCCTTTATGATTTCATTTGTTATTTTTCATGCAGCTATTGATTTTTTTGAGCTAAATGACCCTCAAATTGAAAGGCACTACAAATGAACTCTGAAAAGGTTGGAAGTTGGCATGGTATCATCATTTCACCCACATAGCATGTGCTAAAAAGTTGAGAGGGTTACGGCAAAATCTGGATGCACTTCGTGTACAAAACGGACACGCTCTTTCGAAGTATCAGGGTTTCGGACATAAACTCATCTGTTACAAAAGGCATTTCATTTTCTTGAACTTATTTGAACTCCAGGCTTTTTGTGTGTTCAAAATGCACCATTCAAAGCCACATCATCAATTTTCAACCCTTTCTGATTTCATTTGTTATTTTTCATGCAGCTATTGATTTTTTTGAGCTAAGTGACCCTCAAATTGAAAGGCACTACAAATGAACTCTGAAAAGGTTGAAAGTTGGCATGGTATCATCATTTCACCCACATAGCATGTGCTAAAAAGTTGAGAGGGTTACGGCAAATCTGGATGCACTTCGTGTACAAAATGGACACGCTCTTTCGAAGTATCAGGGTTTCAGAGATAAACTCATCTGTTACAAAAGGAATTCCATTTTCTTGAACTTATTTGAACTCCAGGCTTTTTGTGTATTCAAAATGCACAATTCAAAGCCACATCATCAATTTTCAACCCTTTCTGACTTCATTTGTTATTTTTCATGCAGTTATTGATTTTTTTGAGCTAAATGACCCTCAAATTGAAGGGCACTACAAATGAACTCTGAAAAGGTTGAATGTTGGCATGGTATCATCATTTCACCCACATCGCATGTGCTAATAAGTTGAGAGGGTTACGGCAAAATCTGGATGCACTTCGTGTACAAAACGGACATACTCTTTCGAAGTATCAGGGTTTCGGACATGAACTCATCTATTACAAAAGGCATTTCTTTTTCTTGAACTTATTTGAACTCCAGGCTTTTTGTGTGTTGAAAATGCACAATTCAAAGGCACATCATCAATTTTCAACCCTTTCTCACTTCATTTGTTATTTTACATGCCGTTATTGTTTTTTTTGAGCTAAATGACCCTGAAATTGAAAGGCACTACAAATGAACTCTGAAAAGGTTGAAAGTTGGCATGGTATCATCCTTTCACCCACATAGCATGTGCTAAAAAGTTGACAGGGTTACGGCAAAAGCTGGATGCACTTCCTGTACAAAACGGACACTCTCTTTCGAAGCCTCAGGGTTTCGGACATAAACTCATCAGTTGCAAAAGGCATTTCATTTTCTTGAACTTATTTTAACACCAGGCTTTTTGTGTGTTCAAAATGCACCATTCAAAGACACATCATCAATTTTCACCCGTGTCTGACTTCATTTGTTATTTTTCATGCAGTTATTGATTTTTTTGAGCTAAATGACCCTGAAATTAAAAAGCACTACAAATGAACTCTGAAAAGGTTGAAAGTTGCCATAGTATCATCCTTTCGCCCACAGAGCATGTGCTAAAAAGTTGACAGGGTTACGGCCAAACCTGGATGCACTTCGTGTACAAAACGGACACTCTCTTTTGAAGTATCAGGGTTTTAGACATAAACTCGTCTGTTACAAAAGGCATTTTATTTTCTTGAACTTATTTGAACTCCAGGCTTTTTGTGTGTTCAAAATGCACCATTCAAAGCCACATCATCAATTTTCAACCCTGTCTGACTTCATTTGTTATTTTTCATGCAGTTATTGATTTTTGTGAGCTAAATGACCCTGAAATTGAAAAGCACTACAAATGAACTCTGAAAAGGTTGAAAGTTGGCATGGTATCATCATTTCAGCCACATAGCATGTGCTAAAAAGTTGAGAGGGTTACGGCAAAAGCTGGATGCACTTCGTGTACAAAACGGACAGTCTCTTTTGAAGTATCAAGGTTTTGGACATAAACTCATCTGTTACAAAAGGCATTTCATTTTCTTGAACTTATTTGAACTCCAGGCTTTTTGTGTGTTCAAAATGCACCATTTAAAGCCACATCATCAATTTTCAACCCTTTCTGATTTCATTTGTTATTTTTCATGCAGCTATTGATTTTTTTGAGCTAAATGACCCTCAAATTGAAAGGCACTACAAATGAACTCTGAAAAGGTTGAAAGTTGGCATGGTATCATCATTTCACCCACATAGCATGTGCTAAAAAGTTGAGAGGGTTACGACAAATCTGGATGCACTTCGTGTACAAAATAGACACGCTCTTTCGAAGTATCAGGGTTTCAGAGATAAACTCATCTGTTACAAAAGGAATTCCATTTTCTTGAACTTATTTGAACTCCAGGCTTTTTGTGTGTTCAAAATGCACAATTCAAAGCCACATCATCAATTTTCAACCCTTTCTGACTTCATTTGTTATTTTTCATGCAGTTATTGATTTTTTTGAGCTAAATGACCCTCAAATTGAAGGGCACTACAAATGAACTCTAAAAAGGTTGAATGTTGGCATGGTATCATCATTTCACCCACATCGCATGTGCTAAAAAGTTGAGAGGGTTACGGCAAAATCTGGATGCACTTCGTGTACAAAACGGACATACTCTTTCGAAGTATCAGGGTTTCGGACATGAACTCATCTATTACAAAAGGCATTTCTTTTTCTTGAACTTATTTGAACTCCAGGCTTTTTCTCTGTTCAAAATGCACAATTCAAAGCCACATCATCAATTTTCAACCCTTTCTCACTTCATTTGTTATTTTACATGCCGTTATTGTTTTTTTTGAGCTAAATGACCCTGAAATTGAAAGGCACTACAAATGAACTCTGAAAAGGTTGAAAGTTGGCATGGTATCATCCTTTCACCCACATAGCATGTGCTAAAAAGTTGACAGGGTTACGGCCAAAGCTGGATGCACTTCGTGTACAAAACGAACACTCTCTTTGGAAGTATCAGGGTTTTGGACATAAACTCATCTGTCACAAAAGGCATTTCATTTTCTTGAACTTATTTGAACTCCAGGCTTTTTGTGTGTTCGAAATGCACCATTGAAAGCCACATCATCAATTTTCAACCCTTTATGATTTCATTTGTTATTTTTCATGCAGCTATTGATTTTTTTGAGCTAAATGACCCTCAAATTGAAAGGCACTACAAATGAACTCTGAAAAGGTTGGAAGTTGGCATGGTATCATCATTTCACCCACATAGCATGTGCTAAAAAGTTGAGAGGGTTACGGCAAAATCTGGATGCACTTCGTGTACAAAACGGACACGCTCTTTCGAAGTATCAGGGTTTCGGACATAAACTCATCTGTTACAAAAGGCATTTCATTTTCTTGAACTTATTTGAACTCCAGGCTTTTTGTGTGTTCAAAATGCACCATTCAAAGCCACATCATCAATTTTCAACCCTTTCTGATTTCATTTGTTATTTTTCATGCAGCTATTGATTTTTTTGAGCTAAGTGACCCTCAAATTGAAAGGCACTACAAATGAACTCTGAAAAGGTTGAAAGTTGGCATGGTATCATCATTTCACCCAGATAGCATGTGCTAAAATGTTGAGAGGGTTACGGCAAATCTGGATGCACTTCGTGTACAAAATGGACACGCTCTTTCGAAGTATCAGGGTTTCAGAGATAAACTCATCTGTTACAAAAGGAATTCCATTTTCTTGAACTTATTTGAACTCCAGGCTTTTTGTGTATTCAAAATGCACAATTCAAAGCCACATCATCAATTTTCAACCCTTTCTGACTTCATTTGTTATTTTTCATGCAGTTATTGATTTTTTTGAGCTAAATGACCCTCAAATTGAAGGGCACTACAAATGAACTCTGAAAAGGTTGAATGTTGGCATGGTATCATCATTTCACCCACATCGCATGTGCTAATAAGTTGAGAGGGTTACGGCAAAATCTGGATGCACTTCGTGTACAAAACGGACATACTCTTTCGAAGTATCAGGGTTTCGGACATGAACTCATCTATTACAAAAGGCATTTCTTTTTCTTGAACTTATTTGAACTCCAGGCTTTTTGTGTGTTGAAAATGCACAATTCAAAGCCACATCATCAATTTTCAACCCTTTCTCACTTCATTTGTTATTTTACATGCCGTTATTGTTTTTTTTGAGCTAAATGACCCTGAAATTGAAAGGCACTACAAATGAACTCTGAAAAGGTTGAAAGTTGGCATGGTATCATCCTTTCACCCACATAGCATGTGCTAAAAAGTTGACAGGGTTACGGCAAAAGCTGGATGCACTTCCTGTACAAAACGGACACTCTCTTTCGAAGCCTCAGGGTTTCGGACATAAACTCATCAGTTGCAAAAGGCATTTCATTTTCTTGAACTTATTTTAACACCAGGCTTTTTGTGTGTTCAAAATGCACCATTCAAAGACACATCATCAATTTTCACCCGTGTCTGACTTCATTTGTTATTTTTCATGCAGTTATTGATTTTTTTGAGCTAAATGACCCTGAAATTAAAAAGCACTACAAATGAACTCTGAAAAGGTTGAAAGTTGCCATGGTATCATCCTTTCGCCCACAGAGCATGTGCTAAAAAGTTGACAGGGTTACGGCCAAAGCTGGATGCACTTCGTGTACAAAACGGACACTCTCTTTTGAAGTATCACGGTTTCAGACATAAACTCGTCTGTTACAAAAGGCATTTTATTTTCTTGAACTTATTTGAACTCCAGGCTTTTTGTGTGTTCAAAATGCACCATTCAAAGCCACATCATCAATTTTCAACCCTGTCTGACTTCATTTGTTATTTTTCATGCAGTTATTGAATTTTGTGAGCTAAATGACCCTGAAATTGAAAAGCACTACAAATGAACTCTGAAAAGGTTGAAAGTTGGCATGGTATCATCATTTCAGCCACATAGCATGTGCTAAAAAGTTGAGAGGGTTACAGCAAAAGCTGGATGCACTTCGTGTACAAAACGGACAGTCTCTTTTGAAGTATCAAGGTTTTGGACATAAACTCATCTGTTACAAAAGGCATTTCATTTTCTTGAACTTATTTGAACTCCAGGCTTTTTGTGTGTTCAAAATGCACCATTTAAAGCCACATCATCAATTTTCAACCCTTTCTGATTTCATTTGTTATTTTTCATGCAGCTATTGATTTTTTTGAGCTAAATGACCCTCAAATTGAAAGGCACTACAAATGAACTCTGAAAAGGTTGAAAGTTGGCATGGTATCATCATTTCACCCACATAGCATGTGCTAAAAAGTTGAGAGGGTTACGGCAAATCTGGATGCACTTCGTGTACAAAATAGACACGCTCTTTCGAAGTATCAGGGTTTCAGAGATAAACTCATCTGTTACAAAAGGAATTCCATTTTCTTGAACTTATTTGAACTCCAGGCTTTTTGTGTGTTCAAAATGCACAATTCAAAGCCACATCATCAATTTTCAACCCTTTCTGACTTCATTTGTTATTTTTCATGCAGTTATTGATTTTTTTGAGCTAAATGACCCTCAAATTGAAGGGCACTACAAATGAACTCTGAAAAGGTTGAATGTTGGCATGGTATCATCATTTCACCCACATCGCATGTGCTAAAAAGTTGAGAGGGTTACGGCAAAATCTGGATGCACTTCGTGTACAAAACGGACATACTCTTTCGAAGTATCAGGGTTTCGGACATGAACTCATCTATTACAAAAGGCATTTCTTTTTCTTGAACTTATTTGAACTCCAGGCTTTTTCTCTGTTCAAAATGCACAATTCAAAGCCACATCATCAATTTTCAACCCTTTCTCACTTCATTTGTTATTTTACATGCCGTTATTGTTTTTTTTGAGCTAAATGACCCTGAAATTGAAAGGCACTACAAATGAACTCTGAAAAGGTTGAAAGTTGGCATGGTATCATCCTTTCACCCACATAGCATGTGCTAAAAAGTTGACAGGGTTACGGCCAAAGCTGGATGCACTTCGTGTACAAAACGAACACTCTCTTTGGAAGTATCAGGGTTTTGGACATAAACTCATCTGTCACAAAAGGCATTTCATTTTCTTGAACTTATTTGAACTCCAGGCTTTTTGTGTGTTCGAAATGCACCATTGAAAGCCACATCATCAATTTTCAACCCTTTATGATTTCATTTGTTATTTTTCATGCAGCTATTGATTTTTTTGAGCTAAATGACCCTCAAATTGAAAGGCACTACAAATGAACTCTGAAAAGGTTGGAAGTTGGCATGGTATCATCATTTCACCCAGATAGCATGTGCTAAAAAGTTGAGAGGGTTACGGCAAATCTGGATGCACTTCGTGTACAAAATAGACACGCTCTTTCGAAGTATCAGGGTTTCAGAGATAAACTCATCTGTTACAAAAGGAATTCCATTTTCTTGAACTTATTTGAACTCCAGGCTTTTTGTGTGTTCAAAATGCACAATTCAAAGCCACATCATCAATTTTCAACCCTTTCTGACTTCATTTGTTATTTTTCATGCAGTTATTGATTTTTTTGAGCTAAATGACCCTCAAATTGAAGGGCACTACAAATGAACTCTGAAAAGGTTGAATGTTGGCATGGTATCATCATTTCACCCACATCGCATGTGCTAATAAGTTGAGAGGGTTACGGCAAAATCTGGATGCACTTCGTGTACAAAACGGACATACTCTTTCGAAGTATCAGGGTTTCGGACATGAACTCATCTATTACAAAAGGCATTTCTTTTTCTTGAACTTATTTGAACTCCAGGCTTTTTGTGTGTTGAAAATGCACAATTCAAAGCCACATCATCAATTTTCAACCCTTTCTCACTTCATTTGTTATTTTACATGCCGTTATTGTTTTTTTTGAGCTAAATGACCCTGAAATTGAAAGGCACTACAAATGAACTCTGAAAAGGTTGAAAGTTGGCATGGTATCATCCTTTCACCCACATAGCATGTGCTAAAAAGTTGACAGGGTTACGGCAAAAGCTGGATGCACTTCCTGTACAAAACGGACACTCTCTTTCGAAGCCTCAGGGTTTCGGACATAAACTCATCAGTTGCAAAAGGCATTTCATTTTCTTGAACTTATTTTAACACCAGGCTTTTTGTGTGTTCAAAATGCACCATTCAAAGACACATCATCAATTTTCACCCGTGTCTGACTTCATTTGTTATTTTTCATGCAGTTATTGATTTTTTTGAGCTAAATGACCCTGAAATTAAAAAGCACTACAAATGAACTCTGAAAAGGTTGAAAGTTGCCATGGTATCATCCTTTCGCCCACAGAGCATGTGCTAAAAAGTTGACAGGGTTACGGCCAAAGCTGGATGCACTTCGTGTACAAAACGGACACTCTCTTTTGAAGTATCACGGTTTCAGACATAAACTCGTCTGTTACAAAAGGCATTTTATTTTCTTGAAGTTATTTGAACTCCAGGCTTTTTGTGTGTTCAAAATGCACCATTCAAAGCCACATCATCAATTTTCAACCCTGTCTGACTTCATTTGTTATTTTTCATGCAGTTATTGAATTTTGTGAGCTAAATGACCCTGAAATTGAAAAGCACTACAAATGAACTCTGAAAAGGTTGAAAGTTGGCATGGTATCATCATTTCAGCCACATAGCATGTGCTAAAAAGTTGAGAGGGTTACAGCAAAAGCTGGATGCACTTCGTGTACAAAACGGACAGTCTCTTTTGAAGTATCAAGGTTTTGGACATAAACTCATCTGTTACAAAAGGCATTTCATTTTCTTGAACTTATTTGAACTCCAGGCTTTTTGTGTGTTCAAAATGCACCATTTAAAGCCACATCATCAATTTTCAACCCTTTCTGATTTCATTTGTTATTTTTCATGCAGCTATTGATTTTTTTGAGCTAAATGACCCTCAAATTGAAAGGCACTACAAATGAACTCTGAAAAGGTTGAAAGTTGGCATGGTATCATCATTTCACCCACATAGCATGTGCTAAAAAGTTGAGAGGGTTACGGCAAATCTGGATGCACTTCGTGTACAAAATAGACACGCTCTTTCGAAGTATCAGGGTTTCAGAGATAAACTCATCTGTTACAAAAGGAATTCCATTTTCTTGAACTTATTTGAACTCCAGGCTTTTTGTGTGTTCAAAATGCACAATTCAAAGCCACATCATCAATTTTCAACCCTTTCTGACTTCATTTGTTATTTTTCATGCAGTTATTGATTTTTTTGAGCTAAATGACCCTCAAATTGAAGGGCACTACAAATGAACTCTGAAAAGGTTGAATGTTGGCATGGTATCATCATTTCACCCACATCGCATGTGCTAAAAAGTTGAGAGGGTTACGGCAAAATCTGGATGCACTTCGTGTACAAAACGGACATACTCTTTCGAAGTATCAGGGTTTCGGACATGAACTCATCTATTACAAAAGGCATTTCTTTTTCTTGAACTTATTTGAACTCCAGGCTTTTTCTCTGTTCAAAATGCACAATTCAAAGCCACATCATCAATTTTCAACCCTTTCTCACTTCATTTGTTATTTTACATGCCGTTATTGTTTTTTTTTAGCTAAATGACCCTGAAATTGAAAGGCACTACAAATGAACTCTGAAAAGGTTGAAAGTTGGCATGGTATCATCCTTTCACCCACATAGCATGTGCTAAAAAGTTGACAGGGTTACGGCCAAAGCTGGATGCACTTCGTGTACAAAACGAACACTCTCTTTGGAAGTATCAGGGTTTTGGACATAAACTCATCTGTCACAAAAGGCATTTCATTTTCTTGAACTTATTTGAACTCCAGGCTTTTTGTGTGTTCGAAATGCACCATTGAAAGCCACATCATCAATTTTCAACCCTTTATGATTTCATTTGTTATTTTTCATGCAGCTATTGATTTTTTTGAGCTAAATGACCCTCAAATTGAAAGGCACTACAAATGAACTCTGAAAAGGTTGGAAGTTGGCATGGTATCATCATTTCACCCACATAGCATGTGCTAAAAAGTTGAGAGGGTTACGGCAAATCTGGATGCACTTCGTGTACAAAATAGACACGCTCTTTCGAAGTATCAGGGTTTCAGAGATAAACTCATCTGTTACAAAAGGAATTCCATTTTCTTGAACTTATTTGAACTCCAGGCTTTTTGTGTGTTCAAAATGCACAATTCAAAGCCACATCATCAATTTTCAACCCTTTCTGACTTCATTTGTTATTTTTCATACAGTTATTGATTTTTTTGAGCTAAATGACCCTCAAATTGAAGGGCACTACAAATGAACTCTGAAAAGGTTGAATGTTGGCATGGTATCATCATTTCACCCACATCGCATGTGCTAAAAAGTTGAGAGGGTTACGGCAAAATCTGGATGCACTTCGTGTACAAAACGGACATACTCTTTCGAAGTATCAGGGTTTCGGACATGAACTCATCTATTACAAAAGGCATTTCTTTTTCTTGAACTTATTTGAACTCCAGGCTTTTTGTGTGTTGAAAATGCACAATTCAAAGCCACATCATCAATTTTCAACCCTTTCTCACTTCATTTGTTATTTTACATGCCGTTATTGTTTTTTTTGAGCTAAATGACCCTGAAATTGAAAGGCACTACAAATGAACTCTGAAAAGGTTGAAAGTTGGCATGGTATCATCCTTTCACCCACATAGCATGTGCTAAAAAGTTGACAGGGTTACGGCAAAAGCTGGATGCACTTCCTGTACAAAATGGACACTCTCTTTCGAAGCCTCAGGGTTTCGGACATAAACTCATCAGTTGCAAAAGGCATTTCATTTTCTTGAACTTATTTTAACACCAGGCTTTTTGTGTGTTCAAAATGCACCATTCAAAGACACATCATCAATTTTCACCCGTGTCTGACTTCATTTGTTATTTTTCATGCAGTTATTGATTTTTTTGAGCTAAATGACCCTGAAATTAAAAAGCACTACAAATGAACTCTGAAAAGGTTGAAAGTTGCCATGGTATCATCCTTTCGCCCACAGAGCATGTGCTAAAAAGTTGACAGGGTTACGGCCAAAGCTGGATGCACTTCGTGTACAAAACGGACACTCTCTTTTGAAGTATCAGGGTTTCAGACATAAACTCGTCTGTTACAAAAGGCATTTTATTTTCTTGAAGTTATTTGAACTCCAGGCTTTTTGTGTGTTCAAAATGCACCATTCAAAGCCACATCATCAATTTTCAACCCTGTCTGACTTCATTTGTTATTTTTCATGCAGTTATTGATTTTTGTGAGCTAAATGACCCTGAAATTGAAAAGCACTACAAATGAACTCTGAAAAGGTTGAAAGTTGGCATGGTATCATCATTTCAGCCACATAGCATGTGCTAAAAAGTTGAGAGGGTTACGGCAAAAGCTGGATGCACTTCGTGTACAAAACGGACAGTCTCTTTTGAAGTATCAATGTTTTGGACATAAACTCATCTGTTACAAAAGGCATTTCATTTTCTTGAACTTATTTGAACTCCAGGCTTTTTGTGTGTTCAAAATGCACCATTTAAATCCACATCATCAATTTTCAACCCTTTCTGATTTCATTTGTTATTTTTCATGCAGCTATTGATTTTTTTGAGCTAAATGACCCTCAAATTGAAAGGCACTACAAATGAACTCTGAAAAGGTTGAAAGTTGGCATGGTATCATCATTTCACCCACATAGCATGTGCTAAAAAGTTGAGAGGGTTACGGCAAATCTGGATGCACTTCGTGTACAAAATAGACACGCTCTTTCGAAGTATCAGGGTTTCAGAGATAAACTCATCTGTTACAAAAGGAATTCCATTTTCTTGAACTTATTTGAACTCCAGGGTTTTTGTGTGTTCAAAATGCACAATTCAAAGCCACATCATCAATTTTCAACCCTTTCTGACTTCATTTGTTATTTTTCATGCAGTTATTGATTTTTTTGAGCTAAATGACCCTCAAATTGAAGGGCACTACAAATGAACTCTGAAAAGGTTGAATGTTGGCATGGTATCATCATTTCACCCACATCGCATGTGCTAATAAGTTGAGTGGGTTACGGCAAAATCTGGATGCACTTCGTGTACAAAACGGACATACTCTTTCGAAGTATCAGGGTTTCGGACATGAACTCATCTATTACAAAAGGCATTTCTTTTTCTTGAACTTATTTGAACTCCAGGCTTTTTCTCTGTTCAAAATGCACAATTCAAAGCCACATCATCAATTTTCAACCCTTTCTCACTTCATTTGTTATTTTACATGCCGTTATTGTTTTTTTTGAGCTAAATGACCCTGAAATTGAAAGGCACTACAAATGAACTCTGAAAAGGTTGAAAGTTGGCATGGTATCATCCTTTCACCCACATAGCATGTGCTAAAAAGTTGACAGGGTTACGGCCAAAGCTGGATGCACTTCGTGTACAAAACGAACACTCTCTTTGGAAGTATCAGGGTTTTGGACATAAACTCATCTGTCACAAAAGGCATTTCATTTTCTTGAACTTATTTGAACTCCAGGCTTTTTGTGTGTTCGAAATGCACCATTGAAAGCCACATCATCAATTTTCAACCCTTTATGATTTCATTTGTTATTTTTCATGCAGCTATTGATTTTTTTGAGCTAAATGACCCTCAAATTGAAAGGCACTACAAATGAACTCTGAAAAGGTTGGAAGTTGGCATGGTATCATCATTTCACCCACATAGCATGTGCTAAAAAGTTGAGAGGGTTACGGCAAAATCTGGATGCACTTCGTGTACAAAACGGACACGCTCTTTCGAAGTATCAGGGTTTCGGACATAAACTCATCTGTTACAAAAGGCATTTCATTTTCTTGAACTTATTTGAACTCCAGGCTTTTTGTGTGTTCAAAATGCACCATTCAAAGCCACATCATCAATTTTCAACCCTTTCTGATTTCATTTGTTATTTTTCATGCAGCTATTGATTTTTTTGAGCTAAGTGACCCTCAAATTGAAAGGCACTACAAATGATGTCTGAAAAGGTTGAAAGTTCGCATGGTATCATCATTTCACCCAGATAGCATGTGCTAAAAAGTTGAGAGGGTTACGGCAAATCTGGATGCACTTCGTGTACAAAATGGACACGCTCTTTCGAAGTATCAGGGTTTCAGAGATAAACTCATCTGTTACAAAAGGAATTCCATTTTCTTGAACTTATTTGAACTCCAGGCTTTTTGTGTATTCAAAATGCACAATTCAAAGCCACATCATCAATTTTCAACCCTTTCTGACTTCATTTGTTATTTTTCATGCAGTTATTGATTTTTTTGAGCTAAATGACCCTCAAATTGAAGGGCACTACAAATGAACTCTGAAAAGGTTGAATGTTGGCATGGTATCATCATTTCACCCACATCGCATGTGCTAATAAGTTGAGAGGGTTACGGCAAAATCTGGATGCACTTCGTGTACAAAACGGACATACTCTTTCGAAGTATCAGGGTTTCGGACATGAACTCATCTATTACAAAAGGCATTTCTTTTTCTTGAACTTATTTGAACTCCAGGCTTTTTGTGTGTTGAAAATGCACAATTCAAAGCCACATCATCAATTTTCAACCCTTTCTCACTTCATTTGTTATTTTACATGCCGTTATTGTTTTTTTGAGCTAAATGACCCTGAAATTGAAAGGCACTACAAATGAACTCTGAAAAGGTTGAAAGTTGGCATGGTATCATCCTTTCACCCACATAGCATGTGCTAAAAAGTTGACAGGGTTACGGCAAAAGCTGGATGCACTTCCTGTACAAAACGGACACTCTCTTTCGAAGCCTCAGGGTTTCGGACATAAACTCATCAGTGCAAAAGGCATTTCATTTTCTTGAACTTATTTTAACACCAGGCTTTTTGTGTGTTCAAAATGCACCATTCAAAGACACATCATCAATGTTCACCCGTGTCTGACTTCATTTGTTATTTTTCATGCAGTTATTGATTTTTTTGAGCTAAATGACCCTGAAATTAAAAAGCACTACAAATGAACTCTGAAAAGGTTGAAAGTTGCCATGGTATCATCCTTTCGCCCACAGAGCATGTGCTAAAAAGTTGACAGGGTTACGGCCAAAGCTGGATGCACTTCGTGTACAAAACGGACACTCTCTTTTGAAGTATCAGGGTTTCAGACATAAACTCGTCTGTTACAAAAGGCATTTTATTTTCTTGAACTTATTTGAACTCCAGGCTTTTTGTGTGTTCAAAATGCACCATTCAAAGCCACATCATCAATTTTCAACCCTGTCTGACTTCATTTGTTATTTTTCATGCAGTTATTGATTTTTGTGAGCTAAATGACCCTGAAATTGAAAAGCACTACAAATGAACTCTGAAAAGGTTGAAAGTTGGCATGGTATCATCATTTCAGCCACATAGCATGTGCTAAAAAGTTGAGAGGGTTACGGCAAAAGCTGGATGCACTTCGTGTACAAAACGGACAGTCTCTTTTGAAGTATCAAGGTTTTGGACATAAACTCATCTGTTACAAAAGGCATTTCATTTTCTTGAACTTATTTGAACTCCAGGCTTTTTGTGTGTTCAAAATGCACCATTTAAAGCCACATCATCAATTTTCAACCCTTTCTGATTTCATTTGTTATTTTTCATGCAGCTATTGATTTTTTTGAGCTAAATGACCCTCAAATTGAAAGGCACTACAAATGAACTCTGAAAAGGTTGAAAGTTGGCATGGTATCATCATTTCACCCACATAGCATGTGCTAAAAAGTTGAGAGGGTTACGGCAAATCTGGATGCACTTCGTGTACAAAATAGACACGCTCTTTCGAAGTATCAGGGTTTCAGAGATAAACTCATCTGTTACAAAAGGAATTCCATTTTCTTGAACTTATTTGAACTCCAGGCTTTTTGTGTGTTCAAAATGCACAATTCAAAGCCACATCATCAATTTTCAACCCTTTCTGACTTCATTTGTTATTTTTCATGCAGTTATTGATTTTTTTGAGCTAAATGACCCTCAAATTGAAGGGCACTACAAATGAACTCTGAAAAGGTTGAATGTTGGCATGGTATCATCATTTCACCCACATCGCATGTGCTAAAAAGTTGAGAGGGTTACGGCAAAATCTGGATGCACTTCGTGTACAAAACGGACATACTCTTTCGAAATATCAGGGTTTCGGACATGAACTCATCTATTACAAAAGGCATTTCTTTTTCTTGAACTTATTTGAACTCCAGGCTTTTTCTCTGTTCAAAATGCACAATTCAAAGCCACATCATCAATTTTCAACCCTTTCTCACTTCATTTGTTATTTTACATGCCGTTATTGTTTTTTTTGAGCTAAATGACCCTGAAATTGAAGGGCACTACAAATGAACTCTGAAAAGGTTGAATGTTGGCATGGTATCATCATTTCACCCACATCGCATGTGCTAAAAAGTTGAGAGGGTTACGGCAAAATCTGGATGCACTTCGTGTACAAAACGGACATGCTCTTTCGAAG
Organism: Hordeum marinum; assembly: GCA_022496015.1. Classification (NCBI taxonomy): domain Eukaryota; kingdom Viridiplantae; phylum Streptophyta; class Magnoliopsida; order Poales; family Poaceae; genus Hordeum; species Hordeum marinum. The sequence goes on from JAAAWK010001105.1 coordinate 54,223, forward strand.
TATCAGGGTTTCGGACATGAACTCATCTGTTACAAAAGGCATTTCATTTTCTTGAACTTATTTGAACTCCAGGCTTTTTCTCTGTTCAAAATGCACAATTCAAAGCCACATCATCAATTTTCAACCCTTTCTCACTTCATTTGTTATTTTACATGCAGTTATTGTTTTTTTGAGCTAAATGACCCTGAAATTGAAAGGCACTACAAATGAACGCTGAAAAGGTTGAAAGTTGGCATAGTATCATCCTTTCACCCACATAGCATGTGCTAAAAAGTTGAGAGGGTTACGGCCAAAGCTGGATGCACTTCGTGTACAAAACGAACACTCTCTTTTGAAGTATCAGGGTTTTGGACATAAACTCATCTGTTACAAAAGGCATTTCATTTTCTTGAATTTATTTGAACTCCAGGCTTTTTGTGTGTTCAAAATGCACCATTCAAAGCCACATCATCAATATTCAACCCTTTGTGACTTCATTTGTTATTTTTCATGCTGTAATTGATTTTTTTGAGCTAAATGACCCTCAAATTGAAAGGCACTACAAATGAACTCTGAAAAGGTTGAAATTTGGCATGGTATCATCATTTCACCCACATAGCATGTGCTGGAAAGTTGAGAGGGTTACGGCAAAATCTGGATGCACATCGTGTAAAAAACGGACACGCTCTTTCGAAGTATCATGGTTTCAGACATGAACTCATGTGTTACAAAAGGCATTTCATTTTCTTGAACTTATTTGAACTCCAGGCTTTTTGTGTGTTCAAAATGCAAAATTCAAAGCCACATCATCAATTTTCAACCCTTTCTTACTTCTTTTGTTATTTTACATGCAGCTATTGATTTTTTTGAGCTAAATGACCCTGAAATTGAAAGGCACTATAAATGAACTCTAAAAAGGTTGAAAGTTGGCATGGTATCATCCTTTCACCCACATAGCATGTGCTAAAAAGTTGACAGGGTTACGGCCAAAGGTGGATGCACTTCGTGTACAAAACGGACACTCTCTTTCGAAGTATTAGGGTTTCGGACATAAACTCATCTGTTACAAAAGGCATTTCATTTTCATGAACTTATTTGAACTCCAGGCTTTTTGTGCGTTCAAAATGCACCATTCAAAGCCAGATCATCAATTTTCAACCCTTTCTGCTTTCCTTTTGTTATTTTTCATGCAGCTATTGATTTATTTGAGCTAAATTACCCTCAAATTGAAAGGCACTACAAATGAACTCTGAAAAGGTTGAAAGCTGGCATGGTATCATCATTTCACCCACATAGCATGTGCTAAAAATTTGAGAGGGTTATGGCAAAATTTGGATGCACTTCGTGTACAAAACGGACACGCTCTTTCGAAGTATCAGGGTTTCGGACATAAACTCATCTGTTACGAAAGAAATTCCATTTTCTTGAACTTATTTGAACTCCAGGCTTTTTGTGTGTTCAAAATGCACCATTCAAAGACACATCATCAATTTTCGACCCTGTCTGACTTCATTTGTTATTTTTCATGCAGTTATTGATTTTCTGAGCGAAATGACCCTGAAATTGAAGAGCACTACAAATGAACTCTGAAAAGGTTGAAAGTTGGCATGGTATCATCATTTCACCCACATAGCATGTGCTAAAAAGTTGAGAGGGTTACGACAAAAGCTGGATGCACTTCGTGTACAAAACGGACAGTCTCTTTTGAAGTATCAAGGTTTTGGACATAAATTCATTTGTTACAAAAGGCATTTCATTTTCTTGAACTTAATTGAACTCCAGGCTTGTTGTGTGTTCAAAATGCACCATTCAAAGCCATATCATCAATTTTCAACCCTTTCTGACTTCATTTGTTATTTTTCATGCAGTTATTGATTTTTTTGAGCTAAATGACCCTCAAATTGAAGGGCACTACAAATGAACTCTGAAAAGGTTGAATGTTGGCATGGTATCATCATTTCACCCACATTGCATGTGCTAAAAAGTTGAGAGGGTTACGGCAAAATCTGGATGCACTTCGTGTACAAAACGGACATGCTCTTTCGAAGTATCAGGGTTTCGGACATGAACTCATCTGTTACAAAAGGCATTTCATTTTCTTGAACTTACTTGAACTCCAGGCTTTTTCTCTGTTCAAAATGAACAATTCAAAGCCACATCATCAATTTTCAACCCTTTCTCACTTCATTTGTTATTTTACATGCAGTTATTGTTTTTTTGAGCTAAATGACCCTGAAATTGAAAGGCACTACAAATGAACTCTGAAAAGGTTGAAAGTTGGCATGGTATCATCCTTTCACCCACATAGCATGTGCTAAAAAGTTGACAGGGTTACGGCCAAAGCTGGATGCACTTCGTGTACAAAACGAACACTCTCTCTGGAAGTATCAGGGTTTCGGACATAAACTCATCTGTTACAAAAGGCATTTCATTTTCTTGAACTTATTTGAACTCCAGGCTTTTTGTGTGTTCAAAATGCACCATTCAAAGCCACATCATCAATTTTCAACCCTCTATGATTTCATTTGTTATTTTTCATGCAGCTATTGATTTTTTGGAGCTAAATGACCCTCAAATTGAAAGGCACTACAAATGAACTCTGAAAAGGTTGGAAGTTGGCATGGTATCATCATTTCACCCACATAGCATGTGCTAAAAAGTTGAGAGGGTTACGGAAAAATCTGGATGCACTTCGTGTACAAAACGGACACGCTCTTTCGAAGTATCAGGGTTTCGGACATAAAGTCATCTGTTACAAAAGGAATTCCATTTTCTTCAACTTATTTGAACTCCAGGCTTTTTGTGTGTTCAAAATGCACCATTCAAAGACACATCATCAATTTTCGACCCTGTCTGACTTCATTTGTTATTTTCATTCAGGTATTGATTTTTTTGAGCTAAATGACCCTGAAATTGAAAAGCACTACAAATGAACTCTGAAAAGGTTGAAAGTTGGCATGGTATCATCATTTCGCCCACATAGGATGTGCTAAAAAGTTGAGAGGGCTACGGCAAAAGCTAGATGCACTTCGTGTACAAACGGACAGTCTCTTTTAAAGTATCAAGGTTTTGGACATAAACTCATCTGTTACGAAAGGCATTTCATTTCTTGAACTTATTTGAACTCCAGGGTTTTTGTGCGTTCAAAATGCACCATTCAAAGCCACATCATCAATTTTCAACCCTGTGTGACTTCATTTGTTATTTTTCATGCAGTTAATGATTTTTGTGAGCTAAATGACCATGAAATTGAAAAGCACTACAAATGAACTCTGAAAAGGTTGAAAGTTGGCATGGTATCATCATTTCACCCACATAGGTTGTGCTAAAAAGTTGAGAGGGTTACGGCAAAAGCTGGATGCACTTCGTGTACAAAACGGACAGTCTCTTTTGAAGTATAATGGTTTTGGACATAAACTCATCTGTTACAAAAGGCATTTCATTTTCATGAACTTATTTGAACTCCAGGCTTTTTGTGTGTTCAAAATGCACCATTCAAAGCCACATCATCAATTTTCAACCCTTTCTGACGTCATTTGTTATGTTTCATGCACTAATTGATTTTTTTGAGCTAAATGACCCTCAAATTGAAAGGCACTACAAATGAACTCTGAAAAGGTTGAAATTTGGCATGGTATCATCATTTCACCCACATAGCATGTGCTGGAAAGTTGAGAGGGTTACGGCAAAATCTGGATGCACATCGTGTAAAAAACGGACACGCTCTTTCCAAGTATCATGGTTTCAGACATGAACTCATGTGTTACAAAAGGCATTTCATTTTCTTGAACTTATTTGAACTCCAGGCTTTTTGTGTGTTCAAAATGCACAATTCAAAGCCACATCATCAATTTTCAACCCTTTCTGACTTCATTTGTTATTTTACATGCAGTTATTGTTTTTTTTTGAGCTAAATGACCCTGAAATTGAAAGGCACTACAAATGAACTCTGAAAAGGTTGAAAGTTGGCATGGTATCATCCTTTCACCCACATAGGATGTGCTAAAAAGTTGACAGGGTTACGGCAAAATCTGGATGCACTTCGTGTACAAAACGGACACGCTCTTTCGAAGTGTCAGGGTTTCGGACATGAACTCATCTGTTACAAAAGGCACTTCATTTTCTTGAACTTATTTGAACTCCAGGCTTTTTGTGTGTTCAAACTACACAATTCAAAGCCACATCATCAATTTTCAACCCTTTCTGACTTCTTTTGTTATTTTACATGCAGCTATTGATTTTTTGTGCTAAATGACCCTGAAATTGAAAGGCACTATAAATGAACTCTAAAAAGGTTGAAAGTTGGCATGGTATCATCCTTTCACCCACATAGCATGTGCTAAAAAGTTGACAGGGTTACGGCCAAAGGTGGATGCACTTCGTGTACAAAACGGACACTCTCTTTCGAAGTATTAGGGTTTCGGACATAAACTCATCTGTTACAAAAGGCATTTCATTTTCACGAACTTATTTGAACTCCAGGCTTTTTGTGTGTTCAAAATGCACCATTCAAAGCCAGATCATCAATTTTCAACCCTTTCTGATTTCCTTTTGTTATTTTTCATGCAGCTATTGATTTATTTGAGCTAAATGACCCTCAAATTGAAAGGCACTACAAATGAACTCTGAAAAGGTTGAAAGCTGGCATGGTATCATCATTTCACCCACATAGCATGTGCTAAAAAGTTGACAGGGTTACGGCAAAATCTGGATGCACTTCGTGTACAAAACGGACACGCTCTTTCGAAGTATCAGGGTTTCGGACATAAACTCATCTGTTACGAAAGAAATTCCATTTTCTTGAACTTATTTGAACTCCAGGCTTTTTGTGTGTTCAAAATGCACCATTCAAAGCCACATCATCAATTTTCAACCCTTTATGATTTCATTTGTTATTTTTCATGCAGCTATTGATTTTTTTGACCTAAATGACCCTCAAATTGAAAGGCACTACAAATGAACTCTGAAAAGGTTGGAAGTTGGCATGGTATCATCATTTCACCCACATAGCATGTGCTAAAAAGTTGAGAGGGTTACGGCAAAAGCTGGATGCACTTCGTGTACAAAACGGACAGTCTCTTTTGAAGTATCAAGGTTTTGGACATAAATTCATCTGTTACAAAAGGCATTTCATTTTCTTGAACTTAATTGAACTCCAGGCTTTTTGTGTTTTCAAAATGCACCATTCAAAGCCATATCATCAATTTTCAACCCTTTCTGACTTCATTTGTTATTTTTCATGCAGTTATTGATTTTTTTGAGCTAAATGACCCTCAAATTGAAGGGCACTACAAATGAACTCTGAAAAGGTTGAATGTTGGCATGGTATCATCATTTCACCCACATCGCATGTGCTAAGAAGTTGAGAGGGTTACGGCAAAATCTGGATGCACTTCGTGTACAAAACCGACATGCTCTTTCGAAGTATCAGGGTTTCGGACATGAACTCATCTGTTACAAAAGGCATTTCATTTTCTTGAACTTACTTGAACTCCAGGCTTTTTCTCTGTTCAAAATGCACAATTCAAAGCCACATCATCAATTTTCAACCCTTTCTCACTTCATTTGTTATTTTTAATGTAGTAATTGATTTTTTTGAGCTAAATGACCCTCAAATTGAAAGGCACTACAAATGAACTCTGAAAAGGTTGAAATTTGGCATGGTATCATCATTTCACCCACATAGCATGTGCTGGAAAGTTGAGAGGGTTACGGCAAAATCTGGATGCACTTCGTGTAAAAAACGGACACGCTCTTTCGAAGTATCATGGTTTCAGACATGAACTCATTGTTACAAAGGCATTTCATTTTCTTGAACTTATTTGAACTCCAGGCTTTTTGTGTGTTCAAAATGCACAGTTCAAAGCCACATCATCAATTTTCAACCCTTTCTGACTTCATTTGTTATTTTACATGCAGTTATTGTTTTTTTTTGAGCTAAATGACCCTGAAATTGAAAGGGACTACAAATGAACTCTGAAAAGGTTGCAAAGTTGGCATGGTATCATCATTTCACCCACATAGCATGTGCTGGAAAAGTTGAGAGGGTTACGGCAAAATCTGGATGCACTCGTGTAAAAAACGGACACGCTCTTTCGAAGTATTAAGGGTTTCAGGACATGAACTCATGTGTTACAAAAGGCATTTATTTTCTTGAACTTATTTGAACTCCAGGCTTTTTGTGTGTTCAAAATGACAATTCAAAGCCACATCATCAATTTTCAACCCTTTCTGACTTCATTTGTTATTTTACATGCAGTTATTGTTTTTTTTGAGCTAAATGACCCTGAAATTGAAAGGCACTACAAATGAACTCTGAAAAGGTTGAAAGTTGGCATGGTATCATCCTTTCACCCACATAGCATGTGCTAAAAAGTTGACAGGGTTGCGGCAAAATCTGGATGCACTTCGTGTAACAAAACGGACACGCTCTTTCGAAGTATCAGGGTTTCGGACATGAACTCATCTGTTACAAAAGGCATTTCATTTTCTGAAACTTATTTGAACTCCAGGCTTTTTGTGTGTTCAAGATGCACAATTCAAAGCCACATCATCAATTTTCAACCCTTTCTGACTTCTTTTGTTATTTTACATGCAGCTATTGATTTTTTGAGCTAAATGACCCTAAATTGAGAGGCACTATAAATGAACTCTAAAAAGGTTGAAAGTTGGCATGGTATCATCCTTTCACCCACATAGCATGTGCTAAAAAGTTGAGCAGGGTTACGGCCAAAGGTGGATGCACTTCGTGTACAAAACGGACACTCTCTTTCGAAGTATTAGGGTTTCGGACATAAGCTCATCTGTTACAAAAGGCATTTCATTTCTGAACTTATATTGAACTCCAGGCTTTTTGTGTGTTCAAAATGCACCATTCAAAGCCAATCATCAATTTTCAACCCTTTCTGATTTCCTTTGTTATTTTCATGCAGCTATTGATTTATTTGAGCTAAATGACCCTCAAATTGAAAGGCAGTACAAATGAACTCTGAAAAGGTTGAAAGATGGCATGGTATCATCATTTCACCCACATTAGCATGTGCTAAAAAGTTGAGAGGGTTACGGCAAAATTTGGTATGCACTTCGTGTACAAAACGGACACGCTCTTTTCGAAGCATCAAGGTTTCGGACATAAACTCATCTGTTACAAAGGCAATTCATTTCTTGAACTTATTTGAACTCCAGGCTTTTTGTGTGTTCAAAATCACCATTAAAAGACACATCATCAATTTTCAACCCTTTCTGACTTCATTTGTTATTTTTCATGCAGTTATTGATTTTTTCTGAGCTAAATGACCCTGAAATTGAAAGGCACTACAAATGAACTCTGAAAAGGTTGAAAGTTGGCATGGTATCATCATTTCACCCACATAGCATGTGCTAAAAAGTTGAGAGGGTTACGGCAAAAGCTGGATGCACTTCGTGTACAAACGGACACTCTCTTTTGAAGTATCAGGGTTTGGACATAAATCATCTGTTACAAAAGGCATTTCATTTTCTTGAACTTATTTGAACTCCAGGCTTTTTGTGTGTTCAAAATGCACAATTCAAAGCCATATCATCAATTTTCAACCCTTTCTGACTTCATTTGTTATTTTTCATGCAGTTATTGATTTTTTTGAGCTAAATGACCCTCAAATTGAAGGGCACTACAAATGAACTCTGAAAAGGTTGAATGTTGGCATGGTATCATCATTTCACCCACATCGCATGTGCTAAAAAGTTGACAGGGTTACGGCCAAATCTGGATGCACTTCGTGTACAAAACGGACACGCTCTTTGGAAGTATCAGGGTTTCGGACATAAACTCATCTGTTACAAAAGGCATTTCATTTTCTTGAACTTATTTGAACTCCAGGCTTTTTGTGTGTTCAAAATGCACCATTCAAAGCCACATCATCAATTTTCAACCCTTTATGATTTCATTTGTTATTTTTCATGCAGCTATTGATTTTTTTGAGCTAAATGACCCTCAAATTGAAAGGCATTACAAATGAACTCTGAAAAGGTTGGAAGTTGGCATGGTATCATCATTTCACCCACATAGCATGTGCTAAAAAGTTGAGAGGGTTACGGCAAAATCTGGATGCACTTCGTGTACAAAACGGACACGTCTCTTCTGAAGTATCAAGGGTTTCGGACATAAACTCATCTGTTACAAAAGGCATTTCATTTTCTTGCAACTTATTTGAACTCCAGGCTTTTTGTGTGTTCAAATGCACCATTCAAAGCCACATCATCAATTTTCAACCCTGTCTGACTTCATTTGTTATTTTTCATGCAGTTATTGATTTTTTTGAGCTAAATGACCCTGAAATTGAAAGGCACTACAAATGAACTCTGAAAAGGTTGAAAGTTGGCATGGTATCATCATTTCACCCACATAGATGTGCTAAAAGTTGAGAGGGTTACGGCAAAAGCTGGATGCACTTCGTGTACAAAACGGACAGTCTCTTTTGAAAGTATCAGGGTTTGGACATAAACTCATCTGTTACAAAAGGCATTTCATTTTCTTGAACTTATTGAACGCCAGGGTTTTTGTGTGGTCAAAATGCACCATTCAAAGCCACATCATCAATTTGCAACACCTGGTGACTTCATTTGTTATTTGCATGCAAGTTATTGATTTTTGTGAGCTAAATGAACCCTGAAATGGAAAAGCACTACAAATGAACTCTGAAACGGTTAAAAGGTGGCATGGTATCATCATTTCAAACGCCACATAGGTTGTGCAGTGCTAAAAAGTTGAGAGGGTTACGGCAAAAGCTGGGATGCAACTTCGTGTAGCAAAAACGGAACAGTGTCTCTTTGAAATATCATGGTTTTGGACATAAACTCATCTGTTACAAAAGGCTTTCATTTTCTTGAACTTATTTGAACTCCAGCTTTTGGTGTTTCAAATGCGCCATTCAAAGCCACATCATCAATTTTCAACCCTTTCTGACTTCATTTATTATTTTCATGCAGTAATTGATTTTTGAGCTAATGACCCTCAATTGAAAGCACTACAAATGAACTCTGAAAAGGTTGAAATTTGGCATGGTATCATCATTTCACCCACATAGCATGTGCTGGAAAAGTTGAGAGGGTTACGGCAAAATCTGGATGCACATCGTGTAAAAGACGGACACGCTCTTTCGAAGTATCATGGTTTCAGACATGAACTCATGTGTTACAAAAGGCATTTTCATTTTCTTGAACTTATTTGAACTCCAGGCTTTTTGTGTGGTTCAAAATGCACAATTCAAGCCACATCATCAATTTTCAACCCTTTCTGACTTCATTTGTTATTTTACATGCAGTATTGTTTTTTTTGAGCTAAATGACCCTGAAATTGAAGGGCACTACAATGAACTCTGAAAGTTGAAAGTTGGCATGGTATCATCCTTTCACCCCACATAGCATGTGCTAAAAAGTTGACAGGGTTACGGCAAAATCTGGATGCACTTCGTGTAACAAAACGGACACGCTCTTTCGAAGTATCAGGGTTTCGGACATGAACTCATCTGTTACAAAGGCATTTCATTTTCTTGAACTTATTTGAACTCCAGGCTTTTTGTGTGTTCAAGATGCACAATTCAAAGCCACATCATTCAATTTTCAACCCTTTCTCGACTCATTTTGTTATTTTTACATGCCAGCTATTGATTTTTTTGAGCTAAATGACCCTGAAATTGAAAGGCACTACAAATGAACTCTACAAAGGTTGAACGTTTGGCATGGTATCATCCTTTCACCCACTAGCATGTGCTAAAAAGGTTGACAGGGTTACGGCCAAAGGTTGGATGCACTTCGTGTACAAAACGGACCTCTCTTTCGAAGTATCAGGGTTCGGACATAAACTCATCTGTTACAAAAGGCATTTCATTTTCATTGAACTTATTTGAACTCCAGGCTTTTTGTGTGTTCAAAATGCACCATTCAAAGCCAGCATCATCAATTTTCAACCCTTTCTGACTTCATTTGTTATTTTTCATGCAGTTATTGATTTTTTTGAGCTAAATGACCCTCAAATTGAAAGGCACTACAAATGAACTCTGAAAAGGTTGAAAGTTGGCATGGTATCATCATTTCACCCACTAGCATGTGCTAAAAAGTTGAGAGGGTTACGGCAAAATTGGATGCACTTCGTGTACAAAACGGACACGCTCTTTCGAAGTCAGGTTTCGGACATAAACTCATCTGTTACAACATTTCATTTTCTTGAACTTATTTGAACTCCAGGCTTTTTGTGTGTTCAAAATGCACCATTCAAAGCCACATCATCAATTTTCAACCCTGTCTGACTTCATTTGTTATTTTTCATGCAGTTATTGATTTTTGAGCTAAATGACCCTGAAATTGAAAAGCACTACAAATGAACTCTGAAAAGGTTGAAAGTTGGCATGGTATCATCATTTCACCCACATAGCATGTGCTAAAAAGTTGAGAGGGTTACGGCAAAAGCTGGATGCACTTCGTGTACAAAACGGACAGTCTCTTTGAAGTATCAGGTTTTGGACATAAATCATCTGTTACAAAAGGCATTTCATTTTCTTGAACTTATTTGAACTCCAGGCTTTTTGTGTGTTCAAAATGCACATTCAAAGCCACATCATCAATTTTCAACCCTTTCTGACTTCATTTGTTATTTTTCATGCAGTTATTGATTTTTTTGAGCTAAATGACCCTCAAATTGAAGGCACTACAAATGAACTCTGAAAAGGTTGAATGTTGGCATGGTATCATCATTTCACCCACATAGCATGTGCTAAAAAGTTGAGAGGGTTACGGCAAACTGGATGCACTTCGTGTACAAAACGACACTCTCTTTCGAAGTATCAGGGTTTCGGACATAAACTCATCTGTTACAAAAGGCATTTCATTTTCTTGAACTTATTTGAACTCCAGGCTTTTTGTGTGTTCAAAATGCACCATTCAAAGCCACATCATCAATTTTCAACCCTTTGATTCATTTGTTATTTTTCATGCAGTATTGATTTTTTTGAGCTAAATGACCCTCAAATTGAAAGGCACTACAAATGAACTCTGAAAAGGTTGAAGTTGGCATGGTATCATCATTTCACCCACATAGCATGTGCTAAAAAGTTGAGAGGGTTACGGCAAAATCTGGATGCACTTCGTGTACAAAACGGACACGCTCTTTCGAAGTATCAGGGTTTCGGACATAAACTCATCTGTTACAAAGGCATTCCATTTTCTTGAACTTATTTGAACTCCAGGCTTTTTGTGTGTTCAAAATGCACCATTCAAAGACACATCATCAATTTTCACCCTGTCTGACTTCATTTGTTATTTTTCATGCAGTTATTGATTTTTTTGAGCTAAATGACCCTGAAATTGAAAGCACTACAAATGAACTCTGAAAAGGTTGAAAGTTGGCATGGTATCATCATTTCACCCCATAATGTGCTAAAAAGTTGAGAGGGTTACGGCAAAAGCTGGATGCACTTCGTGTACAAAACGGACAGTCTCTTTAAGTATCAAGGTTTGGACATAAACTCATCTGTTACAAAGGCATTTCATTTTCTTGAACTTATTTGAACTCCAGGCTTTTTGTGTTCAAAATGCACCATTCAAAGCCACATCATCAATTTTCAACCCTTTCTGACTTCATTTGTTATTTTTCATGCAGTTATTGATTTTTTGAGCTAAATGACCCTGAAATTGAAAGCACTACAAATGAACTCTGAAAAGGTTGAAAGTTGGCATGGTATCATCATTTCACCCACATAGGTGTGCTAAAAAGTTGAGAGGGTTACGGCAAAAGCTGGATGCACTTCGTGTACAAAACGGACAGTCTCTTTGAAGTATCAGGGTTTGGACATAAACTCATCTGTTACAAAAGGCATTTCATTTTCTTGAACTTATTTGAACTCCAGGCTTTTGTGTGTTCAAAATGCCCATTCAAAGCCACATCATCAATTTTCAACCCTTTCTGACTTCATTTGTTATTTTTCATGCAGTAATTGATTTTTTGAGCTAAATGACCCTCAAATTGAAAAGGCACTACAAATGAACTCTGAAAAGGTTGAAAGTTTGGCATGGTATCATCATTTCACCCACATAGCATGTGTTGGAAAGTTGAGAGGGTTACGGCAAATCTGGATGCACATCGTAAAAGACGGACACGCTCTTTCGAAGTATCATGGTTTCAGACATGAACTCATGTGTTACAAAGGCATTTCATTTTCTTGAACTTATTTGAACTCCAGGCTTTTTGTGTGCTCAAAATGCACAATTCAAAGCCACATCATCAATTTCAACC
>JAAAWK010001106.1:0-26495 GCA_022496015.1 Hordeum marinum
AATATTTACCGCGCACGTGCATCATGTTTCTCACTTCACTACTGCAAAATGCGCCCCCCCCCCCCCGTGGAACCGCCTTTTCAGGTTTTAACAAAATAAAATGAAAATGATGGAAATGTTCAAAAAAAACAAGAGAAATTAAGTTTCCCATGTGATATGTGGTCTAGTTTGTTTCGAAATTTACAAATATGAATTTGACTTTATTTGCAAAATCTCTCTGGAATTTAGTAAAATGGGCATAACTTGTGCTACGAACTCTGATTAAAAACTTTTTTATATGAAAAATCATCTACTCGAAAAGTTACATCCGAATTCTCACGTGCATCATCTACTTTTGCATACGAACTCGGATTAAAAACTTTTTCAATATTTACCACCGCGCACGTGCAGCAAAAATAATAATGAAAAAAGGGAATGCAACACGAGGACTTCCCAGGAGGTCACCCATCCTAGTACTACTCTCGCCCAAGCACGCTTAACTTCGGAGTTCTGATGGGATCCGGTGCTTTAGTGCTGGTATGATCGCATCCGACATGTTTCTAATCCCTTCGTTCCTTATGCTCGCGCCTCCCAGCTCCACTACATACTCTACCGTACATTCCTTGCCACCGCTCGATACTTCACCATACTACTTTCTCTCCACCTCAACAACAGTTCCCACGTTTAACACGGTTTTCACCCCTCCCACTCCGTCGCCACGTTGCCACGAGTTTTCACACGCCGTCGAACGATTTCAGAAAGCGGTGCCAGTGTATAGTGCGCCATTACTAGTTCAAACTAGTAATGGCGCACCACCTAACTTGTGCGCCATTAGTAACCAGGGTTACTAATGACGCATTTGTAGGTGGTGCGCCATTAGTAACCTGCACTACTGCAAAATGCGCCCCCCCCCCCCGTGGACCGCCTTTTCGGTTTTAAAAAAGAGTAAAAGAAAATGATGGAAATGTCAAAAAAACAAGAGAAATTAAGTTTCCCATGTGATATGTGGTCTAGTTGTTTCGAAAATTTACAAATATGAATTTTGACTTTATTTGCAAAATCTCTCTGGAATTTAGTAAAATGGGCATAACTTTTGCATACGAACTCGGATTAAAAACTTTTTTATATGAAAAATCATCTACTCGAAAAGTTACATCCGAATTCTCACGTGCATCATCTACTTTTGCATACGAACTCGGATTAAAAACTTTTTCAATATTTACCGCGCACGTGCAGCAAAAATAATAATGAAAAAGGGAATGCAACACGAGGACTTCCCAGGAGGTCACCCATCCTAGTACTACTCTCGCCCAAGCACGCTTAACTTCGGAGTTCTGATGGGATCCGGTGCTTTAGTGCTGGTATGATCGCATCCGACATGTTTCTAATCCCTTCGTTCCTTATGCTCGCGCCTCCCAGCTCCACTACATACTCTACCGTACATTCCTTGCCACCGCTCGATACTTCACCATACTACTTTCTCTCCACCTCAACAACAGTTCCCACGTTTAACACGGTTTTCACCCCTCCCACTCCGTCGCCACGTTGCCACGAGTTTTCACACGCCGTCGAACGATTTCAGAAAGCGGTGCCAGTGTATAGTGCGCCATTACTAGTTCAAACTAGTAATGGCGCACCACCTAACTTGTGCGCCATTAGTAACCAGGGTTACTAATGACGCATTTGTAGGTGGTGCGCCATTAGTAACCTGCACTACTGCAAAATGCGCCCCCCCCCCCGTGGACCGCCTTTTCGGTTTTAAAAAAGAGTAAAAGAAAATGATGGAAATGTCAAAAAAACAAGAGAAATTAAGTTTCCCATGTGATATGTGGTCTAGTTGTTTCGAAAATTTACAAATATGAATTTTGACTTTATTTGCAAAATCTCTCTGGAATTTAGTAAAATGGGCATAACTTTTGCATACGAACTCGGATTAAAAACTTTTTTATATGAAAAATCATCTACTCGAAAAGTTACATCCGAATTCTCACGTGCATCATCTACTTTTGCATACGAACTCGGATTAAAAACTTTTTCAATATTTACCGCGCACGTGCAGCAAAAATAATAATGAAAAAGGGAATGCAACACGAGGACTTCCCAGGAGGTCACCCATCCTAGTACTACTCTCGCCCAAGCACGCTTAACTTCGGAGTTCTGATGGGATCCGGTGCTTTAGTGCTGGTATGATCGCATCCGACATGTTTCTAATCCCTTCGTTCCTTATGCTCGCGCCTCCCAGCTCCACTACATACTCTACCGTACATTCCTTGCCACCGCTCGATACTTCACCATACTACTTTCTCTCCACCTCAACAACAGTTCCCACGTTTAACACGGTTTTCACCCCTCCCACTCCGTCGCCACGTTGCCACGAGTTTTCACACGCCGTCGAACGATTTCAGAAAGCGGTGCCAGTGTATAGTGCGCCATTACTAGTTCAAACTAGTAATGGCGCACCACCTAACTTGTGCGCCATTAGTAACCAGGGTTACTAATGACGCATTTGTAGGTGGTGCGCCATTAGTAACCTGCACTACTGCAAAATGCGCCCCCCCCCCCCGTGGACCGCCTTTTCGGTTTTAAAAAAGAGTAAAAGAAAATGATGGAAATGTCAAAAAAACAAGAGAAATTAAGTTTCCCATGTGATATGTGGTCTAGTTGTTTCGAAAATTTACAAATATGAATTTTGACTTTATTTGCAAAATCTCTCTGGAATTTAGTAAAATGGGCATAACTTTTGCATACGAACTCGGATTAAAAACTTTTTTATATGAAAAATCATCTACTCGAAAAGTTACATCCGAATTCTCACGTGCATCATCTACTTTTGCATACGAACTCGGATTAAAAACTTTTTCAATATTTACCGCGCACGTGCAGCAAAAATAATAATGAAAAAGGGAATGCAACACGAGGACTTCCCAGGAGGTCACCCATCCTAGTACTACTCTCGCCCAAGCACGCTTAACTTCGGAGTTCTGATGGGATCCGGTGCTTTAGTGCTGGTATGATCGCATCCGACATGTTTCTAATCCCTTCGTTCCTTATGCTCGCGCCTCCCAGCTCCACTACATACTCTACCGTACATTCCTTGCCACCGCTCGATACTTCACCATACTACTTTCTCTCCACCTCAACAACAGTTCCCACGTTTAACACGGTTTTCACCCCTCCCACTCCGTCGCCACGTTGCCACGAGTTTTCACACGCCGTCGAACGATTTCAGAAAGCGGTGCCAGTGTATAGTGCGCCATTACTAGTTCAAACTAGTAATGGCGCACCACCTAACTTGTGCGCCATTAGTAACCAGGGTTACTAATGACGCATTTGTAGGTGGTGCGCCATTAGTAACCTGCACTACTGCAAAATGCGCCCCCCCCCCCCGTGGACCGCCTTTTCGGTTTTAAAAAAGAGTAAAAGAAAATGATGGAAATGTCAAAAAAACAAGAGAAATTAAGTTTCCCATGTGATATGTGGTCTAGTTGTTTCGAAAATTTACAAATATGAATTTTGACTTTATTTGCAAAATCTCTCTGGAATTTAGTAAAATGGGCATAACTTTTGCATACGAACTCGGATTAAAAACTTTTTTATATGAAAAATCATCTACTCGAAAAGTTACATCCGAATTCTCACGTGCATCATCTACTTTTGCATACGAACTCGGATTAAAAACTTTTTCAATATTTACCGCGCACGTGCAGCAAAAATAATAATGAAAAAGGGAATGCAACACGAGGACTTCCCAGGAGGTCACCCATCCTAGTACTACTCTCGCCCAAGCACGCTTAACTTCGGAGTTCTGATGGGATCCGGTGCTTTAGTGCTGGTATGATCGCATCCGACATGTTTCTAATCCCTTCGTTCCTTATGCTCGCGCCTCCCAGCTCCACTACATACTCTACCGTACATTCCTTGCCACCGCTCGATACTTCACCATACTACTTTCTCTCCACCTCAACAACAGTTCCCACGTTTAACACGGTTTTCACCCCTCCCACTCCGTCGCCACGTTGCCACGAGTTTTCACACGCCGTCGAACGATTTCAGAAAGCGGTGCCAGTGTATAGTGCGCCATTACTAGTTCAAACTAGTAATGGCGCACCACCTAACTTGTGCGCCATTAGTAACCAGGGTTACTAATGACGCATTTGTAGGTGGTGCGCCATTAGTAACCTGCACTACTGCAAAATGCGCCCCCCCCCCCCCGTGGACCGCCTTTTCGGTTTTAAAAAAGAGTAAAAGAAAATGATGGAAATGTCAAAAAAACAAGAGAAATTAAGTTTCCCATGTGATATGTGGTCTAGTTGTTTCGAAAATTTACAAATATGAATTTTGACTTTATTTGCAAAATCTCTCTGGAATTTAGTAAAATGGGCATAACTTTTGCATACGAACTCGGATTAAAAACTTTTTTATATGAAAAATCATCTACTCGAAAAGTTACATCCGAATTCTCACGTGCATCATCTACTTTTGCATACGAACTCGGATTAAAAACTTTTTCAATATTTACCGCGCACGTGCAGCAAAAATAATAATGAAAAAGGGAATGCAACACGAGGACTTCCCAGGAGGTCACCCATCCTAGTACTACTCTCGCCCAAGCACGCTTAACTTCGGAGTTCTGATGGGATCCGGTGCTTTAGTGCTGGTATGATCGCATCCGACATGTTTCTAATCCCTTCGTTCCTTATGCTCGCGCCTCCCAGCTCCACTACATACTCTACCGTACATTCCTTGCCACCGCTCGATACTTCACCATACTACTTTCTCTCCACCTCAACAACAGTTCCCACGTTTAACACGGTTTTCACCCCTCCCACTCCGTCGCCACGTTGCCACGAGTTTTCACACGCCGTCGAACGATTTCAGAAAGCGGTGCCAGTGTATAGTGCGCCATTACTAGTTCAAACTAGTAATGGCGCACCACCTAACTTGTGCGCCATTAGTAACCAGGGTTACTAATGACGCATTTGTAGGTGGTGCGCCATTAGTAACCTGCACTACTGCAAAATGCGCCCCCCCCCCCCGTGGACCGCCTTTTCGGTTTTAAAAAAGAGTAAAAGAAAATGATGGAAATGTCAAAAAAACAAGAGAAATTAAGTTTCCCATGTGATATGTGGTCTAGTTGTTTCGAAAATTTACAAATATGAATTTTGACTTTATTTGCAAAATCTCTCTGGAATTTAGTAAAATGGGCATAACTTTTGCATACGAACTCGGATTAAAAACTTTTTTATATGAAAAATCATCTACTCGAAAAGTTACATCCGAATTCTCACGTGCATCATCTACTTTTGCATACGAACTCGGATTAAAAACTTTTTCAATATTTACCGCGCACGTGCAGCAAAAATAATAATGAAAAAGGGAATGCAACACGAGGACTTCCCAGGAGGTCACCCATCCTAGTACTACTCTCGCCCAAGCACGCTTAACTTCGGAGTTCTGATGGGATCCGGTGCTTTAGTGCTGGTATGATCGCATCCGACATGTTTCTAATCCCTTCGTTCCTTATGCTCGCGCCTCCCAGCTCCACTACATACTCTACCGTACATTCCTTGCCACCGCTCGATACTTCACCATACTACTTTCTCTCCACCTCAACAACAGTTCCCACGTTTAACACGGTTTTCACCCCTCCCACTCCGTCGCCACGTTGCCACGAGTTTTCACACGCCGTCGAACGATTTCAGAAAGCGGTGCCAGTGTATAGTGCGCCATTACTAGTTCAAACTAGTAATGGCGCACCACCTAACTTGTGCGCCATTAGTAACCAGGGTTACTAATGACGCATTTGTAGGTGGTGCGCCATTAGTAACCTGCACTACTGCAAAATGCGCCCCCCCCCCCCGTGGACCGCCTTTTCGGTTTTAAAAAAGAGTAAAAGAAAATGATGGAAATGTCAAAAAAACAAGAGAAATTAAGTTTCCCATGTGATATGTGGTCTAGTTGTTTCGAAAATTTACAAATATGAATTTTGACTTTATTTGCAAAATCTCTCTGGAATTTAGTAAAATGGGCATAACTTTTGCATACGAACTCGGATTAAAAACTTTTTTATATGAAAAATCATCTACTCGAAAAGTTACATCCGAATTCTCACGTGCATCATCTACTTTTGCATACGAACTCGGATTAAAAACTTTTTCAATATTTACCGCGCACGTGCAGCAAAAATAATAATGAAAAAGGGAATGCAACACGAGGACTTCCCAGGAGGTCACCCATCCTAGTACTACTCTCGCCCAAGCACGCTTAACTTCGGAGTTCTGATGGGATCCGGTGCTTTAGTGCTGGTATGATCGCATCCGACATGTTTCTAATCCCTTCGTTCCTTATGCTCGCGCCTCCCAGCTCCACTACATACTCTACCGTACATTCCTTGCCACCGCTCGATACTTCACCATACTACTTTCTCTCCACCTCAACAACAGTTCCCACGTTTAACACGGTTTTCACCCCTCCCACTCCGTCGCCACGTTGCCACGAGTTTTCACACGCCGTCGAACGATTTCAGAAAGCGGTGCCAGTGTATAGTGCGCCATTACTAGTTCAAACTAGTAATGGCGCACCACCTAACTTGTGCGCCATTAGTAACCAGGGTTACTAATGACGCATTTGTAGGTGGTGCGCCATTAGTAACCTGCACTACTGCAAAATGCGCCCCCCCCCCCCGTGGACCGCCTTTTCGGTTTTAAAAAAGAGTAAAAGAAAATGATGGAAATGTCAAAAAAACAAGAGAAATTAAGTTTCCCATGTGATATGTGGTCTAGTTGTTTCGAAAATTTACAAATATGAATTTTGACTTTATTTGCAAAATCTCTCTGGAATTTAGTAAAATGGGCATAACTTTTGCATACGAACTCGGATTAAAAACTTTTTTATATGAAAAATCATCTACTCGAAAAGTTACATCCGAATTCTCACGTGCATCATCTACTTTTGCATACGAACTCGGATTAAAAACTTTTTCAATATTTACCGCGCACGTGCAGCAAAAATAATAATGAAAAAGGGAATGCAACACGAGGACTTCCCAGGAGGTCACCCATCCTAGTACTACTCTCGCCCAAGCACGCTTAACTTCGGAGTTCTGATGGGATCCGGTGCTTTAGTGCTGGTATGATCGCATCCGACATGTTTCTAATCCCTTCGTTCCTTATGCTCGCGCCTCCCAGCTCCACTACATACTCTACCGTACATTCCTTGCCACCGCTCGATACTTCACCATACTACTTTCTCTCCACCTCAACAACAGTTCCCACGTTTAACACGGTTTTCACCCCTCCCACTCCGTCGCCACGTTGCCACGAGTTTTCACACGCCGTCGAACGATTTCAGAAAGCGGTGCCAGTGTATAGTGCGCCATTACTAGTTCAAACTAGTAATGGCGCACCACCTAACTTGTGCGCCATTAGTAACCAGGGTTACTAATGACGCATTTGTAGGTGGTGCGCCATTAGTAACCTGCACTACTGCAAAATGCGCCCCCCCCCCCGTGGACCGCCTTTTCGGTTTTAAAAAAGAGTAAAAGAAAATGATGGAAATGTCAAAAAAACAAGAGAAATTAAGTTTCCCATGTGATATGTGGTCTAGTTGTTTCGAAAATTTACAAATATGAATTTTGACTTTATTTGCAAAATCTCTCTGGAATTTAGTAAAATGGGCATAACTTTTGCATACGAACTCGGATTAAAAACTTTTTTATATGAAAAATCATCTACTCGAAAAGTTACATCCGAATTCTCACGTGCATCATCTACTTTTGCATACGAACTCGGATTAAAAACTTTTTCAATATTTACCGCGCACGTGCAGCAAAAATAATAATGAAAAAGGGAATGCAACACGAGGACTTCCCAGGAGGTCACCCATCCTAGTACTACTCTCGCCCAAGCACGCTTAACTTCGGAGTTCTGATGGGATCCGGTGCTTTAGTGCTGGTATGATCGCATCCGACATGTTTCTAATCCCTTCGTTCCTTATGCTCGCGCCTCCCAGCTCCACTACATACTCTACCGTACATTCCTTGCCACCGCTCGATACTTCACCATACTACTTTCTCTCCACCTCAACAACAGTTCCCACGTTTAACACGGTTTTCACCCCTCCCACTCCGTCGCCACGTTGCCACGAGTTTTCACACGCCGTCGAACGATTTCAGAAAGCGGTGCCAGTGTATAGTGCGCCATTACTAGTTCAAACTAGTAATGGCGCACCACCTAACTTGTGCGCCATTAGTAACCAGGGTTACTAATGACGCATTTGTAGGTGGTGCGCCATTAGTAACCTGCACTACTGCAAAATGCGCCCCCCCCCCCCGTGGACCGCCTTTTCGGTTTTAAAAAAGAGTAAAAGAAAATGATGGAAATGTCAAAAAAACAAGAGAAATTAAGTTTCCCATGTGATATGTGGTCTAGTTGTTTCGAAAATTTACAAATATGAATTTTGACTTTATTTGCAAAATCTCTCTGGAATTTAGTAAAATGGGCATAACTTTTGCATACGAACTCGGATTAAAAACTTTTTTATATGAAAAATCATCTACTCGAAAAGTTACATCCGAATTCTCACGTGCATCATCTACTTTTGCATACGAACTCGGATTAAAAACTTTTTCAATATTTACCGCGCACGTGCAGCAAAAATAATAATGAAAAAGGGAATGCAACACGAGGACTTCCCAGGAGGTCACCCATCCTAGTACTACTCTCGCCCAAGCACGCTTAACTTCGGAGTTCTGATGGGATCCGGTGCTTTAGTGCTGGTATGATCGCATCCGACATGTTTCTAATCCCTTCGTTCCTTATGCTCGCGCCTCCCAGCTCCACTACATACTCTACCGTACATTCCTTGCCACCGCTCGATACTTCACCATACTACTTTCTCTCCACCTCAACAACAGTTCCCACGTTTAACACGGTTTTCACCCCTCCCACTCCGTCGCCACGTTGCCACGAGTTTTCACACGCCGTCGAACGATTTCAGAAAGCGGTGCCAGTGTATAGTGCGCCATTACTAGTTCAAACTAGTAATGGCGCACCACCTAACTTGTGCGCCATTAGTAACCAGGGTTACTAATGACGCATTTGTAGGTGGTGCGCCATTAGTAACCTGCACTACTGCAAAATGCGCCCCCCCCCCCGTGGACCGCCTTTTCGGTTTTAAAAAAGAGTAAAAGAAAATGATGGAAATGTCAAAAAAACAAGAGAAATTAAGTTTCCCATGTGATATGTGGTCTAGTTGTTTCGAAAATTTACAAATATGAATTTTGACTTTATTTGCAAAATCTCTCTGGAATTTAGTAAAATGGGCATAACTTTTGCATACGAACTCGGATTAAAAACTTTTTTATATGAAAAATCATCTACTCGAAAAGTTACATCCGAATTCTCACGTGCATCATCTACTTTTGCATACGAACTCGGATTAAAAACTTTTTCAATATTTACCGCGCACGTGCAGCAAAAATAATAATGAAAAAGGGAATGCAACACGAGGACTTCCCAGGAGGTCACCCATCCTAGTACTACTCTCGCCCAAGCACGCTTAACTTCGGAGTTCTGATGGGATCCGGTGCTTTAGTGCTGGTATGATCGCATCCGACATGTTTCTAATCCCTTCGTTCCTTATGCTCGCGCCTCCCAGCTCCACTACATACTCTACCGTACATTCCTTGCCACCGCTCGATACTTCACCATACTACTTTCTCTCCACCTCAACAACAGTTCCCACGTTTAACACGGTTTTCACCCCTCCCACTCCGTCGCCACGTTGCCACGAGTTTTCACACGCCGTCGAACGATTTCAGAAAGCGGTGCCAGTGTATAGTGCGCCATTACTAGTTCAAACTAGTAATGGCGCACCACCTAACTTGTGCGCCATTAGTAACCAGGGTTACTAATGACGCATTTGTAGGTGGTGCGCCATTAGTAACCTGCACTACTGCAAAATGCGCCCCCCCCCCCCGTGGACCGCCTTTTCGGTTTTAAAAAAGAGTAAAAGAAAATGATGGAAATGTCAAAAAAACAAGAGAAATTAAGTTTCCCATGTGATATGTGGTCTAGTTGTTTCGAAAATTTACAAATATGAATTTTGACTTTATTTGCAAAATCTCTCTGGAATTTAGTAAAATGGGCATAACTTTTGCATACGAACTCGGATTAAAAACTTTTTATATGAAAAATCATCTACTCGAAAAGTTACATCCGAATTCTCACGTGCATCATCTACTTTTGCATACGAACTCGGATTAAAAACTTTTTCAATATTTACCGCGCACGTGCAGCAAAAATAATAATGAAAAAGGGAATGCAACACGAGGACTTCCCAGGAGGTCACCCATCCTAGTACTACTCTCGCCCAAGCACGCTTAACTTCGGAGTTCTGATGGGATCCGGTGCTTTAGTGCTGGTATGATCGCATCCGACATGTTTCTAATCCCTTCGTTCCTTATGCTCGCGCCTCCCAGCTCCACTACATACTCTACCGTACATTCCTTGCCACCGCTCGATACTTCACCATACTACTTTCTCTCCACCTCAACAACAGTTCCCACGTTTAACACGGTTTTCACCCCTCCCACTCCGTCGCCACGTTGCCACGAGTTTTCACACGCCGTCGAACGATTTCAGAAAGCGGTGCCAGTGTATAGTGCGCCATTACTAGTTCAAACTAGTAATGGCGCACCACCTAACTTGTGCGCCATTAGTAACCAGGGTTACTAATGACGCATTTGTAGGTGGTGCGCCATTAGTAACCTGCACTACTGCAAAATGCGCCCCCCCCCCCCGTGGACCGCCTTTTCGGTTTTAAAAAAGAGTAAAAGAAAATGATGGAAATGTCAAAAAAACAAGAGAAATTAAGTTTCCCATGTGATATGTGGTCTAGTTGTTTCGAAAATTTACAAATATGAATTTTGACTTTATTTGCAAAATCTCTCTGGAATTTAGTAAAATGGGCATAACTTTTGCATACGAACTCGGATTAAAAACTTTTTTATATGAAAAATCATCTACTCGAAAAGTTACATCCGAATTCTCACGTGCATCATCTACTTTTGCATACGAACTCGGATTAAAAACTTTTTCAATATTTACCGCGCACGTGCAGCAAAAATAATAATGAAAAAGGGAATGCAACACGAGGACTTCCCAGGAGGTCACCCATCCTAGTACTACTCTCGCCCAAGCACGCTTAACTTCGGAGTTCTGATGGGATCCGGTGCTTTAGTGCTGGTATGATCGCATCCGACATGTTTCTAATCCCTTCGTTCCTTATGCTCGCGCCTCCCAGCTCCACTACATACTCTACCGTACATTCCTTGCCACCGCTCGATACTTCACCATACTACTTTCTCTCCACCTCAACAACAGTTCCCACGTTTAACACGGTTTTCACCCCTCCCACTCCGTCGCCACGTTGCCACGAGTTTTCACACGCCGTCGAACGATTTCAGAAAGCGGTGCCAGTGTATAGTGCGCCATTACTAGTTCAAACTAGTAATGGCGCACCACCTAACTTGTGCGCCATTAGTAACCAGGGTTACTAATGACGCATTTGTAGGTGGTGCGCCATTAGTAACCTGCACTACTGCAAAATGCGCCCCCCCCCCCGTGGACCGCCTTTTCGGTTTTAAAAAAGAGTAAAAGAAAATGATGGAAATGTCAAAAAAACAAGAGAAATTAAGTTTCCCATGTGATATGTGGTCTAGTTGTTTCGAAAATTTACAAATATGAATTTTGACTTTATTTGCAAAATCTCTCTGGAATTTAGTAAAATGGGCATAACTTTTGCATACGAACTCGGATTAAAAACTTTTTTATATGAAAAATCATCTACTCGAAAAGTTACATCCGAATTCTCACGTGCATCATCTACTTTTGCATACGAACTCGGATTAAAAACTTTTTCAATATTTACCGCGCACGTGCAGCAAAAATAATAATGAAAAAGGGAATGCAACACGAGGACTTCCCAGGAGGTCACCCATCCTAGTACTACTCTCGCCCAAGCACGCTTAACTTCGGAGTTCTGATGGGATCCGGTGCTTTAGTGCTGGTATGATCGCATCCGACATGTTTCTAATCCCTTCGTTCCTTATGCTCGCGCCTCCCAGCTCCACTACATACTCTACCGTACATTCCTTGCCACCGCTCGATACTTCACCATACTACTTTCTCTCCACCTCAACAACAGTTCCCACGTTTAACACGGTTTTCACCCCTCCCACTCCGTCGCCACGTTGCCACGAGTTTTCACACGCCGTCGAACGATTTCAGAAAGCGGTGCCAGTGTATAGTGCGCCATTACTAGTTCAAACTAGTAATGGCGCACCACCTAACTTGTGCGCCATTAGTAACCAGGGTTACTAATGACGCATTTGTAGGTGGTGCGCCATTAGTAACCTGCACTACTGCAAAATGCGCCCCCCCCCCCGTGGACCGCCTTTTCGGTTTTAAAAAAGAGTAAAAGAAAATGATGGAAATGTCAAAAAAACAAGAGAAATTAAGTTTCCCATGTGATATGTGGTCTAGTTGTTTCGAAAATTTACAAATATGAATTTTGACTTTATTTGCAAAATCTCTCTGGAATTTAGTAAAATGGGCATAACTTTTGCATACGAACTCGGATTAAAAACTTTTTTATATGAAAAATCATCTACTCGAAAAGTTACATCCGAATTCTCACGTGCATCATCTACTTTTGCATACGAACTCGGATTAAAAACTTTTTCAATATTTACCGCGCACGTGCAGCAAAAATAATAATGAAAAAGGGAATGCAACACGAGGACTTCCCAGGAGGTCACCCATCCTAGTACTACTCTCGCCCAAGCACGCTTAACTTCGGAGTTCTGATGGGATCCGGTGCTTTAGTGCTGGTATGATCGCATCCGACATGTTTCTAATCCCTTCGTTCCTTATGCTCGCGCCTCCCAGCTCCACTACATACTCTACCGTACATTCCTTGCCACCGCTCGATACTTCACCATACTACTTTCTCTCCACCTCAACAACAGTTCCCACGTTTAACACGGTTTTCACCCCTCCCACTCCGTCGCCACGTTGCCACGAGTTTTCACACGCCGTCGAACGATTTCAGAAAGCGGTGCCAGTGTATAGTGCGCCATTACTAGTTCAAACTAGTAATGGCGCACCACCTAACTTGTGCGCCATTAGTAACCAGGGTTACTAATGACGCATTTGTAGGTGGTGCGCCATTAGTAACCTGCACTACTGCAAAATGCGCCCCCCCCCCCGTGGACCGCCTTTTCGGTTTTAAAAAAGAGTAAAAGAAAATGATGGAAATGTCAAAAAAACAAGAGAAATTAAGTTTCCCATGTGATATGTGGTCTAGTTGTTTCGAAAATTTACAAATATGAATTTTGACTTTATTTGCAAAATCTCTCTGGAATTTAGTAAAATGGGCATAACTTTTGCATACGAACTCGGATTAAAAACTTTTTTATATGAAAAATCATCTACTCGAAAAGTTACATCCGAATTCTCACGTGCATCATCTACTTTTGCATACGAACTCGGATTAAAAACTTTTTCAATATTTACCGCGCACGTGCAGCAAAAATAATAATGAAAAAGGGAATGCAACACGAGGACTTCCCAGGAGGTCACCCATCCTAGTACTACTCTCGCCCAAGCACGCTTAACTTCGGAGTTCTGATGGGATCCGGTGCTTTAGTGCTGGTATGATCGCATCCGACATGTTTCTAATCCCTTCGTTCCTTATGCTCGCGCCTCCCAGCTCCACTACATACTCTACCGTACATTCCTTGCCACCGCTCGATACTTCACCATACTACTTTCTCTCCACCTCAACAACAGTTCCCACGTTTAACACGGTTTTCACCCCTCCCACTCCGTCGCCACGTTGCCACGAGTTTTCACACGCCGTCGAACGATTTCAGAAAGCGGTGCCAGTGTATAGTGCGCCATTACTAGTTCAAACTAGTAATGGCGCACCACCTAACTTGTGCGCCATTAGTAACCAGGGTTACTAATGACGCATTTGTAGGTGGTGCGCCATTAGTAACCTGCACTACTGCAAAATGCGCCCCCCCCCCCCGTGGACCGCCTTTTCGGTTTTAAAAAAGAGTAAAAGAAAATGATGGAAATGTCAAAAAAACAAGAGAAATTAAGTTTCCCATGTGATATGTGGTCTAGTTGTTTCGAAAATTTACAAATATGAATTTTGACTTTATTTGCAAAATCTCTCTGGAATTTAGTAAAATGGGCATAACTTTTGCATACGAACTCGGATTAAAAACTTTTTTATATGAAAAATCATCTACTCGAAAAGTTACATCCGAATTCTCACGTGCATCATCTACTTTTGCATACGAACTCGGATTAAAAACTTTTTCAATATTTACCGCGCACGTGCAGCAAAAATAATAATGAAAAAGGGAATGCAACACGAGGACTTCCCAGGAGGTCACCCATCCTAGTACTACTCTCGCCCAAGCACGCTTAACTTCGGAGTTCTGATGGGATCCGGTGCTTTAGTGCTGGTATGATCGCATCCGACATGTTTCTAATCCCTTCGTTCCTTATGCTCGCGCCTCCCAGCTCCACTACATACTCTACCGTACATTCCTTGCCACCGCTCGATACTTCACCATACTACTTTCTCTCCACCTCAACAACAGTTCCCACGTTTAACACGGTTTTCACCCCTCCCACTCCGTCGCCACGTTGCCACGAGTTTTCACACGCCGTCGAACGATTTCAGAAAGCGGTGCCAGTGTATAGTGCGCCATTACTAGTTCAAACTAGTAATGGCGCACCACCTAACTTGTGCGCCATTAGTAACCAGGGTTACTAATGACGCATTTGTAGGTGGTGCGCCATTAGTAACCTGCACTACTGCAAAATGCGCCCCCCCCCCCCGTGGACCGCCTTTTCGGTTTTAAAAAAGAGTAAAAGAAAATGATGGAAATGTCAAAAAAACAAGAGAAATTAAGTTTCCCATGTGATATGTGGTCTAGTTGTTTCGAAAATTTACAAATATGAATTTTGACTTTATTTGCAAAATCTCTCTGGAATTTAGTAAAATGGGCATAACTTTTGCATACGAACTCGGATTAAAAACTTTTTTATATGAAAAATCATCTACTCGAAAAGTTACATCCGAATTCTCACGTGCATCATCTACTTTTGCATACGAACTCGGATTAAAAACTTTTTCAATATTTACCGCGCACGTGCAGCAAAAATAATAATGAAAAAGGGAATGCAACACGAGGACTTCCCAGGAGGTCACCCATCCTAGTACTACTCTCGCCCAAGCACGCTTAACTTCGGAGTTCTGATGGGATCCGGTGCTTTAGTGCTGGTATGATCGCATCCGACATGTTTCTAATCCCTTCGTTCCTTATGCTCGCGCCTCCCAGCTCCACTACATACTCTACCGTACATTCCTTGCCACCGCTCGATACTTCACCATACTACTTTCTCTCCACCTCAACAACAGTTCCCACGTTTAACACGGTTTTCACCCCTCCCACTCCGTCGCCACGTTGCCACGAGTTTTCACACGCCGTCGAACGATTTCAGAAAGCGGTGCCAGTGTATAGTGCGCCATTACTAGTTCAAACTAGTAATGGCGCACCACCTAACTTGTGCGCCATTAGTAACCAGGGTTACTAATGACGCATTTGTAGGTGGTGCGCCATTAGTAACCTGCACTACTGCAAAATGCGCCCCCCCCCCCCCGTGGACCGCCTTTTCGGTTTTAAAAAAGAGTAAAAGAAAATGATGGAAATGTCAAAAAAACAAGAGAAATTAAGTTTCCCATGTGATATGTGGTCTAGTTGTTTCGAAAATTTACAAATATGAATTTTGACTTTATTTGCAAAATCTCTCTGGAATTTAGTAAAATGGGCATAACTTTTGCATACGAACTCGGATTAAAAACTTTTTTATATGAAAAATCATCTACTCGAAAAGTTACATCCGAATTCTCACGTGCATCATCTACTTTTGCATACGAACTCGGATTAAAAACTTTTTCAATATTTACCGCGCACGTGCAGCAAAAATAATAATGAAAAAGGGAATGCAACACGAGGACTTCCCAGGAGGTCACCCATCCTAGTACTACTCTCGCCCAAGCACGCTTAACTTCGGAGTTCTGATGGGATCCGGTGCTTTAGTGCTGGTATGATCGCATCCGACATGTTTCTAATCCCTTCGTTCCTTATGCTCGCGCCTCCCAGCTCCACTACATACTCTACCGTACATTCCTTGCCACCGCTCGATACTTCACCATACTACTTTCTCTCCACCTCAACAACAGTTCCCACGTTTAACACGGTTTTCACCCCTCCCACTCCGTCGCCACGTTGCCACGAGTTTTCACACGCCGTCGAACGATTTCAGAAAGCGGTGCCAGTGTATAGTGCGCCATTACTAGTTCAAACTAGTAATGGCGCACCACCTAACTTGTGCGCCATTAGTAACCAGGGTTACTAATGACGCATTTGTAGGTGGTGCGCCATTAGTAACCTGCACTACTGCAAAATGCGCCCCCCCCCCCCGTGGACCGCCTTTTCGGTTTTAAAAAAGAGTAAAAGAAAATGATGGAAATGTCAAAAAAACAAGAGAAATTAAGTTTCCCATGTGATATGTGGTCTAGTTGTTTCGAAAATTTACAAATATGAATTTTGACTTTATTTGCAAAATCTCTCTGGAATTTAGTAAAATGGGCATAACTTTTGCATACGAACTCGGATTAAAAACTTTTTTATATGAAAAATCATCTACTCGAAAAGTTACATCCGAATTCTCACGTGCATCATCTACTTTTGCATACGAACTCGGATTAAAAACTTTTTCAATATTTACCGCGCACGTGCAGCAAAAATAATAATGAAAAAGGGAATGCAACACGAGGACTTCCCAGGAGGTCACCCATCCTAGTACTACTCTCGCCCAAGCACGCTTAACTTCGGAGTTCTGATGGGATCCGGTGCTTTAGTGCTGGTATGATCGCATCCGACATGTTTCTAATCCCTTCGTTCCTTATGCTCGCGCCTCCCAGCTCCACTACATACTCTACCGTACATTCCTTGCCACCGCTCGATACTTCACCATACTACTTTCTCTCCACCTCAACAACAGTTCCCACGTTTAACACGGTTTTCACCCCTCCCACTCCGTCGCCACGTTGCCACGAGTTTTCACACGCCGTCGAACGATTTCAGAAAGCGGTGCCAGTGTATAGTGCGCCATTACTAGTTCAAACTAGTAATGGCGCACCACCTAACTTGTGCGCCATTAGTAACCAGGGTTACTAATGACGCATTTGTAGGTGGTGCGCCATTAGTAACCTGCACTACTGCAAAATGCGCCCCCCCCCCCCCGTGGACCGCCTTTTCGGTTTTAAAAAAGAGTAAAAGAAAATGATGGAAATGTCAAAAAAACAAGAGAAATTAAGTTTCCCATGTGATATGTGGTCTAGTTGTTTCGAAAATTTACAAATATGAATTTTGACTTTATTTGCAAAATCTCTCTGGAATTTAGTAAAATGGGCATAACTTTTGCATACGAACTCGGATTAAAAACTTTTTTATATGAAAAATCATCTACTCGAAAAGTTACATCCGAATTCTCACGTGCATCATCTACTTTTGCATACGAACTCGGATTAAAAACTTTTTCAATATTTACCGCGCACGTGCAGCAAAAATAATAATGAAAAAGGGAATGCAACACGAGGACTTCCCAGGAGGTCACCCATCCTAGTACTACTCTCGCCCAAGCACGCTTAACTTCGGAGTTCTGATGGGATCCGGTGCTTTAGTGCTGGTATGATCGCATCCGACATGTTTCTAATCCCTTCGTTCCTTATGCTCGCGCCTCCCAGCTCCACTACATACTCTACCGTACATTCCTTGCCACCGCTCGATACTTCACCATACTACTTTCTCTCCACCTCAACAACAGTTCCCACGTTTAACACGGTTTTCACCCCTCCCACTCCGTCGCCACGTTGCCACGAGTTTTCACACGCCGTCGAACGATTTCAGAAAGCGGTGCCAGTGTATAGTGCGCCATTACTAGTTCAAACTAGTAATGGCGCACCACCTAACTTGTGCGCCATTAGTAACCAGGGTTACTAATGACGCATTTGTAGGTGGTGCGCCATTAGTAACCTGCACTACTGCAAAATGCGCCCCCCCCCCCCGTGGACCGCCTTTTCGGTTTTAAAAAAGAGTAAAAGAAAATGATGGAAATGTCAAAAAAACAAGAGAAATTAAGTTTCCCATGTGATATGTGGTCTAGTTGTTTCGAAAATTTACAAATATGAATTTTGACTTTATTTGCAAAATCTCTCTGGAATTTAGTAAAATGGGCATAACTTTTGCATACGAACTCGGATTAAAAACTTTTTTATATGAAAAATCATCTACTCGAAAAGTTACATCCGAATTCTCACGTGCATCATCTACTTTTGCATACGAACTCGGATTAAAAACTTTTTCAATATTTACCGCGCACGTGCAGCAAAAATAATAATGAAAAAGGGAATGCAACACGAGGACTTCCCAGGAGGTCACCCATCCTAGTACTACTCTCGCCCAAGCACGCTTAACTTCGGAGTTCTGATGGGATCCGGTGCTTTAGTGCTGGTATGATCGCATCCGACATGTTTCTAATCCCTTCGTTCCTTATGCTCGCGCCTCCCAGCTCCACTACATACTCTACCGTACATTCCTTGCCACCGCTCGATACTTCACCATACTACTTTCTCTCCACCTCAACAACAGTTCCCACGTTTAACACGGTTTTCACCCCTCCCACTCCGTCGCCACGTTGCCACGAGTTTTCACACGCCGTCGAACGATTTCAGAAAGCGGTGCCAGTGTATAGTGCGCCATTACTAGTTCAAACTAGTAATGGCGCACCACCTAACTTGTGCGCCATTAGTAACCAGGGTTACTAATGACGCATTTGTAGGTGGTGCGCCATTAGTAACCTGCACTACTGCAAAATGCGCCCCCCCCCCCGTGGACCGCCTTTTCGGTTTTAAAAAAGAGTAAAAGAAAATGATGGAAATGTCAAAAAAACAAGAGAAATTAAGTTTCCCATGTGATATGTGGTCTAGTTGTTTCGAAAATTTACAAATATGAATTTTGACTTTATTTGCAAAATCTCTCTGGAATTTAGTAAAATGGGCATAACTTTTGCATACGAACTCGGATTAAAAACTTTTTTATATGAAAAATCATCTACTCGAAAAGTTACATCCGAATTCTCACGTGCATCATCTACTTTTGCATACGAACTCGGATTAAAAACTTTTTCAATATTTACCGCGCACGTGCAGCAAAAATAATAATGAAAAAGGGAATGCAACACGAGGACTTCCCAGGAGGTCACCCATCCTAGTACTACTCTCGCCCAAGCACGCTTAACTTCGGAGTTCTGATGGGATCCGGTGCTTTAGTGCTGGTATGATCGCATCCGACATGTTTCTAATCCCTTCGTTCCTTATGCTCGCGCCTCCCAGCTCCACTACATACTCTACCGTACATTCCTTGCCACCGCTCGATACTTCACCATACTACTTTCTCTCCACCTCAACAACAGTTCCCACGTTTAACACGGTTTTCACCCCTCCCACTCCGTCGCCACGTTGCCACGAGTTTTCACACGCCGTCGAACGATTTCAGAAAGCGGTGCCAGTGTATAGTGCGCCATTACTAGTTCAAACTAGTAATGGCGCACCACCTAACTTGTGCGCCATTAGTAACCAGGGTTACTAATGACGCATTTGTAGGTGGTGCGCCATTAGTAACCTGCACTACTGCAAAATGCGCCCCCCCCCCCGTGGACCGCCTTTTCGGTTTTAAAAAAGAGTAAAAGAAAATGATGGAAATGTCAAAAAAACAAGAGAAATTAAGTTTCCCATGTGATATGTGGTCTAGTTGTTTCGAAAATTTACAAATATGAATTTTGACTTTATTTGCAAAATCTCTCTGGAATTTAGTAAAATGGGCATAACTTTTGCATACGAACTCGGATTAAAAACTTTTTTATATGAAAAATCATCTACTCGAAAAGTTACATCCGAATTCTCACGTGCATCATCTACTTTTGCATACGAACTCGGATTAAAAACTTTTTCAATATTTACCGCGCACGTGCAGCAAAAATAATAATGAAAAAGGGAATGCAACACGAGGACTTCCCAGGAGGTCACCCATCCTAGTACTACTCTCGCCCAAGCACGCTTAACTTCGGAGTTCTGATGGGATCCGGTGCTTTAGTGCTGGTATGATCGCATCCGACATGTTTCTAATCCCTTCGTTCCTTATGCTCGCGCCTCCCAGCTCCACTACATACTCTACCGTACATTCCTTGCCACCGCTCGATACTTCACCATACTACTTTCTCTCCACCTCAACAACAGTTCCCACGTTTAACACGGTTTTCACCCC
Source organism: Hordeum marinum (assembly GCA_022496015.1). Lineage (NCBI taxonomy): Eukaryota > Viridiplantae > Streptophyta > Magnoliopsida > Poales > Poaceae > Hordeum > Hordeum marinum. The sequence goes on from JAAAWK010001106.1 coordinate 20,453, forward strand.
TCCCACTCCGTCGCCACGTTGCCACGAGTTTTCACACGCCGTCGAACGATTTCAGAAAGCGGTGCCAGTGTATAGTGCGCCATTACTAGTTCAAACTAGTAATGGCGCACCACCTAACTTGTGCGCCATTAGTAACCAGGGTTACTAATGACGCATTTGTAGGTGGTGCGCCATTAGTAACCTGCACTACTGCAAAATGCGCCCCCCCCCCCCGTGGACCGCCTTTTCGGTTTTAAAAAAGAGTAAAAGAAAATGATGGAAATGTCAAAAAAACAAGAGAAATTAAGTTTCCCATGTGATATGTGGTCTAGTTGTTTCGAAAATTTACAAATATGAATTTTGACTTTATTTGCAAAATCTCTCTGGAATTTAGTAAAATGGGCATAACTTTTGCATACGAACTCGGATTAAAAACTTTTTATATGAAAAATCATCTACTCGAAAAGTTACATCCGAATTCTCACGTGCATCATCTACTTTTGCATACGAACTCGGATTAAAAACTTTTTCAATATTTACCGCGCACGTGCAGCAAAAATAATAATGAAAAAGGGAATGCAACACGAGGACTTCCCAGGAGGTCACCCATCCTAGTACTACTCTCGCCCAAGCACGCTTAACTTCGGAGTTCTGATGGGATCCGGTGCTTTAGTGCTGGTATGATCGCATCCGACATGTTTCTAATCCCTTCGTTCCTTATGCTCGCGCCTCCCAGCTCCACTACATACTCTACCGTACATTCCTTGCCACCGCTCGATACTTCACCATACTACTTTCTCTCCACCTCAACAACAGTTCCCACGTTTAACACGGTTTTCACCCCTCCCACTCCGTCGCCACGTTGCCACGAGTTTTCACACGCCGTCGAACGATTTCAGAAAGCGGTGCCAGTGTATAGTGCGCCATTACTAGTTCAAACTAGTAATGGCGCACCACCTAACTTGTGCGCCATTAGTAACCAGGGTTACTAATGACGCATTTGTAGGTGGTGCGCCATTAGTAACCTGCACTACTGCAAAATGCGCCCCCCCCCCCCGTGGACCGCCTTTTCGGTTTTAAAAAAGAGTAAAAGAAAATGATGGAAATGTCAAAAAAACAAGAGAAATTAAGTTTCCCATGTGATATGTGGTCTAGTTGTTTCGAAAATTTACAAATATGAATTTTGACTTTATTTGCAAAATCTCTCTGGAATTTAGTAAAATGGGCATAACTTTTGCATACGAACTCGGATTAAAAACTTTTTTATATGAAAAATCATCTACTCGAAAAGTTACATCCGAATTCTCACGTGCATCATCTACTTTTGCATACGAACTCGGATTAAAAACTTTTTCAATATTTACCGCGCACGTGCAGCAAAAATAATAATGAAAAAGGGAATGCAACACGAGGACTTCCCAGGAGGTCACCCATCCTAGTACTACTCTCGCCCAAGCACGCTTAACTTCGGAGTTCTGATGGGATCCGGTGCTTTAGTGCTGGTATGATCGCATCCGACATGTTTCTAATCCCTTCGTTCCTTATGCTCGCGCCTCCCAGCTCCACTACATACTCTACCGTACATTCCTTGCCACCGCTCGATACTTCACCATACTACTTTCTCTCCACCTCAACAACAGTTCCCACGTTTAACACGGTTTTCACCCCTCCCACTCCGTCGCCACGTTGCCACGAGTTTTCACACGCCGTCGAACGATTTCAGAAAGCGGTGCCAGTGTATAGTGCGCCATTACTAGTTCAAACTAGTAATGGCGCACCACCTAACTTGTGCGCCATTAGTAACCAGGGTTACTAATGACGCATTTGTAGGTGGTGCGCCATTAGTAACCTGCACTACTGCAAAATGCGCCCCCCCCCCCCCGTGGACCGCCTTTTCGGTTTTAAAAAAGAGTAAAAGAAAATGATGGAAATGTCAAAAAAACAAGAGAAATTAAGTTTCCCATGTGATATGTGGTCTAGTTGTTTCGAAAATTTACAAATATGAATTTTGACTTTATTTGCAAAATCTCTCTGGAATTTAGTAAAATGGGCATAACTTTTGCATACGAACTCGGATTAAAAACTTTTTTATATGAAAAATCATCTACTCGAAAAGTTACATCCGAATTCTCACGTGCATCATCTACTTTTGCATACGAACTCGGATTAAAAACTTTTTCAATATTTACCGCGCACGTGCAGCAAAAATAATAATGAAAAAGGGAATGCAACACGAGGACTTCCCAGGAGGTCACCCATCCTAGTACTACTCTCGCCCAAGCACGCTTAACTTCGGAGTTCTGATGGGATCCGGTGCTTTAGTGCTGGTATGATCGCATCCGACATGTTTCTAATCCCTTCGTTCCTTATGCTCGCGCCTCCCAGCTCCACTACATACTCTACCGTACATTCCTTGCCACCGCTCGATACTTCACCATACTACTTTCTCTCCACCTCAACAACAGTTCCCACGTTTAACACGGTTTTCACCCCTCCCACTCCGTCGCCACGTTGCCACGAGTTTTCACACGCCGTCGAACGATTTCAGAAAGCGGTGCCAGTGTATAGTGCGCCATTACTAGTTCAAACTAGTAATGGCGCACCACCTAACTTGTGCGCCATTAGTAACCAGGGTTACTAATGACGCATTTGTAGGTGGTGCGCCATTAGTAACCTGCACTACTGCAAAATGCGCCCCCCCCCCCCCGTGGACCGCCTTTTCGGTTTTAAAAAAGAGTAAAAGAAAATGATGGAAATGTCAAAAAAACAAGAGAAATTAAGTTTCCCATGTGATATGTGGTCTAGTTGTTTCGAAAATTTACAAATATGAATTTTGACTTTATTTGCAAAATCTCTCTGGAATTTAGTAAAATGGGCATAACTTTTGCATACGAACTCGGATTAAAAACTTTTTTATATGAAAAATCATCTACTCGAAAAGTTACATCCGAATTCTCACGTGCATCATCTACTTTTGCATACGAACTCGGATTAAAAACTTTTTCAATATTTACCGCGCACGTGCAGCAAAAATAATAATGAAAAAGGGAATGCAACACGAGGACTTCCCAGGAGGTCACCCATCCTAGTACTACTCTCGCCCAAGCACGCTTAACTTCGGAGTTCTGATGGGATCCGGTGCTTTAGTGCTGGTATGATCGCATCCGACATGTTTCTAATCCCTTCGTTCCTTATGCTCGCGCCTCCCAGCTCCACTACATACTCTACCGTACATTCCTTGCCACCGCTCGATACTTCACCATACTACTTTCTCTCCACCTCAACAACAGTTCCCACGTTTAACACGGTTTTCACCCCTCCCACTCCGTCGCCACGTTGCCACGAGTTTTCACACGCCGTCGAACGATTTCAGAAAGCGGTGCCAGTGTATAGTGCGCCATTACTAGTTCAAACTAGTAATGGCGCACCACCTAACTTGTGCGCCATTAGTAACCAGGGTTACTAATGACGCATTTGTAGGTGGTGCGCCATTAGTAACCTGCACTACTGCAAAATGCGCCCCCCCCCCCCGTGGACCGCCTTTTCGGTTTTAAAAAAGAGTAAAAGAAAATGATGGAAATGTCAAAAAAACAAGAGAAATTAAGTTTCCCATGTGATATGTGGTCTAGTTGTTTCGAAAATTTACAAATATGAATTTTGACTTTATTTGCAAAATCTCTCTGGAATTTAGTAAAATGGGCATAACTTTTGCATACGAACTCGGATTAAAAACTTTTTTATATGAAAAATCATCTACTCGAAAAGTTACATCCGAATTCTCACGTGCATCATCTACTTTTGCATACGAACTCGGATTAAAAACTTTTTCAATATTTACCGCGCACGTGCAGCAAAAATAATAATGAAAAAGGGAATGCAACACGAGGACTTCCCAGGAGGTCACCCATCCTAGTACTACTCTCGCCCAAGCACGCTTAACTTCGGAGTTCTGATGGGATCCGGTGCTTTAGTGCTGGTATGATCGCATCCGACATGTTTCTAATCCCTTCGTTCCTTATGCTCGCGCCTCCCAGCTCCACTACATACTCTACCGTACATTCCTTGCCACCGCTCGATACTTCACCATACTACTTTCTCTCCACCTCAACAACAGTTCCCACGTTTAACACGGTTTTCACCCCTCCCACTCCGTCGCCACGTTGCCACGAGTTTTCACACGCCGTCGAACGATTTCAGAAAGCGGTGCCAGTGTATAGTGCGCCATTACTAGTTCAAACTAGTAATGGCGCACCACCTAACTTGTGCGCCATTAGTAACCAGGGTTACTAATGACGCATTTGTAGGTGGTGCGCCATTAGTAACCTGCACTACTGCAAAATGCGCCCCCCCCCCCCGTGGACCGCCTTTTCGGTTTTAAAAAAGAGTAAAAGAAAATGATGGAAATGTCAAAAAAACAAGAGAAATTAAGTTTCCCATGTGATATGTGGTCTAGTTGTTTCGAAAATTTACAAATATGAATTTTGACTTTATTTGCAAAATCTCTCTGGAATTTAGTAAAATGGGCATAACTTTTGCATACGAACTCGGATTAAAAACTTTTTTATATGAAAAATCATCTACTCGAAAAGTTACATCCGAATTCTCACGTGCATCATCTACTTTTGCATACGAACTCGGATTAAAAACTTTTTCAATATTTACCGCGCACGTGCAGCAAAAATAATAATGAAAAAGGGAATGCAACACGAGGACTTCCCAGGAGGTCACCCATCCTAGTACTACTCTCGCCCAAGCACGCTTAACTTCGGAGTTCTGATGGGATCCGGTGCTTTAGTGCTGGTATGATCGCATCCGACATGTTTCTAATCCCTTCGTTCCTTATGCTCGCGCCTCCCAGCTCCACTACATACTCTACCGTACATTCCTTGCCACCGCTCGATACTTCACCATACTACTTTCTCTCCACCTCAACAACAGTTCCCACGTTTAACACGGTTTTCACCCCTCCCACTCCGTCGCCACGTTGCCACGAGTTTTCACACGCCGTCGAACGATTTCAGAAAGCGGTGCCAGTGTATAGTGCGCCATTACTAGTTCAAACTAGTAATGGCGCACCACCTAACTTGTGCGCCATTAGTAACCAGGGTTACTAATGACGCATTTGTAGGTGGTGCGCCATTAGTAACCTGCACTACTGCAAAATGCGCCCCCCCCCCCCGTGGACCGCCTTTTCGGTTTTAAAAAAGAGTAAAAGAAAATGATGGAAATGTCAAAAAAACAAGAGAAATTAAGTTTCCCATGTGATATGTGGTCTAGTTGTTTCGAAAATTTACAAATATGAATTTTGACTTTATTTGCAAAATCTCTCTGGAATTTAGTAAAATGGGCATAACTTTTGCATACGAACTCGGATTAAAAACTTTTTTATATGAAAAATCATCTACTCGAAAAGTTACATCCGAATTCTCACGTGCATCATCTACTTTTGCATACGAACTCGGATTAAAAACTTTTTCAATATTTACCGCGCACGTGCAGCAAAAATAATAATGAAAAAGGGAATGCAACACGAGGACTTCCCAGGAGGTCACCCATCCTAGTACTACTCTCGCCCAAGCACGCTTAACTTCGGAGTTCTGATGGGATCCGGTGCTTTAGTGCTGGTATGATCGCATCCGACATGTTTCTAATCCCTTCGTTCCTTATGCTCGCGCCTCCCAGCTCCACTACATACTCTACCGTACATTCCTTGCCACCGCTCGATACTTCACCATACTACTTTCTCTCCACCTCAACAACAGTTCCCACGTTTAACACGGTTTTCACCCCTCCCACTCCGTCGCCACGTTGCCACGAGTTTTCACACGCCGTCGAACGATTTCAGAAAGCGGTGCCAGTGTATAGTGCGCCATTACTAGTTCAAACTAGTAATGGCGCACCACCTAACTTGTGCGCCATTAGTACCTAGGGTTACTAATGACGCATTTGTAGGTGGTGCGCCATTAGTAACCTGCACTACTGCAAATGCGCCCCCCCCCCCGGTGGACCGCTTTTCGGTTTTAAAAAGAGTAAAAGAAAATGATGGAAATGTCAAAAAAACAAG
>JAAAWK010001107.1:0-15603 GCA_022496015.1 Hordeum marinum
CCTGACACTGTTGACCAAACGGATCTACCCTCTGACTTTCACCGGACGGGGTTTGAACGAGGGACATTTTCACCAGGCTATGTGATAGGCCAGCCCATAGCAACATCTTAGCACAAGGTCGGGCCCCAACACCGCAATATCCCTCGGTGTCGACCCGATGCGGATAGTTTCCAAACGTAAGAGGCCAGGGAAAACCTGGCGCATTGCCACCCCCTAGGTCCCCCGTCTCGTCTAACCCTGACACTGTTGGCCGAACGTATCTACCCCTTTGACTTTCACCGGACGGGGTTTGACCGAGGGACATTTTCACCCTTTGATAGGCCAGCCCATAGCGAATCTTAGCACAAGGTCTGGGCCGAAGCCACCGCTAGATTCCCTCCGTACCGATTCAATGCGAAAGTTTCCCAACGTAAGAGGGCCCAAGGCAAGACCTGGCGGCGTTGATACCCACCAAGTGCCCCGTCTCGTCTAACCTGACACATTTGAGCGAACGGATCTACCATTTGATTTTCATTCGGTCGGGGTTTGACCGAGGGGCATTTTCACCTAGTTGTGATAGGCCAGCCCATAGCAAACATCTTAGCACAAGGTCGGGCCCAACCCACCATAAGATTCCTTCGGTGTCGACCCAATGCGAAAGTTCCGAAGGTAAGAGGGTGCAGGGAAAGACCTGGCGCATTAACACCCACCAGGTCCCCCGTCCCGTCTTACCCCTGACACTTTGGCCAAACGGATATCTACCCCTTCAACATTCACCGGACGGGTTTTGACTGATGGACATTTTAACCTGTTGTGATAGGCCCACCATATAGCAACATCTTAGCACAAGGTCCGGGCCTAAGACACCGCAAGATTCCTTCAGTGTCGACCCGACGCGACAGTTTCCGAAGTAAGAGGGTGCAGGAAAGACCTAGCGGAATTGCCACCCCTAGGTCCCCCGTCCCGTAACCCCTGACACTGTTGACTGAATGGATCTACCCCTTTGACTTTCACCAGACGGGGTTTGACGCGGGACATTTTCACCTGGCTGTGATAGGCCAGCCCATAGCAACATCTTAGCACAAGGTCCGAGCCCAACAAACCACAAGATCCCCTCGGTATCGATCTGATGCGACAGTTTCAAAACTTAAGAGGGCGCAGGGCAAAACCTAGCGGCATTGCCACCCCAAGGTCCCCCGTCTCGTCTAACCCTTACACTGTTGACCGAATGGATCTACCCCTTTGACTTCACACCGGACGGGGTTTGACCGAGGGAGATTTTCACCTAGCTGTGATAGGCCAGCCCATAGCAACATCTTAGCACAAGGTGGGCCCTAGCCACCGCAAGATTCCCTCGGTACCGACTCGATGGGAAAGTTTGCCAACGTAAGAGGTCCCAGGGCAAGACCTGGCGGCATTGACACCCACCAGGTCCCCCGTCCCGTCTAACCATGACACTGCTGACCAAACGGATCTACCCCTTGACTTTCACAGGACGGGGTTTGAACGAGGGACATTTTCACCTGGCTGTGATAAGCCAGCCCATAGCAACATCTTAGCACAAGGTTGGGCCAAGCCCACCACAAGATTCCTTCGGTGTCGACCCGATGCGAAAGTTTCCGAACGTAAGGGGTGCAGGGAAACACCTGGCGGCATTGCCACCCCTAGGTCCCCCGTCCCATCTAACCCCTAACACTGTTGCTCGAACGGATCTACCCCTTTGACTTTCACCAGACGGGGTTTGACCGACGAGGGATATTTTCACCTGGCTGTGATAGGCCAGCGAATAGCAACATATTAGCACAAGGTCCGGGCCCAAGCCACCGCAAAATTCCCTCGGTACCGACTCGATGCAAAAGTTTCCCAACGTAAGAGGGCCCAGGGCAAGACCTGGCGGCATTAACACCCACCAGGTCCCCCGTCCCGTCTAACGCTGACACTGTTGACCGAAAGCATCTACCCTTCGACTTTCACAAGACGGGGTTTGACGATGGACATTTTCACCTGGCTGTGATAGGCCAGCCCATAGCAACATCTTAGCACATGGTCGGGCCCAACCCACCACAAGATTCCTTCGGTGTGACCCGATGCGGTAGTTTCCGAATGTAAGAGGGTGTAGGGAAAGACCTGGCAGCATTGCCACCCCTAGGTCCCCCGTCCTGTCTAACCCCTGACACTTTGGCCGAACGGATCTACCCCTTTGATTTTACCGGACGGGGTTTGACGATGGACATTTTCACCTGGCTGTGATAGGCAAGCCCATAGCAACATCTTAGCACAAGGTTCGGGCCAACAAATCGCAAGATCCCCTCGGTATCAACCCGATGCGACAGTTTCCAAACGTAAGAGGGCCCAGGGCAAAACCTGGCACATTGCCACCCCCAGGTCCCCCGTCTCGTCTAACCCTGACACTGTTGACCGAGCGGATCTACCCCTTTGAATTTCACCAGACGGGGTTTGACCGCGGGACATTTTCACCAGGTGTAATAGGCCAGCCCATAGCAACATCTTAGCACAAGTTCCGGGCCCAAGCCGCCGCAAGATTCCTTCAGTGTCGACCCGATGCGATAGTTTCCGAACGTAAGAGGGTGCAAGGAAAGACCTGGCGGCTATGCCACCCCTTGTCCCCTGTCCCGTCTAACCCCTGACACTGTTGACCGAACGGATCTACCCCTTTGACTTTCACCGGACGGGGTTTCACCAAGGACATTTCACCTGGCTGTGATAGGCCAGCCCATAGCAACATCTTAGCACAAGGTCCAGGACCAACAAACCGCAAGATCCCTCGGTATTGACCCGATGTGACAGTTTCCAAACGTAAGAGGGCCTAGGGCAAAACCTGGTGGCATTGCCACCCCAGGTCCCCTGTCTCGTCTAACCTGACATTGTTGACCGAACGAATCTACCCCTTTGACTTTCACCGGACGGGGTTTGACCTGGCACATTTTCACCTAGCTGTGATAGGCCAGCCCATAGCAACATCTTAGCACAAGGTCCGGCCCAAGCCACCGCAAGATTCCCTCGGTACCGACTCATGCGAAAGTTTCCCAACGTAAGAGGGCCCAGGGCAAAGACCTGGCGGCATTGACACCCCCAGGTCCCCCGTCCCGTCTAACCCTAATACTGTTGACCGAACGGATCTACCCCTTTGACTGTCACCGGACGGGGTTTGACCGAGGGACATTTTCACTTGGCTTGATAGGCCAGCCCATAGCAACATCTTAGCTCAAGGTCGGGCCCAACCCACCACACGATTCCTTCGGTGTCGACCCGATGCGAAAGTTTCGAACGGAAGAAGGGCCTCGAAAGACCTAGCGGCATTAACACCCACCAGGTCCCCCGTCCCGTCTAACCATGACACTGTTGACCAAACGGATCTACCCTTCGACTTTCACGGACGGGGTTTGAACGAGGGACATTTTCACCTAGCTGTGATACGCCAGCCCATAGCAACATCTTAGCACAAGGTCCGGGCCCAACCCACCACAAGATTCCTTCGGTGTCGACCCGATGCGAAGTTTCCGAACGTAAGAGGCTGCAGGGAAAACCTGGCGGCATTGCCACCCTAGGTCCCCGTCCCGTCTAACCCTAACACTGTTGCTCGAACGGATCTACCCCTTTGACTTTCACCAACGGGGTTTGACCGAGGGACATTTTCACCTGGCTGATAGGCCAGCATAGCAACATCTAGACAAGGTGGGCCCAAGCCACCGCAAGATCCCTCGGTACCGACTTGATGAAAGTTTCCCGACGTAAGAGGGCCCAGGGCAAGACCTGGCGGCATTGACACCACCAGGTCCCCCGTCCCATCTAACCACTGACCTGTTGACCGAAGCATCTACCCTTGACTTTATAGGACGGGGTTTGAACCGAGGGACATTTTCACCTGGCTGTGATAGGCCAGCCCATAGCAACATCTTAGCAAAGGTCGGGCCCAACCCACCAAGATTCCTTGGTGTCGACCCGATGCGAAGTTTCCGAACGTAAGAGGGTGTAGGGAAAGACCTGGCGGCATTGCCACCCCTAGGTCCCCCGTCCGTCTAACCCCTGACACTGTTGCCGAACGGATCTACCCCTTTGACTTTCCGGACGGGGTTTGACGAGGGACATTTTCACCTGGCTGTGATAGGCAGCCCATAGCAACATCTTAGCACAAGGTCGGCCCAAAAACCGCAAGATCCCCTCGGTATCGACCCGATGCGACAGTTTCCAAACGTAAGAGGGCCAGGGCAAAACCTGGCGGCATTGCCACCCCAGGTCCCCCGTCTGTCTAACCCTGACACTGTTGACCGAACGGATCTACCCTTGACTTTCACCGGACGGGGTTTGACCAGGGACTTTTCACCTGGTGTGATAGGCCAGCCCATAGCAACATCTTAGCACAAGGTCCGGGCCCAAGCCACCGCAAGATTCCTTCGTGTCGACCCGATGCGACAGTTTCCGACGTAAGAGGGCAGGGAAAGACCTGGCGGCATGCCACCCTAGGTCCCCCGTCCCGTCTAACCCTGACACTGTTGACCGAACGGATCTACCCCTTTGACTTTCACCGGACGGGGTTTGACCGAGGGACATTTTCACCTGGCTGTGATAGGCCAGCCCATAGCAACATCTTAGCACAAGGTCGGGCCCACAAACCAAGATCCTCGGTCGACCCGATGTGCAGTTTCCAAACGTAAGGGCCCAGGGAAAACCTGGCGGCATTGCCACCCCCAGGTCCCCGTCTCGTCTCATGATACTGTTGACCGAACGGATCTACCCTTGACTTTCACGGACGGGGTTTGACAAAGGGACATTTTCACCTAGCTGTGATAGGCAGCCCATAGCAACATCTTAGCACAAGGTCCGGGCCCAACCGCAAGATCCTCGGTATCGACCCGATGCGAAGTTTCCAAACGTAAGAGGGCCCAGGGAAAACCTACGGCATTGCCACCCCAGGTCCCCCGTCCGTCTAACCCTGACACTGTTGCCGAACGGATCTACCCCTTTGACTTTCACCGGACGGGGTTTGACCGAGGGACATTTTCACCTGGCTGATAGGCCAGCCATAGCAACATCTAGCACAAGGTCCGGGCCCAAGCCACCGCAAGATTCCCTCGGTACCGACTCGATGCAAAGTTTCCCAACGTAAGAGGGCCAGGGCAAGACCTGGCGGCATTGACACCCACCAGGTCCCCGTCGTCTAACCCTGACTGTTGACCGAAAGATCTACCCCTTTGACTTTCACGGACGGGGTTTGACGAGGGACATTTTCACCTGGCTGTGATAGGCCAGCCCATAGCAACATCTTAGCTAAGGTCGGGCCCAACCCACCAAAGATTCCTTCGGTGTCGACCCGATGCGAAAGTTTCGAACGTAAGAGGTGGGAAAGACCTGGCGGCATTGCACCCCCAGGTCCCCCGTCCGTCTAACCCTGACACTGTTGACCGAACGGATCTACCCCTTTGACTTTCACGGACGGGGTTGACGAGGGACATTTTCACCTGGCTGTGATAGGCCAGCCCATAGCAACATCTTAGCACAAGGTCGGGCCCAAACCAAATAGATCCCTCGGTACAACCCAATGCGAAGTTTCCAAACGTAAGAGGGCCCAGGCAAAACCTGGCGGCATTGCCACCCCCAGGTCCCCCGTCTTGTCTAACCCTGACACTGTTGACCGAGCGGATCTACCCCTTCGACTTTCACCGGACGGGGTTTGACCCAGGGACTCTTTCACCAAGGTGTGATAGGCCAGCCCACCAACATCTTAGCACAAGGTCGGGCCCAAGCCACCGCAAGATTCCTTCAGTGTCGACCCGATGCGACAGTTTCCGAACGTAAGAGGGTGCAGGGAAAGACCTGGGGCTATGCCACCCCTAGGTACCCCGTCCCGTCTAACCCCTGACACTGTTGACCGAAGTCTACCCCTTTGACTTTCACCGGACGGGGTTTGACCGAGGGACATTTTAACCTGGCTGTGATAGGCCAGCCCATAGCAATCTTAGCACAAGGTCCAGGACCAACAAACGCAAGATCCCCTCGGTATCGACCCGATGTGACAGTTTCCAAACGTAAGAGGGCCCAGGGCAAAACCTGGCGGCATTGCCACCCCCAGGTCCCCTGTCTCGTCTATATTGATATTGTTGACCGAACGGATCTACTCCTTTGACTTTCACCGGACGGGGTTTGACAAGGGACATTTTCACCTGGCTGTGATAGGCTTGCCCATAGCAACATCTTAGCACAAGGTCCGGGCCCTACAAACCGCAAGACCCCTCGGTATCGACCTGATGCGACAGTTTCCAAACGCAAGAGGGCCCAGGGAAAAACCTTACGGCATTGCCACCGCCAGGTCCCCCGTCTCGTCTAACCCTGACACTGTTGACCGAACGGATCTACCCCTTTGACTTTCACCGGACGGGGTTTGACCGAGGGACATTTTCACCTAGCTATGATAGGCCAGCCCATAGCAACATCTTAGCACAAGGTCCGGGCCCAAGCCACCGCAAGATTCCCTCGGTACCGACTCGATGCGAAAGTTTCCCAACGTAAGAGGGCCCAGGGCAAGACCTGGTGGCATTGACACCCACCAGGTCCCCCGTCTTGTCTAACCCTGATACTGTTGACCGAACGGATCTACCCCTTTGACTTTCACCGGACGGGGTTTGACCGAGGGACATTTTCACCTGGCTGTGATAGGCCAGCCCATAGCAACATCTTAGCTAAGGTCGGGCCCAACCCACCAAAAGATTCCTTCGGTGTCGACCCGATGCGAAAGTTTTCGAACGTAAGATGGTGCCGTGAAAGACCTAGCGGCATTAACACCCACCAGGTCCCCCGTCCCGTCTAACCCGTGACACTGTTGACCGAACGGATCTACCCCTTCGACTTTCACAGGACGGGGTTCGAACGAGGGACATTTTCACCTGGCTGTGATAGCCCAGCCCATAGCAACATCTTAGCACAAGGTCCGGGCCCAACCCACCACAATAATCCTTCGGTGTCAACCCAATGCGACAGTTTCCAAACGTAAGGGGGACCAAGGCAAAACCTGGCGGCATTGCCACCCCTAGGTCCCCCGTCCCGTCTAACCCTAACACTGTGACCAAACGGATCACCCTTTTTACTTTCACCGGACGTGGTTTGACTGAGGGACATTTTCACCTGGCTGTGATAGGCCACTCCATAGCAACATCTTAGCACAAGGTCCGGGCCCAAGCCATCGCAAGATTCCCTCGGTAACGATGCGATGCGAAAGTTTCCCAACGTAAGAGGGCCCAGGGCAAGACCTGGCGGCATTGACACCCACCAGGTCCCCCGTCCCGTCTAACCCTGACACTGTTGACCAAAAGGATCTACCCTTCGACTTTCACAGGACGGGGTTTGAACGGGACATTTTCACCTGGCTGTCATAGGCCAGCCCATAGCAACATCTTAGCACAAGGTCGGGCCGAACCACCACAAGATTCCTTCGGTGTCGACCCGATGCGACAGTTTCCGAACGTAAGAGGGCGTAGGGAAAGACCTGGCGGCATTTCGACCCCTAGGTCCCCGTCCCGTCTAACTCCTGACACTGTTGGCCGAACGGATCTACCCCTTTGACTTTCACTGTAATGGGTTTGACCGAGGGACATTTTAACCTGGCTGTGATAGGCCAGCCCATGGCAACATCTTAGCACAAGGTCGGGCCCAACCCACCATAAGATTCCTACGGTGTCGACCCGATGCGGCAGTTTCCGAACGTAAGTGGGTGTAGGGAAAGACCTGGCGGCATTGCCCCCCTAGGTCCCCTGTCCCGTCTAACCCCTCACTGTTGGCGGAACGGATCTACCCCTTTGACTTTTACCGGACGGGGTTTGATCGAGGGACATTTTCACCTGGCTGTGATAGGCCAGCCCATAGCAACATCTTAGCACAAGGTTCGGGCCCAACAAATCGCAAGATCCCCTCGGTATCAACCCGATGCGACAGTTTCCAAACGTAAGAGGGCCCAGGGCAAAACCTGGCGGCATTGCCCCCCCAGGTCCCCCGTCTCGTCTAACCCTGACACTGTTGACCGAGCGGATCTACCCCTTTGAATTTCACGGACGGGGTTTGATCGAGGGACATTTTCACCTAGGTGTGATAGGCCAGCCCATAGCAACATCTTAGCATAAGGTCCGGGCCCAAGCCACCGCAAGATTCCTTCAGTGTCGACCCGATGCGACAGTTTCCGAACGTAAGAGGGTGCAGGGAAGGACCTGGAGGCTATGCCACCCCTGGTCCCCCGTCCCGTCTAACCCCTGACACTGTTGACCGAACGGATCTACCCCTTTGACTTTCACCGGACGGGGTTTCACCGAGGGACATGTTCACCTGGCTGTGATAGGCCAGCCCATAGCAACATCTTAGCACAAGGTCCAGGACCAACAAACCGCAAGATCCCCTCGGTATTGACCCGATGTGATAGTTTCCAAACGTAAGAGGGCCCAGGGCAAAACCTGGCGGCATTGCCACCCCAGGTCCCTTGTCTCGTCTAACCTTGACATTGTTGACCGAACGGATCTACTCCTTTGACTTTCACCGGACGGGGTTTGACCGAGGCACATTTTCACCTAGCTGTGATAGGCCAGCCCATAGCAACATCTTAGCACAAGGTCCGGGACAAAGCCACCGCAAGATTCCCTCGGTACCGACTCGATGCGAAAGTTTCCCAACGTAAGAGGGCCAGGGCAAGACCTGGCGGCATTGACACCCACCAGGTCCCCCATCCCGTCTAACCCTGATACTGTTGACCGAACGGATCTACCCCTTTGACTTTCACCGGACGGGGTTTGACCGAGGGACATTTTCACCTGGCTGTGATAGGCCAGCCCATAGCAACATCTTAGCTCAAGGTCGGGCCCAACCCACCACACGATTCCTTTGGTGTCGACCCGTGCGAAAGTTTTCGAACGTAAGAGGGTGCCTCGAAAGACCTAGCGGCATTAACACCCACCAGGTCCCCCGTCCCGTCTAACCCGTGACACTGTTGACCGAACGGATCTACCCCTTCGACTTTCACAGGACGGGGTTTGAACGAGGGACATTTTCACCTGGCTGTGATAGGCCAGCCCATAGCAACATCTTAGCACAAGGTCCGGGCCCAACCCACACAAGATTCCTTCGGTGTCAACCCGATGCGAAAGTTTCCAAACGTGAGAGGGACCAGGGCAAAACCTGGCGGCATTGCCACCCCTAGGTCCCCCGTCCCATCTAACCCTGACACTGTTGACCGAACGGATCTACCCCTTTGACTTTCACCGGACGTGGTCTGACTGAGGGACATTTTCACCTGGCTGTGATAGGCCACTCCGTGGCAACATCTTAGCACAAGGTCCGGGCCCAAGCCATCGCAAGATTCCCTCGGTAACGATGCGTTGCGAAAGTTTCCCAACGTAAGAGGGCCCAGGGCAAGACCTGGCGGCATTGACACCTACCAGGTCCCCCGTCCCGTCTAACCCTGACACTGTTGACCAAAAGGATCTACCCTTCGAATTTCACAGGACGGGGTTTGAACGAGGGACATTTTCACCTGGCTGTGATAGGCCAGCCCATAGCAACATCTTAGCACAAGGTCGGGCCCAACCCACCACAAGATTCCTTCGGTGTCGACCCGATGCGACAGTTTCCGAAATAAGAGGACATAGGGAAAGACCTGGCGGATTTTCCACCCCTAGGTCCCCCGTCCCGTCTGACTCCTAACACTGTTGGCCGAACGGATCTACCCCTTTGACTTTCACTGGAATGGGTTTGACCGAGGGACATTTTCACCTGGCTGTGATAGGTCAGCCCATAGCAACATCTTAGCACAAGGTCTGGGCCGAACAAACCCAAAGATCCCCTCGGTATCGACCCGATGCGACAGTTTCCAAACATAAGAGGGCCCAGGGTAAATCCTGGTGGCATTGCCACCCCAGGTCCCCCGTCTCATCTATACCTGACACTGTTGACCGAACAGATCTACCCCTTTGACTTTCATCGGACAGGGTTTGACCGAGGGATTTTCACCTAGCTGTGATAGGCCAGCCCATAGCAACATCTTAGCACAAGGTCTGGGACCAAGCCACCGCAAGATTCCTTCAGTCTCGATCCGATGCGACAGTTTTCGAACGTAAGAGGGTGCTGCGAAAGACCTGGCGGCATTGCCACCCTAGGTCCCCCGTCCCATCTCATCCCTGACACTGTTGACCGAATGGATCTACCCTTTGACTTTCTGCGGCTGGGGTTTGACCGAGGGACATTTTCACCTGGCTGTGATAGGCCAGCCAATAGAAACATCTTAGCACAATGTCGGGCCCAACCCACCACAAGATTCCTTCGGTGTCGAGCCGATGCGACAGTTTTCGAACGTAAGAGGGTGCAGGGAAAGACCTGGCGGCATTGCCACCCCTAGGTCCCCCATCCGGTGTAACCCCTGACATTGTTGACGGAACGGATCTACCCCTTTGACTTTCATAGGACGGGGTTTACCGAGGGACATTTTCACCTGGCTGTGATAGGCGAGCCTACAGCAACATCTTAGCACAAGGTCCGGGCCCATGCCACCCCAAGATTCCCTCGGTACCGACTCGATGTGAAAGTTTCCCAACGTAAGAGGGCCTAGGGCAAGACCTGGCGGCATTGACACCCACCAGGTCCCCCATCCCGTCTAACCCTGACATTGTTGACCGAACGATCTACCCCTTTGACTTTCACTGGACGGGGTTTGACCGAGGGACATTTTCGCTGGCTGTGATAGGCCAGCCCATAGCAACATCTTAGCACAAGGTCGGGCCCTACCCACCACAAGATTCCTTTGGTGTCGACCCGATGCGACAGTTTCCGAACGTAAGAGGGTGCAGGGAAAGACCTGGCGGCATTGCCACCCCTAGGTCCCCCGTCCCGTCTAACCCCTGACACTGTTGACCGAACGGATCTAGCCCTTTGACTTTCACCGGATGGGGTTTGACCGAGGGACATTTTCACCTGGCTGTGATAGGCCAGCCCATAGCAACATCTTAGCATAAGGTCCGGGCACAAAAACCGCAAGATCCCCTCGATATCGACCCGACGCGACAGTTTCCAAACGTAAGAGGGCCCAGGGCAAAACCTGGCGGATTGCCACCCTCAGGTCCCCCGTCTCGTCTAACCCTGACACTGTTGAACGAACGGTTTTACCCCTTTGACTTTCACTGGACGGGGTTTGACCGAGGACATTTTCACCTCGCTGTGATAGGCGAGCCCATAGCAACATCTTAGCACAAGGTAGGGCCCAACCCACCACAAGATTCCTTCGGTGTCGACCTGATGCGAAAGTTTCGAACATAAGAGGGTGCAGGGAATGACCTGGCGGCATTGCCAACCCTAGGTCACCCGTCCAGTCTAACCCCTGACACTATTGACCGAACGGATCTACCCCTTTGACTTTCACCGGACGAGGTTTGACCGAGAGACATTTTCACCTAGTTGTCATAGGCCAGCCCATAGCAACATCTTAGCACAAGGTCTGGGCCAAACAAACCGCAAGATCCCCTCGGTATCGACCCGATGCGACAGTTTCCAAATATAAGAGGGCCCAGGGCAAAACCTGGCGGCATTCCCACCCTCAGGTCCCCCGTCTCGTCTAAGCCTGACACTGTTGACCAAACGGATCTACCCCTTTGACTTTCACCGGACGGGGTTTGACCGAGGGACGTTTTCACCTGGCTGTGATAGGCTAGCCCATAGCAACATCTTAGCACAAGGTCCGGGCCCAACAAACCGCAAGATCCCCTCGGTATCGACCCGACGCGACAGTTTCCAAACGTAAGAGGGCCGAGGGCAAAACCTGGCGGCATTGCCACCCCCAGGTCCCCCGTCTCGTCTAACCCTGACACTGTTGACCGAACGGATCTACCCCTTTCACATTCACCGGACGGGGTTTGACCGAGGGAAATTTTCACCTAGCTGTGATAGGCCAGCCCATAGCAACATGTTAGCAAAAGGTCCGGGCCCAAGCCACCGCAAGATTCCCTCCATACCGACTCGATGCAAAAGTTTCCCAACGTAAGAGGGTCCAGGGAAAGACCTGGCGGCATTGCCACCCTCAGGTCCCCCGTCTCGTCTAACCCTGACACTGTTGACCGAACGGATCTACCGCTTTGACTTTCACCGTACGGGGTTTGACCGAGGGACATTTTCACCTAGCAGTGATAGGCCAGCCCATAGCAACATCTTAGCACAAGGTCCGGGCCCAAGCCACCGCAAGATTCCCTCCGTACCGACTCAATGCGAAAGTTTCCCAACGTAAGAGGGCCCAAGGCAAGAACTGGTGGCGTTGATACCCACCAGGTCCCCCGTCTCGTCTACCCCTGACACTGTTGACCGAACGGATCTACCCCTTTGACTTTCACCGGACAGGGTTTGACCGAGGGACATTTTCACCTGGCTGTGATAGGCCAGCCCATAGCAACATCTTAGCACAAGGTCGGGCCCAACCCACCACAAGATTCCTTCGGTGTCGACCCGATGCGACAGTTTACGAACGTAAGAGGGTCCAGGGAAAGACCTGGCGGCATTGCCACCCCTAGGTCCCCCGTCTTGTCTAACCCCTGACACTGTTGACTGAACAATCTACCCCTTTGACTTTCGCCGAAATGGGTTTGACCGAGGGACATTTTCACTTGATTGTGATAGGCCAGCCCATAGCAACATGTTAGCACATGGTCCGACCCAACAAACCGCAAGATCCCTTCTGTATCGACCCGATGCGACAGTGTCCAAATGAGGGCCCAGGGCAAAACCTGGCGGCATTGCCATCCTAGGTCCCCCATCTCGTCTAACCCTGACACTGTTGACCGAACGGATCTACCCTTTGACTTTCACTGGACGGGGTTTGAACGAGGGACATTTTCACCTGGCTGTGATAGGCTTGCCCATAGCAACATCTTAGCACAAGGTCCGGGCCCAACAAACTGCATGATCCCCTCGGTATCGACCTGATGCGACAGTTTCCAAACGCAAGAGGGCCCAGGGAAAAACCTTGCGGCATTGCCACCGCCAGGTCCCCCGTGTCGTCTAACCTGACACTGTTGACCGAACGGATCTACCCCTTTGACATTCACCGGACGGGGTTTGACCGAGGGACATTTTCACCTAGCTATGATAGGCCAGCCCATAGCAACATCTTAGCACAAGGTCCGGGCCCAAGCCACCGCAAGATTCCCTCGGTACCGACTCGATGCGAAAGTTTCCCAACGTAAGAGGGCCCAGGGCAAGACCTGGTGGCATTGACACCCACCAGGTCCCCCGTCTTGTCTAACCCTGATACTGTTGACCGAACGGATCTACCCCTTTGACTTTCACCGGACGGGGTTTGACCGAGGGACATTTTCACCTGGCTATGATAGGCCAGCCCATAGCAACATCTTAGCTCAAGGTCGGGCCCAACCCACCAAAGCTTCCTTCGGTGTCGACCCGATGCGAAAGTTTTCGAACGTAAGAGGGTGCCGTGAAAGACCTAGCGGCATTAACACCCACCAGGTCCCCCGTCCCGTCTAACCCGTGACACTGTTGACCGAACGGATCTACCCCTTCGACTTTCACAGGACGGGGTTCGAACGAGGGACTTTTCACCTGGCTGTGATAGGCCAGCCCATAGCAACATCTTAGCACAAGCTCCGGGCCCAACCCACAACAAGATTCCTTCGGTGTCAACCCAATGCGACAGTTTCCAAACGTAAGAGGGACCAGGGCAAAACCTGGCGGCATTGCCACCCCTAGGGCCCCCGTCCCATCTAACCCTAACACTATTGACCAAACGGATCACCCTTTTGACTTTCACCGGACGTGGTCTGACTGAGGGACATTTTCACCTGGCTGTGATAGGCCACTCCATAGCAACATCTTAGCACAAGGTCCAGGCCCAAGCCATCGCAAGATTCCCTCGGTAACGATGCGATGCGAAAGTTTCCCAACGTAAGAGGGCCCAGGCCAAGACCTGGCGGCATTGACACCCACCAGGTCCCCCGTCCCGTCTAACCCTGACACTATTGACCAAAAGGATCTACCCTTCGACTTTCACAGGACGGGGTTTGAACGAGGGACATTTTCACCAGGCTGTGATAGGCCAGCACATAGCAACATCTTAGAACAAGGTCGGGCCCAACCCATCACAAGAGTCCTTCGGTGTCGACCCGATGCGACTGTTTCCGAACCTAAGAGGACGTAGGGAAAGACCTGGCGGCATTTCGACACCTAGGTCCCCCGTCCCGTCTAACTCCTGACACTATTGGCCGAACGGATCTACCCCTTTGACTTTCACTGGAATGGGTTTGACCGAGGGATATTTTAACCTGGCTGTGATAGGCCAGCCCATGGCAACATCTTAGCACAAGGTCGGGCCCAACCCACCACAAGATTCCTTCGGTGTCGACCCGATGCGGCAGTTTCCGAACGTAAGAGGGTGTAGGGAAAGACCTGGCGGCATTGCCACCCCTAGGTCCCCTGTCCCGTCTAACCCCTGACATTGTTGACGGAACGGATCTACCCCTTTGACTTTCATCGGACGGGGTTTTACCGAGGGACATTTTCACCTAGCTGTGATAGGCCAGCCCATAGCAATATCTTAGCACAAGGTCCGGGCCCAAGCCACACCAAGATTCCCTCGGTATCAACCCGATGTGACAGTTTCCAAACGTAAGAGGGCCCAGGGCAAGACCTGGCGGCATTGCCACCCCTAGGTCCCCCGTCTCGTCTAACCCTGACACTGTTGACCGAGCGGATCTACCCCTTTGAATTTCACCGGAGGGGTTTGATCGAGGGACATTTTCACCTAGGTGTGATAGGCAAGCCCATAGCAACATCTTAGCACAAGGTCCGGGCCCAAGCCACCGCAAGATTCCTTCAGTGTCGACCCGATGCGACAGTTTCGAACGTAAGAGGGTGCAGGGAAAGACCTGGCGGCTATGCCACCCCTGGTCCCCCGTCCCGTCTAACCCCTGACACTGTTGACCGAATGAATCTACCCCTTTGACTTTCACCGGACGGGGTTTCACCGAGGGACATGTTCACCTGGCTATGATAGGCCAGCCCATAGCAACATCTTAGCTCAAGGTCCTGGACCAACAAACCACAAGATCCCCTCGGTATTGACCCGATGTGACAGTTTCCAAACGTAAGAGGGCCGAGGGCAAAACCTGGCGGCATTGCCACCCCAGGTCCCTTGTCTCGTCTAACCTTGACATTGTTGACCGAATGGATCTACCCCTTTGACTTTCACCGGACGGGGTTTGACCGAGGCACATTTTCAGCTAGCTGTGATAGGCCAGCCCATAGCAACATCTTAGCACAAGGTCCGGGGCCAAGCCACCGCAAGATTCCCTCGGTACCGACTCAATGCGAAAGTTTCCCAACGTAAGAGGGCCCAGGGCAAGACCTGGCGGCATTGACACCCACCAGGTCCCCCGTCCCGTCTAACCCTGATACTGTTGACCGAACGGATCTACCCCTTTGAGTTTCACCGGACGGGGTTTGACCGAGGGACATTTTCACCTGGCTATGATAGGCCAGCCCATAGCAACATCTTAGCTCAAGGTCGGGCCCAACCCACCACACGATTCCTTCGGTGTCGACCCGATGCGAAAGTTTTCGAACGTAAAGGGTGCCTTG
>JAAAWK010001108.1:0-11000 GCA_022496015.1 Hordeum marinum
CCTGTTTATTAAAAATGTCCTATACTTAGCTTAGTTAGCCCCAAAATGGCATATTATTACCTCCTAAATGACCTGTTTTTACCAAAGTGAGCTCCTAAATGACCTATTGGAGCTAATTTAGCTCCTAAATTACATAGTAAGCTAAATTAGCCCAAAACGGCCTATTTTATCAAAATGGCCTATAGTTACCTTAGTTAGCTCCAAAATGACATAGTAAGCTAAATTAGCTCCAAAATGGCCTATTTTATCAAAAATGCCCTATACTTAGCTTAGTTCTCTCCTAAATGACATAATAAGCTTACCTAGCTCCAAAATAACCTATTGTACCTAGTTTACCTATTAAATGCCCTATACTAGTTAGTCTATCTCCAAAATGGCATAATAAGCATGGTTTGCTCCTAAATCCTGTTTTTACCAAAGTTAGCTCTAAAATGACATATAGTTAGCTTAGTTTCCTCCTAAATGACATAATAAGCTAAAATAGTTCCAAAATGGCCTATTTTATAAAAAATATCTAATTAGCTAGTTTCCTCCTAAATGACATAGTAAGCGAAAATAGCTCTGAATGGGATTTAATCTAAAATGACATACTTAGCTTAGTTTCCTCCTAAAGACTAGTAAGCTCAATATCTCCAAAATGGCCTATTTTATCAAAATGTCCTATACATGCTTAGTTCCTCCTAAATGACATAGTAAGCTAACTAGCACCAAAATGGCCTATTTTATCTAAAATGCCTATACTTCGCTTAGTTTTCTCCTAAGACATAATAAGCTTACCTAGCTCCAAAATGACCTATTATACCTAACTTACCTATTAAATGCCCTATACTTAGCTCAGTTAGCTCCAAAATGGCATAATAACATTGTTAGCTGTAAATGATTGTTTTTCCTAGGTTAGCTCTAAAATGACATATAGTTGCTTACTTTCCTCCTAAATGACATAGTAAGCTAAAGTAGCTCCAAAATGGCCTATTTTATCAAAAAAGTCCTATACTTAGCTTAGTTCCACCTAATGACATCGTCAGCTAAATTAGCTCCGAAATGGCCAATTTTATCAAAGATGACCTAACTTTGCTTATTAGCTCCTAAATGACATAGTAAGCTAAATTAGCTCCAAATGGCTATTTTATCAAAAATGCCCTATACTTAGCTTAGTTCTATCCTAATGACATAATAGCTTACCTAGCTCACAAATAACATTTGTACCAACCTTAGCTATTAAATGCCCTATGCTTAGCTTAGTTAGCTCCAAAATGGCATATAAGCATGGTTAGCTCCTAAATGACCTTTTTTTACCAAAGTTACCTATAAAATGACATATAGTTAGCTTAGTCTCCTCCTAAATGACATATTAAGTTAAAATAGCTCCAAAATTGGCTATTTTATAAAAACTGTCCTATACTTACCTTAGTTTACTCCTAAATGACATAGTAAGCAAAAATATCTCCAAAATGGGCTTATTAGTCTAAAATATCCTATACTTAGCTTAATTCCTCCAAATGACATAGTAAGCTAAACTAGCTGCAAATGGCATATTTTATCTAAATGCCCTATACTTTGCTTAGTTCTCTCCTAATGACATAATAAGCTTACCTAGCTCCAAATAACCTACGTACCTAGCTAAGCTATTAAATGCCCTATACTTAGCTTAGTTAGCTCCAAAATGGCATAATAAGCATGGTTAGCTCCTAAATGACCTGTTTTTACAAAGTTAGCTCTAATATGACATATAGTTAGCTTAGTTTCCTCCTAAATGACATAGTAAGCTAAATTAGCTCCAAATGGCCATTTACAAAATATCCTATACTTAGCTTAGTTTCCTCCTAAATGACATAGTAAGCGAAAATAGCTCCAAAATGGCCTATTTTATCAAAATGACCTATACTTACCTTAGTTAGCTCCTAAATGACATAGTAAGCTAAATTAGCTCCAAAGTGGACTTTTTTATCAAAAATGTCCTATACTTAGCTTGTTTCCTCCTAAATGACATAGTAAGCTAAATTAGCTCCAAAAATGGCCTATTATCAAAAATGTATACTTAGCTTAGTTCTCCTCCTAAATGACATAATAAGCTTACCTAGCTCCAAAATAACCTATACTTAGCTATTTAGCTCCGAAATGGAATAATAGCATAGTTAGCTCGTAAATGACTTGTTTTACCTAAGTTAGCTCTAAAATGACATATAGTTTGCTTAGCTTCCTCCTAAATGACATAGTAAGCTAAAATAGCTCCAAATTTCCTACTTTATCAAAATTGCCCTATACTTAGCTTAGTTCTCTCCTAAATGACATAATAAGCTTACCTAGCTCCAAAATAACCTATTGTAGCTAGCTTAGCTATTAAATACCCTATACTTAGGTAAGTTAGCTCTAAAATGACATATAGTTTGCTTAGTTACCTCCTAAATGACATAGTAAGCTAAAATATCTCCAAAATTGCCTATTTTATGAAAAAAAGTCCTATACTTAGCTTAGTTTCCACCTAAATGACATCGTAAGCCAAATTAGCTCCAAATGGCCTATTTTATCAAAAATGCCCTATACTTAGCTTAGTTCTCTCCTAAATGACATAATAAGCTCAACTAGCTCCAAAATAACCTATTGTACCTAGTTTGCTATTACATGCCCTATACTTAGCTTAGTTAGCTCCAAAATGGCATAATAAGCATGGTTTGCTCCTAAATGATCCGTTTTTACCAAAGTTAGCTCTAAAATGACATATAGTTAGCTTAGTTTCCTCCTAAATGACATAATAAGCTAAAATAGCTCCAGAATGGCCTATTTTATAAAAAATATCCTATAATTAGCCTAGTTTCCTTCTAAATGACATAGTAAGCGAAAATAGCTCTAGAATGGGCTATTTAATCTAAAATGTCCTATACTTAGCTTAGTTTCCTCCTAAATGACATAGTAAGCTAAATTATCTCCAAAATGGCCTATTTTATCAAAAATGTCCTATACATGGCTTAGTTTCCTCCTAAATGACATAGTAAGCTAAACTAGCTCCAAAATGGCCTATTTTATCTAAAATGCTCTATACTTCGCTTAGTTTTCTCCTAAAGACATCATAAGCTTACCTAGCTCCAAAATGACCTATTGTACCTAACTTACCTATTAAATGCCCTATACTTAGCTTAGTTAGCTCCAAAATGGCATAATAAGCATTGTTAGCTTGTAAATGAGTTGTTTTTTCCTAGGTTAGGTCTAAAATGACATTTAGTTTGCTTACTTTCCTCCTAAATGACATAGTAAGCTAAAATAGCTCCAAAATGGCCTATTTTATCAAAAAAGTCCTATACTTAGCTTAGTTTCCACCTAAATGACATCGTAAGCTAAATTAGCTCCGAAATGGCCAATTTTATCAAAGATGACCTAAACTTTGCTTACTTAGCTCCTAAATGACACAGTAAGCTAAATTAGCTCCAAAATGGCTATTTTATCAAAAATGCCCTATACTTAGCTTTGTTCTATCCTAAATGACATAATAAGCTTACCTAGCTCAAAAATAACATATTGTACCAACCTTAGCTATTAAATGCCCTATACTTAGCTTAGTTAGCTCCAAAATGGCATAATAAGCATGGTTAGCTCCTAAATGACCTGTTTTTACCAAAGTTACCTCTAAAATGACATATAGTTAGCTTAGTCTCCTCCTAAATGACATAGTAAGTTAAAATAGCTCCAAAATTGGCTATTTTATAAAAACTGTCCTATACTTACCTTAGTTTCCTCCTAAATGACATAGTAAGCGAAAATATCTCCAAAATGGGCTATTTAGTCTAAAATCCTATACTTAGCTTAATTTCCTCCTAAATGACATAGTAAGCTAGACTAGCTGGAAAATGGCATATTTTATCTAAAATGCCATATACTTTGCTTAGTTCTCTCCTAAATGACATAATAAGCTTACCTAGCTCCAAAATAACCTACTATACCTAGCTTAGCTATTAAATGCCCTATACTTAGCTTAGTTAGCTCCAAAATGGCATAATAAGCATGGTTAGCTCCTAAATGAGCTGTTTTTACCAAAGTTAGCTCTAATATGACATATAGTTAGCTTAGTTTCCTCCTAAATGACATAGTAAGCTAAATTAGCTCCAAAATGGCCCATTTACTACAAAATAGCCTATACTTAGCTTAGTTTCCTCCTAAATGACATAGTAAGCGAAAATAGCTCCAAAATGGCCTATTTTATAAAAGATGACCTATACTTACCTTAGTTAGCTCCTAAATGACATAGTAAGCTAAATTAGCTCCAAAATGGACTTTTTTTATCAATAATGTCCTATACTTAGCTTAGTTTCCTCCTAAATGACATAGTAAGCTAAATTAGCTCCAAAATGGCCTATTTTATCAAAAATGTCGTATACTTAGCTTATTTCTCTCCTAAATGACATAATAAGCTTACCTAGCTCCAAAATAACCTATACTTAGCTTATTTAGCTCCGAAATGGAATAATAAGCATAGTTAGCTCGTAAATGACTTGTTTTTACCTAAGTTAGCTCTAAAATTACATATAGTTTGCTTAGCTTCCTCCTTAATGACATAGTAAGCTAAAATAGCTCCAAAATTTCCTACTTTATCAAAATTGCCCTATACTTAGCTTAGTTCTCTCCTAAATGACATAATAAGCTTACCTAGCTCCAAAATAACCTATTGTATCTAGCTTAGCTATTAAATAACCTATACTTAGGTTAGTTGGCTCTAAAATGACATATAGTTTGCTTACTTTCCTCCTAAATGACATAGTAAGCTAAAATAGCTCCAAAATTGCCTATTTTATCAAAAAAAATTCCTATACTTAGCTTAGTTTCCACCTAAATGACATCGTAAGCCAAATTAGCTCCAAAATGGCCTATTTTATCAAAAATGCCCTATACTTAGCTTAGTTCTCTCCTAAATGACATAATAAGCTTAACTAGCTCCAAAATAACCTATTGTACCTAGTTTGCTATTACATGCCCTATACTTAGCTTAGTTAGCTCCAAAATGGCATAATAAGCAAGGTTTGCTCCTAAATGATCCGTTTTTACCAAAGTTAGCTCTAAAATGACATATAGTTAGCTTAGTTTCCTCCTAAATGACATAATAAGCTAAAATAGCTCCAAGATGGCCTATTTTATAAAAAATATCCTATACTTAGCTTAGTTTCCTCCTAAATGACATAGTAAGCTAGACTAGCTGCAAAATGGCATATTTTATCTAAAATGCCCTATACTTTGCTTAGTTCTCTCCTAAATGACATAATAAGCTTACCTAGCTCCAAAATAACCTACTATACCTAGCTTAGCTATTAAATGCCCTATACTTAGCTTAGTTAGCTCCAAAATGGCATAATAAGCATGGTTAGCTCCTAAATGACCTGTTTTTACCAAAGTTAGCTCTAATATGACATATAGTTAGCTTAGTTTCCTCCTAAATGACATAGTAAGCTAAATTAGCTCCAAAATGGCCCATGTACTACAAAATATCCTATACTTAGCTTAGTTTCCTCCTAAATGACATAGTAAGCGAAAATAGCTCCAAAATGGCCTATTTTATCAAAGATGACCTATACTTACCTTAGTTAGCTCCTAAATGACATAGTAAGCTAATTAGCTCCAAAATGGACTTTTTTATCAATAATGTCCTATACTTAGCTTAGTTTCCTCCTAAATGACATAGTAAGCTAAATTAGCTCCAAAATGGCCTATTTTATCAAAAATGTTGTATACTTAGCTTAGTTCTCTCCTAAATGACATAATAAGCTTACCTAGCTCCAAATAACCTATACTTAGCTTATTTAGCTCCAAAATGGAATAATAAGCATAGTTAGCTCGTAAATGACTTGTTTTTACCTAAGTTAGCTCTAAAATGACATATGGTTTGCTTAGCTTCCTCCTAAATGACATAGTAAGCTAAAATAGCTCCAAAATTTAATATTTTATCAAAATTGCCCTATACTTAGCTGATTTCTCTCCTAAATGACATAATAAGCTTACCTAGCTCCAAAATAACCTATTGTATCTAGCTTAGCTATTAAATAACCTATACTTAGGTAAGTTAGCTCTAAAATGACATATAGTTTGCTTACTTTCCTCCTAAATGACATAGTAAGCTAAAATAGCTCTAAAATTGCCTATTTTATGAAAAAAAGTCCTATACTTAGCTTAGTTTCCACCTAAATGACATCGTAAGCCAAATTAGCTCCAAATGGCCTATTTTATCAAAAATGCCCTATACTTAGCTTAGTTCTCTCCTAAATGACATAATAAGCTTAACTAGCTCCAAAATAACCTATTGTACCTAGTTTGCTATTACATGCCCTATACTTAGCTTAGTTAGCTCCAAAATGGCATAATAAGCATGGTTTGCTCCTAAATTATCCGTTTTTACCAAAGTTAGCTCTAAAATGACATATAGTTAGCTTAGTTTCCTCCTAAATGACATAATAAGCTAAAATAGCTCCAAAATGGCCTATTTTATAAAAAATATCCTATACTTAGCTTAGTTTCCTCCTAAATGACATAGTAAGCGCAAATAGCTCTAGAATGGGCTATTTAATCTAAAATGTCCTATACTTAGCTTAGTTTCCTCCTAAATGACATAGTAAGCTAAATTATCTCCAAAATGGCCTATTTTATCAAAAATGTCCTATACATGGCTTAGTTTCCTCCTAAATGACATAGTAAGCTAAATTAGCTCCAAAATGGCCTATTTTATCTAAAATGCTCTATACTTCGCTTAGTTTTCTCCTAAAGACATCATAAGCTTACCTAGCTCCAAAATGACCTATTGTACCTAACTTACCTATTAAATGCCCTCTACTTAGCTTAGTTAGCTCCAAAATGGCATAATAAGCATTGTTAGCTTGTAAATGACTTGTTTTTCCTAGGTTAGCTCTAAAATGACATATAGTTTGCTTACTTTCCTCCTAAATGACATAGTAAGCTAAAATAGCTCCAAAATGGGCCATTTAGTCTAAAATGTCCTATACTTAGCTTAATTTCCTCCTAAATGACATAGTAAGCTAGGCTAGCTGCAAAATGGCCTATTTTATCTAAAATGCCCTATACTTCACTTAGTTCTCTCCTACATGACATAATAAGCTTACGTACATCCAAAATGACCTACTGTACCTAACTTAGCTATTAAATGTCCTATACTTAGCTTAGTTAGCTCCAAAATGGTATAATAAGCATAGTTAGCGCGTCAATGACTTGTTTTTATCTAAGTTAGCTCTAAAATGACATATAGTTTGCTTAGTTTCCTCCTAAATGACATAGTAAGCTAAAATATTTCCAAAATGGCCTATTTCATCAAAAATGACCTATACCTAGCTTAGTTAGCTCCTAAATAGCATAGTAAGCTAAATTCGCTCCAAAATGGCCTATTTTATCAAAAATGCCCTATACTTAGCTTAGTTCTCTCCTAAATGACACAATAAACTTACCTCTCTCCAAAATAACCTATTGTACCTAGCTTAGCTATTAAGTGCCGTATACCTAGCTTAGTTAGCTACAAAATGGCATAATAAGCATGGTTAGCTCCCAAATGACCTGTTTTTAAAAAAGTTAGCTCTAAAATGACATATAGTTAGCTTAGTTTCCTCCTAAATGACATAGTAAGCTAAAATAGTTCCAAAATGGCCTATTTTATAAAAAATGACCAATACTTAGCTTAGTTTCCTCCTAAATGACATAGTAAGTGAAAATAGCTCCAAAATGGGTTATTTAATCTAAAATGTTCTATACTCAGCTTACTTTCCTCCTAAATGACATAGTAAGTTAGACTAGCTCCAAAATGGCCTATTTTATCTAAAATGACCTATACTTCGCTTAGTTCACTCCTAAATGACATAATAAGCTTACCTAGCTCCACTATGACCTATTGTACCTAACTTAGCTATTAAATGCCCTATACTAAGCTTAGTTAGCTCCAAAATGGCATAATAAGCATAGTTAGCTCGTAAAGGACTTGGTTTTACCTAAGTTAGCTCTAAAATGACATATACTTTTCTTAGTTTCCTCCTAAATGACATAGTCAGCTAAATTAGCTCCAAAATGGCCTATTTTATCAAAAATGACCTATACTTAGCTTAGTTAGATCCTAAATGACATAGTAAGCTAAATTAGCTCCAAAATGGCCTATTTTATCAAAAATGCCCTATACTTAGCTTAGTTCTCTCCTAAATGACATAATAAGCTTACCTATCTCCAAAATAACCTATTGTACCTAGCTTAGCTATTAAATGCGCTATACCTAGCTTAGTTAGCTACAAAATGGCATAATAAGCATGGTTAGCTCCCAAATGACCTCTTTTTACCAAAGTTAGCTCTAAAATGACATATAGATAGTTTGGTTTCCTCCTTAATGACATAGTAAGCTAAAATAGCTCCAAAATGGCCTATTTTATAAAAAATGTCCTATACTTAGCTTAGTTTCCTCCTAAATGACATAGTCAGCGAAACTAGCTTCAAAATGGGTTATTTAATCTAAAATATCTTATACTTAGCTTAGTTTCCACCTAAATGACATAGTAAGCTAGACTAGCTCCAAAATGGCCAATTTTATCTGAAATGCCGTATACTTCGCTTAGTTCTCTCCTAAATGATATAATAAGCTTACGTAGCTCCAAAATGACCTGCTGTACCTAGCTTAGCTATTAAATGCCCTATACTTCACTTAGTTAGCTCCAAAATGGCATAATAAGCATGGTTAGCTCGTAAAGGACTTGTTTTTTACCAAAGTTAGCTCTAATATGACATATAGTTAGCTTAGTTTCCTCCTAAATAAACATAGTAAGCTAAATTAGCTCCAAAATGGCCTATTTTATCAAAAATGACCTATACTTAGCTTAGTTAGATCCTAAATGACATAGTAAGCTAAATTAGCTCCCAAAATGGCCTATTTTATCAAAAATGCCCTATACTTAGCTTAGTTCTCTCCTAAATGACATAATAAGCTTACCTATCTCCAAAATAACCTATTGTACCTAGCTTAGCTATTAAATGCGCTATACCTAGCTTAGTTAGCTACAAAATGGCATAATAAGCATGGTTAGCTCCCAAATGACCTTTTTTACCAAAGTTCGCTTTAAAATGACATATAGTTAGTTTAGTTTCCTCCTTAATGACATAGTAAGCTAAAATAGTTCCAAAATGGCCTATTTTATAAAAAATGTCCTATACTTAGCTTAGTCCTCCTAAATGACATAGTAAGCGAAAATAGCTCCAAAATGGGTTATTTAATCTAAAATATCTTATACTTAGCTTAGTTTCCACCTAAATGACATAGTAAGCTAGATTATCTCCAAAATGGCCAATTTTATCTGAAATGCCGTATACTTCGCTTAGTTCTCTCCGAAATGACATAATAAGCTTACCTATCTCCAAAATGACCTACTGTACCTAGCTTAGCTATTAAATGCCCTATACTTAGCTTAGGTAGCTCCAAAATGGCATAATAAGCATGGTTAGGTCCTAAATGACCTGTTTTTACCAAAGTTAGCTCTAATATGACATATAGTTAGCTTAGTTTCCTCCTAATGACATAGTAAGCTAAATTAGCTCCAAAATGGCCCATTACTACAAAACATCCTATACTTAGCTTAGTTTCCTCCTAAATTAGCTCCGAAATGGCCAATTTTATCAAAGATGACCTAAACTTTGCTTACTTAGCTCCTAAATGACATAGTAAGCTAAATTAGCTCCAAAATGGCTATTTTATCAAAAATGCCCTTTACTTAGCTTAGTTCTATCCTAAATGACATAATAAGCTTACCTAGCTCAAAAATAACATATTGTACCAACCTTAGCTATTAAATGCCCTATACTTCTTAGTTAGCTCCAAAATGGCATAATAAGCATGGTTAGCTCCTAAATGACCTGTTTTTACCAAAGTTACCTCTAAAATGACATATAGTTAGCTTAGTCTCCTCCTAATTGACATAGTAAGTTAAAATAGCTCCAAAATTGGCTATTTTATAAAAATTGTCCTATACTTACCTTAGCTTCCTCCTAAATGACATAGTAAGCGAAAATAGCACCAAATTGGGCTATTTAGTCTAAAATATCCTATACTTAGCTTAATTTCCTCCTAAATGACATAGTAAGCTACACTAGCTGCAAATGGCATATTTTATCTAAAATGCCCTATACTTTGCTTAGTTCTCTCCTAAATGACATAATAAGCTTACCTAGCTCCAAAATGACCTACTGTACCTAGCTTAGATATTAAATGCCCTATACTTAGCTTAGTTAGCTCCAAAATGGCATAATAAGCACGGTTAGCTCCTAAATGACCTCTTTTTACCAAAGTTAGCTCTAATATGACATATAGTTAGCTTAGTTTCCTCCTAAATGACATAGTAAGCTAAATTAGCTCCAAAATGGCCCATTTACTACAAAATATCCTATATTTAGCTTAGTTTCCTCCTAAATGACATGGTAAGCGAAAATAGCTCCAAAATGGCCTATTTTATCAAAAATGACCTATACTTAGCTTAGTTAGCTCCTAAATGACATAGTAAGCTAAATTAGCTCCAAAATGGACTTTTTTATGAAAAATGTCCTATACATAGCTTAGTTTCCTCCTAAACATAGTAAGCTAAATTAGCTCCAAAACGGCCTATTTTATCAAAAATGTCGTATACTTAGCTTATTTCTTTCCTAAATGACATAATAAGCTTACCTAGCTCCAAAATAACCTATACTTTCGCTTATTTAGCTCTGAAATGGAATAATAAGCATAGTTAGCTCGTAAATGACTTTTTTTTACCTAAGTTAGCTCTAAAATGACATATAGTTTGCTTAGCTTCCTCCTAAATGACATAGTAAGCTAAATAGCTCCAAAATTTCCTATTTTATCAAATTGCCCTATACTTAGCTTAGTTCTCTCCTAAATGACATAATAAGCTTACCTATCCAAAATAACCTATTGTAGCTAGCTTAGCTATTAAATACCCATACTTAGGTAAGTTAGCTCTAAATGACATATAGTTTGCTTAGTTTCCTCCTAA
>JAAAWK010001112.1:0-26706 GCA_022496015.1 Hordeum marinum
CTAGGTCCCCCGTCCTGTCTAACCCCTGACACTTTTGGCCGAACGGATCTACCCCTTTGACTTTTACCGGACGGGGTTTGACCGATGGACATTTTCACCTGGCTGTGATAGGCAAGCCCATAGCAACATCTTAGCACAAGGTTCGGGCCCAACAAATCGCAAGATCCCCTCGGTATCAACCCGATGCGACAGTTTCCAAACGTAAGAGGGCCCAGGGCAAAACCTGGCAGCATTGCCACCCCCAGGTCCCCCGTCTCGTCTAACCCTGACACTGTTGACCGAGCGGATCTACCCCTTTGAATTTCACCGGACGGGGTTTGACCGCGGGACATTTTCACCTAGGTGTATAGGCCAGCCCATAGCAACATCTTAGCACAAGTTCCGGGCCCAAGCCGCCGCAAGATTCCTTCAGTGTCGACCCGATGCGATAGTTTCCGAACGTAAGAGGGTGCAAGGAAAGACCTGGCGGCTATGCCACCCCTGGTCCCCTGTCCCGTCTAACCCCTGACACTGTTGACCGAACGGATCTACCCTTTGACTTTCACCGGACGGGGTTTCACCAAGGGACATGTTCACCTGGCTGTGATAGGCCAGCCCATAGCAACATCTTAGCACAAGGTCCAGCACCAACAAACCGCAAGATCCCCTCGGTATTGACCCGATGTGACAGTTTCCAAACGTAAGAGGGCCTAGGGCAAAACCTGGTGGCATTGCCACCCCAGGTCCCCTGTCTCGTCTAACCTTGACATTGTTGACCGAACGGATCTACCCCTTTGACTTTCACCGGACGGGGTTTGACCGAGGCACATTTTCACCTAGCTTGATAGGCCAGCCCATAGCAACATCTTAGCACAAGGTCCGGCCCAAGCCACCGCAAGATTTCCTCGGTACCGACTCATTGCGAAAGTTTCCCAACGTAAGAGGGCCCAGGGCAAGACCTGGCGGCATTGACACCCACCAGGTCCCCCGTCCCGTCTAACCCTAATACTGTTGACCGAACGGATCTACCCCTTTGACTGTCACCGGCGGGGTTTGACCGAGGGACATTTTCACTTGGCTGTGATAGGCCAGCCCATAGCAACATCTTAGCTCAAGGTCGGGCCCAACCCACCACACGATTCCTTCGGTGTCGACCCGATGCGAAAGTTTTCGAACGGAAGAAGGTGCCTCGAAAGACCTAGCGGCATTAACACCCACCAGGTCCCCCGTCCCGTCTAACCATGACACTGTTGACCGAACGGATCTACCCCTTCGACTTTCACAGGACGGGGTTTGAACGAGGGACATTTTCACCTAGCTGTGATACGCCAGCCCATAGCAACATCTTAGCACAAGGTCCGGGCCCAACCACCACAATATTCCTTCGGTGTCGACCCGATGCGAAGTTTCCGAACGTAAGAGGGTGCAGGGAAACACCTGGCGGCATTGCCACCCCTAGGTCCCCCGTCCCGTCTAACCCCTAACACTGTTGCTCGAACGGATCTACCCCTTTGACTTTCACCAGACGGGGTTTGACCGAGGGATATTTTCACCTGGCTCTGATAGGCCAGCGAATAGCAACATCCTAGGACAAGGTCCGGGCCCAAGCCACCGCAAAATTCCCTCGGTACCGACTTGATGCAAAGGTTTCCCGACGTAAGAGGGCCCAGGGCAAGACCTGGCGGCATTGACACCCACCAGGTCCCCCGTCCCGTCTAACACTGACACTGTTGACCGAAAGCATCTACCCTTCGACTTTCATAGGACGGGGTTTGAACGAGGGACATTTTCACCTGGCTATGATAGGCCAGCCCATAGCAACATATTAGCATAAGGTCGGGCCCAACCCACCACAAGATTCCTTCGGTGTCGACCCGATGCGGCAGTTTCCGAACGTAAGAGGGTGTAGGGAAAGACCTGGCGGCATTGCCACCCTAGGTCCCCCGTCCTGTCTAACCCCTGACACTGTTGGCCGAACGGATCTACCCCTTTGACTTTTACCGGACGGGGTTTGACCGAGGGACATTTTCACCTGGCTGTGATAGGCAAGCCCATAGCAACATCTTAGCACAAGGTTCGGGCCCAAAAAATCGGAAGATCCCCTCGGTATCAACCCGATGCGACAGTTTCCAAATGTAAGAGGGCCCAGGGCAAAACCTGGCGGCATTGCCACCCCCAGGTCCCCCGTCTTGTCTAACCCTGACATTGTTGACCGAGCGGATCTACCCCTTCGATTTTCACCGGACGGGTTTGACCCAGGGACTCTTTCACCAAGGTGTGATAGGCCAGCCCATAGCAACATCTTAGCACAAGGTCGGGCCCAACCCACCACAAGATTCCTTCGGTGTCGACCCGATGCGACAGTTTCCGAACGTGAGAGGGTCCAGGGAAAGACCTGGCGGCATTGCCACCCTAGGTCCCCCGTCCCGTCTAACCCCTCACACTGTTGACCGAACAG
The DNA here is from genome assembly GCA_022496015.1 of Hordeum marinum. Lineage (NCBI taxonomy): Eukaryota > Viridiplantae > Streptophyta > Magnoliopsida > Poales > Poaceae > Hordeum > Hordeum marinum. Next base: position 2,438 of record JAAAWK010001112.1, read on the forward strand.
ATCTACCCCTTTGACTTTCACCGTACGGGGTTTGACCGAGGGACATTTTAACCTGGCTGTGATAGGCCAGCCCATAGCAACATCTTAGCACAAGGTCCAGGACCAACAAACCGCAAGATCCCCTCGGTATCGACCCGATGTGACTTTCCAAACGTAAGAGGGCCCAGGGCAAAACCTGGCGGCATTGCCACCCCCAGGTCCCCTGTCTCGTCTATACTTGATATTGTTGACCGAACGGATATCTACTCCTTTGACTTTCACCGGACGGGGTTTGACAGAGGGACATTTTCACCTGGCTGTGATAGGCTTGCCCATAGCAACATCTTAGCACAAGGTCCGGGCCCTACAAACCGCAAGATCCCCTCGGTATCGACCTGATGCGACAGTTTCCAAACGCAAGAGGGCCCAGGGAAAAACCTTACGGCATTGCCACCGCCAGGTCCCCGTCTCGTCTAACCCTGACACTATTGACCGAACGGATCTACCCCTTTGACTTTCACCGGACGGGGTTTGACCGAGGGACATTTTCACCTAGCTATGATAGGCCAGCCCATAGCAACATCTTAGCACAAGGTCCGGGCCCAAGCCACCGCAAGATTCCCTCGGTACCGACTCGATGCGAAATTTTCCCAACGTAAGAGGGCCCAGGGCAAGACCTGGTGGCATTGACACCCACCAGGTCCCCCGTCTTGTCTAACCCTGATACTGTTGACCGAACGGATCTACCCCTTTGACTTTCACCGGACGGGGTTTGACCGAGGGACATTTTCACCTGGCTGTGATAGGCCAGCCCATAGCAACATCTTAGTCTAAGGTCGGGCCCAACCCACCAAAAGATTCCTTCGGTGTCGACCCGATGCGAAAGTTTTCGAACGTAAGATGGGCCGTGAAAGACCTAGCGGCATTAACACCCACCAGGTCCCCCGTCCCGTCTAACCCGTGACACTGTTGACCGAACGGATCTACCCCTTCGACTTTCACAGGACGGGGTTCGAACGAGGGACATTTTCACCTGGCTGTGATAGCCCAGCCCATAGCAACATCTTAGCACAAGGTCCGGGCCCAACCCACCACAATAATCCTTCGGTGTCAACCCAATGCGACAGTTTCCAAACGTAAGGGGGACCAAGGCAAAACCTGGCGGCATTGCCACCCCTAGGTCCCCCGTCCCGTCCCCCGTCCCCTTTTTACTTTCACCGGACGTGGTTTGACTGAGGGACATTTTCACCTGGCTGTGATAGGCCACTCCATAGCAACATCTTAGCACAAGGTCCGGGCCCAAGCCATCGCAAGATTCCCTCGGTAACGATGCGATGCGAAAGTTTCCCAACGTAAGAGGGCCCAGGGCAAGACCTGGCGGCATTGACACCCACCAGGTCCCCCGTCCCGTCTAACCCTGACACTGTTGACCAAAAGGATCTACCCTTCGACTTTCACAGGACGGGGTTTGAACGAGGGACATTTTCACCTGGCTGTCATAGGCCAGCCCATAGCAACATCTTAGCACAAGGTCGGGCCGAACCCACACAAGATTCCTTCGGTGTCGACCCGATGCGAAAGTTTCGAACGTAAGAGGGCGTAGGGAAAGACCTGGCGGCATTTCGACCCCTAGGTCCCCCGTCCCGTCTAACTCCTGACACTGTGGCCGAACGGATCTACCCCTTTGACTCTTCACTGTAATGGGTTTTGACCGAGGGACATTTTTAACCTGGCTGTGATAGGCCAGCCCATGGCAACATCTTAGCACAAGGGCTCGGGCCCCAACCCACATAAGATTCCTACGGTGTCGACCGATGCGGCAGTTTCCGAACGTAAGTGGGTGTAGGGAAAAGACCTGGCGGCATTGCCACCCTAGGTCCCCTTTCCCGTCTAACCCATGACACTGTTGGCGGAACGGATCACCCCTTTGACTTTTACCGGACGGGTTTGATCGAGGGACATTTTCACACCTGGCTGTGATAGGCCAGCCCATAGCAACATCTTTAGCACAAGGTTCGGGCCCAACAATCACAAGATCCCCTCGGTATCAACCCGATGCGACATGTTTCCAACGTAAGAGGGCCCAGGGCAAAACCTGGCGGCATTGCCACCCCCAGGTCCCCCGTCTCGTCTAACCCTTGACACTGTTGACCGAGCGGATCTACCCTTTGAATTTCACAGGACGGGGTTTGATCGAGGGACATTTTCACCTAGCTGTGATAGGCCAGCCCATAGCAACATCTTAGCATAAGGTCCGGGCCCAAACCACGCAAGATTCCTTCAGTGTCGACCCGATGCGACAGTTTCCGAACGTAAGAGGGTGCAGGGAAGGACCTGGAGGCTATGCCACCCCTGGTCCCCGCTCCGTCTAACCCCTGACACTGTTTGACCGAACGGATCTACCCCTTTGACTTTCACCGGACGGGGTTTCACCAAGGGACATGTTCACATGGCTGTGATAGGCCCAGCCCATAGCAACATCTAAGCACAAGGTCCAGGACCAACAACACCGCAAGATCCCCTCGGTATTGACCCGATGTGACAGTTTCCAAACGTAAGAGGGCCCAGGGCAAAACCTGGCGGCATTGCCACCCCAGGTCCCTTGTCTCGTCTAACCTTGACATTGTTGACCGAACGGATCTACTCCTTTGACTTTCACCGGACGGTGTTTGACCGAGGCACATTTTCACCTAGCTGTGATAGGCCAGCCCATAGCAACCTCTTAGCACAAGTTCCGGGCCAAAGCCACCGCAAGATTCCCTCGGTTACCGACTCGATGCTGAAGTTTCCCAACGTAAGAGGGCCCAGGGGCAAGACTGGCGGCATTGACACCCACCAGGTTCCCCATCCCGTCTAACCCTGATACTGTTGACCGAACGGATCTACCCCTTTGACTTTCACCGGACGGGGTTTGACCGAGGGACATTTTCACCTGGCTGTGATAGGCCAGCCCATAGCAACATCTTAGCTCAAGGTCGGGCCCAACCCACCACCACGATTCCTTTGGTGTCGACCCGGTGCGAAAGTTTTCGAACGTTAAGAGGGTTGCCTCGAAAGACCCTAGCGGCATTAACACCACCAGGTCCCCCGTCCCGTCTAACCCGTGACACTTGTTGACCCCGAACGGATATCTACCCCTTCGACTTTCACAGGACGGGGTTTGAACGAGGGACATTTTCACCTGGCTGTGATAGGCCAGCCCATAGCAACATCTTAGCACAAGGTCCGGGCCCCAACCCACAACAAGATTCCTTCGGTGTCAACCCGATGCGAAAGTTTCCAAACGTGAGAGGGACCAGGGCAAAACCTGGCGGCATTGCCACCCCTAGGTCCCCCGTCCCATCTAACCCCTGACACTGTTGACCGAACGGATCTACCCCTTTGACTTTCACCGGACGTGGTCTGACTGAGGGACATTTTCACCTGGCTGTGATAGGCGACTCCGTGGCAACATCTTAGCACAAGGTCCGGGCCCAAAGCCATCGCAAGATTTCCCTCGGTAACGATGCGTTGCGAAAGTTTCCCAACGTAAGAGGGCCCAGGGCAAGACCTGGCGGCATTGACACCTACCAGGTCCCCCGTCCCGTCTAACCCTGACACTGTTGACCAAAAGGATCTACCCTTCGAATTTCACAGGACGGGGTTTGAACGAGGGACATTTTCACCTGGCTGTGATAGGCCAGCCAATAGCAACATCTTAGCACAATGGTCGGGCCCAACCCACCACAAGATTCCTTCGGTGTCGACTCGATGCGACAGTTTCCGAACATAAGAGGACATAGGGAAAGACCTGGCGGATTTTCCCACCCCTAGGTCCCCCGCCCCGTTTGACTCCTAACACTGTTGGCCGAACGGATATCTACCCCTTTGACTTTCACTGGAATGGGTTTGACCGAGGGACATTTTCACCTGGCTGTGATAGGTCAGCCCATAGCAACATCTTAGCACAAGGTCTGGGCCGAACAAACCCAAAGATCCCCTCGGTATCGACCCGATGCGACAGTTTCCAAACATAAGAGGGCCCAGGGTAAATCCTGGTGGCATTGCCACCCCCAGGTCCCCCATCTCATCTATACCTGACACTGTTGACCGAACAGATCTACCCCTTTGACTTTCATCGGACAGGGTTTGACCGAGGGATATTTTCACCTAGCTGTGATAGGCCAGCCCATAGCAACATCTTAGCACAAGGTCTCGGACCAAGCCACCGCAAGATTCCTTCAGTCTCGATCCGATGCGACAGTTTTCGAATGTAAGAGGGTGCTGCGAAAGACCTGGCGGCATTGCCACCCCTAGGTCCCCCGTCCCATCTCATCCCTGACACTGTTGACCGAATGGATCTACCCCTTTGACTTTCTGCGGCTGGGGTTTGACCGAGGGACATTTTCACCTGGCTGTGGTAGGCCAGCCAATAGAAACATCTTAGCACAATGTCGGGCCCAACCCACCACAAGATTCCTTCGGTGTCGAGCCGATGCGACAGTTTTCGAACGTAAGAGGGTGCAGGGAAAGACCTGGCGGCATTGCCACCCCTAGGTCCCCCATCCGGTGTAACCCCTGACATTGTTGACGGAACGGATCTACCCCTTTGACTTTCATAGGACGGGGTTTAACCGAGGGACCATTTTCACCTGGCTGTGATAGGCGAGCCTACAGCAACATCTTAGCACAAGGTCCGGGCCCATGCCACCCCAAGATTCCCTCGGTACCGACTCGATGTGAAAGTTTCCCAACGTAAGAGGGCCTAGGGCAAGACCTGGCGGCATTGACACCCACCAGGTCCCCCATCCCATCTAACCCTGACATTGTTGACCGAACGGATCTACCCCTTTGACTTTCACTGGACAGGGTTTGACCGAGGGACATTTTCGCTGGCTGTGATAGGCCAGCCCATAGCAACATCTTAGCACAAGGTCGGGCCCTACCCACCACAAGATTCCTTTGGTGTCGACCCGATGCGACAGTTTCCGAACGTAAGAGGGTGCAGGGAAAGACCTGGCGGCATTACCACCCCTAGGTCCCCCGTCCCGTCTAACCCCTGACACTGTTGACCGAACGGATCTAGCCCTTTGACTGTCACCGGATGGGGTTTGACCGAGGGACATTTTCACCTGGCTGTGATAGGCCAGCCCATAGCAACATCTTAGCATAAGGTCCGGGCACAACAAACCGCAAGATCCCCTCGATATCGACCCGACGCGACAGTTTCCAAACGTAAGAGGGCCCAGGGCAAAACCTGGCAGATTGCCACCCTCAGGTCCCCCGTCTCGTCTAACCCTGACACTGGTGAACGAACGGTTTTACCCCTTTGACTTTCACTGGACGGGGTTTGACCGAGGGACATTTTCACCTCGCTGTGATAGGCGAGCCCATGGCAACATCTTAGCACAAGGTAGCGCCCAACCCACCACAAGATTCCTTCGGTGTCGACCTGATGCGAAAGTTTCTGAACATAAGAGGGTGCAGGGAATGACCTGGCGGCATTGCCAACCCTAGGTCACCCGTCCAGTCTAACCCCTGACACTATTGACCGAACGGATCTACCCCTTTGACTTTCACCGGACGAGGTTTGACCGAGAGACATTTTCACCTAGTTGTCATATGCCAGCCCATAGCAACATCTTAGCACAAGGTCTGGGCCAAAACAAACCGCAAGATCCCCTCGGTATCGACCCGATGCGACAGTTTCCAAATATAAGAGGGCCCAGGGCAAAACCTGGCGGCATTCCCACCCTCAGGTCCCCCGTCTCGTCTAAGCCTGACACTGTTGACCAAACGGATCTACCCCTTTGACTTTCACCGGACGGGGTTTGACCAAGGGACGTTTTCACCTGGCTGTGATAGGCTAGCCCATAGCAACATCTTAGCACAAGGTCCGGGCCCAACAAACCGCAAGATCCCCTCGGTATCGACCCGACGCGACAGTTTCCAAACGTAAGAGGGCCGAGGGAAAAACCTGGCGGCATTGCCACCCCCAGGTCCCCCGTCTCGTCTAACCCTGACACTTTTGACCGAACGGATCTACCCCTTTCACATTCACCGGACGGGGTTTGACCGAGGGAAATTTTCACCTAGCTGTGATAGGCCAGCCCATAGCAACATGTTAGCAAAAGGTCCGGGCCCAAGCCACCGCAAGATTCCCTCCATACCGACTCGATGCAAAAGTTTCCCAACGTAAGAGGGTCCAGGGAAAGACCTGGCGGCATTGCCACCCCTCAGGTCCCCCGTCTCGTCTAACCCTGACACTGTTGACCGAACGGATCTACCGCTTTGACTTTCACCGTACGGGGTTTGACCGAGGGACATTTTCACCTAGCAGTGATAGGCCAGCCCATAGCAACATCTTAGCACAAGGTCCGGGCCCAAGCCACCGCAAGATTCCCTCCGTACCGACTCAATGCGAAAGTTTCCCAACGTAAGAGGGCCCAAGGCAAGAACTGGTGGCGTTGATACCCACAAGGTCCCCCGTCTCGTCTACCCCTGACACTGTTGACCGAACGGATCTACCCCTTTGACTTTCACCGGACAGGGTTTGACCGAGGGACATTTTCACCTGGCTGTGATAGGCCAGCCCATAGCAACATCTTAGCACAAGGTCGGGCCCAACCCACCACAAGATTCCTTCGGTGTCGACCCGATGCGACAGTTTACGAACGTAAGAGGGTCCAGGGAAAGACCTGGCGGCATTGCCACCCCTAGGTCCCCCGTCTTGTCTAACCCCCTGACACTGTTGACTGAACAGATCTACCCCTTTGACTTTCGCCGAAATGGGTTTGACCGAGGGACATTTTCACTTGATTGTGATAGGCCAGCCCATAGCAACATCTTAGCACATGGTCCGAGCCCAACAAACCGCAAGATCCCTTCTGTATCGACCCGATGCGACAGTGTCCAAATGAGGGCCCAGGGCAAAACCTGGCGGCATTGCCATCCTCAGGTCCCCCATCTCGTCTAACCCTGACACTGTTGACCGAACGGATCTACCCCTTTGACTTTCACTGGATGGGGTTTGAACGAGGGACATTTTCACCTGGCTGTGATAGGCTTGCCCATAGCAACATCTTAGCACAAGGTCCGGGCCCAACAAACTGCATGATCCCCTCGGTATCGACCTGATGCGACAGTTTCCAAACGCAAGAGGGGCCCAGGGAAAAACCTTGCGGCATTGCCACCGCCAGGTCACCCGTGTCGTCTAACCCTGACACTGTTGACCGAACGGATCTACCCCTTTGACATTCACCGGACGGGGTTTGACCGAGGGACATTTTCACCTAGCTATGATAGGCCAGCCCATAGCAACATCTTAGCACAAGGTCCGGGCCCAAGCCACCGCAAGATTCCCTCGGTACCAACTCGATACGAAAGTTTCCCAACGTAAGAGGGCCCAGGGCAAGACCTGGTGGCATTGACACCCAACAGGTCCCCCGTCTTGTCTAACCCTGATACTGTTGACCGAACGGATCTACCCCTTTGACTTTCACCGGACGGGGTTTGACCGACGGACATTTTCACCTGGCTATCATAGGCCAGCCCATAGCAACATCTTAGCTCAAGGTCGGGCCCAACCCACCAAAAGCTTCCTTCGGTGTCGACCCGATGCGAAAGTTTTCGAACGTAAGAGGGTGCCGTGAAAGACCTAGCGGCATTAACACCCACCAGGTCCCCCGTCCCGTCTAACCCGTGACACTGTTGACCGAACGGATCTACCCCTTCGACTTTCACAGGACGGGGTTCGAACGAGGGACATTTTCACCTGGCTGTGATAGGCCAGCCCATAGCAACATCTTAGCACAAGCTCCGGGCCCAACCCACAACAAGATTCCTTCGGTGTCAACCCAATGCGACAGTTTCCAAACGTAAGAGGGACCAGGGCAAAACCTGGCGGCATTGCCACCCCTAGGGCCCCCGTCCCATCTAACCCTAACACTATTGACCAAACGGATCACCCTTTTGACTTTCACCGGACGTGGTCTGACTGAGGGACATTTTCACCTGGCTGTGATAGGCCACTCCATAGCAACATCTTAGCACAAGGTCCAGGCCCAAGCCATCGCAAGATTCCCTCGGTAACGATGCGATGCGAAAGTTTCCCAACGTAAGAGGGCCCAGGCCAAGACCTGGCGGCATTGACACCCACCAGGTCCCCCGTCCCGTCTAACCCTGACACTATTGACCAAAAGGATCTACCCTTCGACTTTCACAGGACGGGGTTTGAACGAGGGACATTTTCACCTGGCTGTGATAGGCCAGCACATAGCAACATCTTAGAACAAGGTCGGGCTCAACCCACCACAAGAGTCCTTCGGTGTCGACCCGATGCGACAGTTTCCGAACCTAAGAGGACGTAGGGAAAGACCTGGCGGCATTTCGACACCTAGGTCCCCCGTCCCGTCTAACTCCTAACACTATTGGCCGAACGGATCTACCCCTTTGACTTTCACTGGAATGGGTTTGACCGAGGGATATTTTAACCTGGCTGTGATAGGCCAGCCCATGGCAACATCTTAGCACAAGGTCGGGCCCAATCCACCTCAAGATTCCTTCGGTGTCGACCCGATGCGGCAGTTTCCGAACGTAAGAGGGTGTAGGGAAAGACCTGGCGGCATTTCCACCCCTAGGTCCCCTGTCCCGTCTAACCCCTGACATTGTTGACGGAACGGATCTACCCCTTTGACTTTCATCGGACGGGGTTTTACCGAGGGACATTTTCACCTAGCTGTGATAGGCCAGCCCATAGCAATATCTTAGCACATTTCCGGGCCCAAGCCACACCAAGATTCCCTCGGTATCAACCCGATGTGACAGTTTCCAAACGTAAGAGGGCCCAGGGCAAGACCTGGCGGCATTGCCACCCCCAGGTCCCCCGTCTCGTCTAACCCTGACACTGTTGACCGAGCGGATCTACCCCTTTGAATTTCACAGGACGGGGTTTGATCGAGGGACATTTTCACCTAGGTGTGATAGGCAAGCCCCATAGCAACATCTTAGCACAAGGTCCGGGCCCAAGCCACCGCAAGATTCCTTCAGTGTCGACCCGATGCGACAGTTTCCGAACGTAAGAGGGTGCAGGGAAAGACCTGGCGGCTATGCCACCCCTGGTCCCCCATCCTGTCTAACCCCTGACACTGTTGACCGAATGAATCTACCCCTTTGACTTTCACCGGACGGGGTTTCACCGAGGGACATGTTCACCTGGACTATGATAGGCCAGCCCAGTAGCAACATCTTAGCACAAGGTCCTGGACCAACAAACCACAAGATCCCCTCGGTATTGACCCGATGTGACAGTTTCCAAACGTAAGAGGGCCAAGGGCAAAACCTGGCGGCATTGCCACCCCAGGTCCCTTGTCTCATCTAACCCTGATATTGTTGACCGAATGGAATCTACCCCTTTGACTTTCACCGGACGGGGTTTGACCGAGGCACATTTTCAGCTAGCTGTGATAGGCCAGCCCATAGCAACATCTTAGCACAAGGTCCGGGGCCAAGCCACCGATAGATTCCCTCGGTACCGACTCAATGCGAAAGTTTCCCAACGTAAGAGGGCCCAGGGCAAGACCTGGCGGCATTGACACCCACCAGGTCCCCCGTCCCATCTAACCCTGATACTGTTGACCCGAACGGATCTACCCCTTTGAGTTTCACCGGACGGGGTTTGACCGAGGGACATTTTCACCTGGCTATGATAGGCCAGCCCATAGCAACATCTTAGCTCAAGGTCGGGCCCAACCCACCACACGATTCCTTCGGTGTCGACCCGATGCGAAAGTTTTCGAACGTAAGAGGGTGCCTTGAAAGACCTAGCGGCATTAACACCCTCCAGGTCCCCCGTCCCGTCTAACCCGTGACACTGTTGACCGAACGGATCTACCCCTTCGACTTTCACAGGACGGGGTTTGAACGAGGGACATTTTCACCTGGGTGTGATAGGCCAGCCCATAGCAACATCTTAGCACAAGGTCCGGGCGCAACCCACCAGAAGATTCCTTCGGTGTCAACCCGATGCGACAGTTTCCAAACGTGAGAGGGACGAGGGCAAAACCTGGCAGCATTGCCACCCCTAGGTCCCCCGTCCCGTCTAACCCTGACACTGTTGACCGAACGGATCTTCCCCTTGACTTTCACCGGACGTGGTTTGACTGAGGGACATTTTCACCTGGCTGTGATAGGCCACTCCGTAGCAACATCTTAGCACAAGGTCCGGGCCCAAGCCATCGCAAGATTCCCTCGGTAACGATGCGATGCGAAAGTTTCCCAACGTAAGAGGGCCCAGGGCAAGACCTGGCGGCATTGACACCTACCAGGTCCCTCGTCCCATCTAACCCTAACACTGTTGACCAAAAGGATCTACCCTTCGAATTTCACGGACGGGGTTTGAACGAGGGACATTTTCACCTGGCTGTGATAGGCCAGCCCATAGCAACATCTTAGCACAAGGTCGGGCCCAACCCACCACAAGATTCCTTCGGTGTCGACCCGATGCGACAGTTTCCGAACGTAAGAGGACATAGGGAAAGACCTGGCGGCATTTTCCACCCCTAGGTCCCCCGTCCCGTCTAACTCCTGACACTGTTGGCCGAACGGATCTACCCCTTTGACTTTCACTGGAATGGGTTTGACCGAGGGACATTTTACACCTGGCTATGATAGGTCAGCCCATAGCAACATCTTAGCACAAGGTCTGGGCCGAACAAACCCAAAGATCCCCTCGGTATCGACCCGATGCGACAGTTTCGAAACGTAAGAGGGCCCAGGGCAAATCCTGGTGGCATTGCCACCCCCAGGACCCCCGTCTCGTCTATCCCTGACACTGTTGACCGAACAGATCTACCCCATTGACTTTCATCGGACAGGGTTTGACCGAGGGATATTTTCACCTAGCTGTGATAGGCCAGCCCATAGCAACATCTTAGCACAAGGTCTGGGACCAAGCCACCGCAAGATTCCTTCAGTGTCGACCCGATGCGACAGTTTTCGAACGTAAGAGGGTGCTGCGAAAGACCTGGCGGCATTGCCACCCGTAGCTCCCCCGTCCCATCTCATCCCTGACACTGTTGACCGAACGGATCTACCCCTTTGACTTTCTGCGGATGGGGTTTGACCGAGGGACATTTTCACCTGGCTGTGATAGGCCAGCCCACCATAGAAACATCTTAGCACAATGTCGGGCCCAACCCACCACAAGATTCCTTCGGTTGTCGAGCCGATGCGACAGTTTCCGAACGTAAGAGGGTGCAGGGAAAGACCTGGTGGCATTGCCACCCCTAGGTCCCCCATCCGGTCTAACACCTGACATTGTTGACGGAACGGATCTACCCCTTTGACTTTCATCGGACGGGGTTTAACCGAGGTTCATTTTCACCTGGCTGTGATAGGCGAGCCTATAGCAACATCTTAGCACAAGGTCCGGGCCCAAGCCACCCCAAGATTCCCTCGGTACCGACTCGATGTGAATGTTTCCCAACGTAAGAGGGCCTAGGGTAAGACCTGGCGGCATTGACACCCACCAGGTCCCCCATCCCGTCTAACCCTGACAATGTTGACCGAACGGATCTACCCCTTTGACTTTCACCGGACGGGGTTTGACCGAGGGACATTTTCGCTGGCTGTGATAGGCCAGCCCCATAGCAACCTCTTAGCACAAGGTCGGGCCCTACCCACCACAAGATTCCTTTGGTGTCGACCCGATGCGACAGTTTCCGAACGTAAGAGGGTGCACGGAAAGACCTGGCGGCATTGCCACCCCTAGGTCCCCCGTCCCGTCTAACCCCTGACACTGTTGACCGAACGGATCTAGCCCTTTGACTTTCACCGGATGGGGTTTGACCGAGGGACCTTTTCACCTGGCTGTGATAGGCCAGCCCATAGCAACATCTTAGCACAAGGTCCGGGCACAACAAACCGCAAGATCCCCTCGATATCGACCCGATGCGACAGTTTCCAAACGTAAGAGGGCCCAGGGCAAAACCTGGCGGATTGCCACCCTCAGGTCCCCCGTCTCGTCTAACCCTGACACTGTTGAACGAACGGTTTTACCCCTTTGACTGTCACTGGACGGGGTTTGACCGAGGGACATTTTCACCTCGCTGTGATAGGCGAGCCCATAGCAACATCTTAGCACAAGGTAGGGCCCAACACACCACAAGATTCCTTCGGTGTCGACCTGATGCGAAAGTTTCCGAATGTAAGAGGGTGCAGGGAATGACCTGGCGGCATTGCCACCCCTAGGTCACCCGTCCCGTCTAACCCCTGACACTATTGACAGAACGGATCTACCCCTTTGACTTTCACCGGACGAGGTTTGACCGATGGACATTTTCACCTAGTTGTCATAGGCCAGCCCATAGGAACATCTTAGCACAATGTCCGGGCCAAACAAACCGCAAGATCCCCTCGGTATCGACCCGATGCGACAGTTTCCAAATATAAGAGGGCCCAGGGCAAAACCTGGCGGCATTCCCACCCTCAGGTCCCCCGTCTTGTCTAAGCCTGACACTGTTGACCAAACGGATCTACCCCTTTGACTTTCACAGGACGGGGTTTGACCGAGGGACATTTTCACCTGGCTATGATAGGCTAGCCCATAGCAACATCTTAGCACAAGGTCCGGGCCCAACAAACCGCAAGATCCTCTCGGTATCGACCCGACGCGACAGTTTCCAAACGTAAGAGGGCCGAGGGAAAAACCTGGCGGCATTGCCACCCCCCAGGTCCCCCGTCTCGTCTAACCCTCACACTGTTGACCGAACGGATCTACCCCTTTGACTTTCACCGGACGTGGTTTGACCGAGGGAAATTTTCACCTAGCTGTGATAGGCCAGCCCATAGCAACATCTTAGCAAAAGGTCCGGGCCCAAGCCACCGCAAGATTCCCTCCGTACCGACTCGATGCAAAAGTTTCCCAACGTAAGAGGGTCCAGGGAAAGACCTGGCGGCATTGCCACCCCTCAGGTCCCCCGTCTCGTCTAACCCTGACACTGTTGACCGAACGGATCTACCGCTTTGACTTTCACCGGACGGGGTTTGACCGAGGGACATTTTCACCTAGCTGTGATAGGCCAGCCCATAGCAACATCTTAGCACAAGGTCCGGGCCCAAGCCACCGCAAGATTCCCTCCGTACCGACTCAGTGCGAAAGTTTCACAACGTAATGAGGGCCCAAGGCAAGTCCTGGTGGCGTTGATACCCACCTGGTCCCCCGTCTCGTCTACCCCTGACACTGTTGACCGAACGGATCTACCCCTTTGACTTTCACCGGACAGGGTTTGACCGAGGGACATTTTCACCTGGCTGTGATAGGCCAGCCCATAGCAACATCTTAGCACAAGCTCGGGCCCAACCCACCACAAGATTCCTTCGGTGTCGACCCGATGCGAAAGTTTCCGAAGGTAAGAGGGTGCAGGGAAAGACCTGGTGGCATTAACACCCACCAGGTCCCCCATCCCGTCTAACCCCTGACACTTTAGACCAAACGGATCTACCCCTTCGACTTTCACCGGACGGGGTTTGACCGATGGACATTTTCACGTGGCTGTGATAGGCCAGCCCATAGCAACATCTTAGCACAAGGTCCGGGCCCAAGCCACCGCAAGATTCCTTCAGTGTCGACCCGATGCGACAGTTTCCGAACGTAAGAGGGTGCAGGGAAAGACCTGGCGGCATTGCCAGCCCTAGGTCCCCCGTTCGGTCTAACCCCTGACACTTTTGACTGAACGGATCTACCCCTTTGTCTTTCACCAGACGGGGTTTGACCGAGGGACACTTTCACCTGGCTGTGATAGGCCAGCCCATAGCAACATCTTAGCACAAGGTCCGAGCCCAACAAACGGCAAGATCCCCTCGGTATCGACCCGATGCGACAGTTTCAAAACTTAAGAGGGCCCAGGGCAAAACCTAGCGGCATTGCCACCCCAAGGTCCCCCGTCTCGTCTAACCCTGACACTGTTGACCGAAAGGATCTACACCTTTGACCTTCACCGGACGGGGTTTGACTTAGGGACATTTTCACGTAACTATGATAGGCCAGGCCATAGCAACATCTTAGCTCAAGGTCGGGGCCCTAGCCACCGCAAGATTCCCTCGGTACCGACTCGATGCGAAAATTTCCCAACGTAAGAGGGCCCAAGGCAAGACCTGGCGGCATTGACACCCACCAGGTCCCCCGTACCGTCTAACCCTAACACTGTTGACCAAACGGATCTAGCCCTTCGACTTTCACAGGACGTGGTTTGAACGAGTGACATTTTCACCTAGCTGTGATAAGCCAGCCCATAGCAACATCTTAGCACAAGGTCGGGCCCAACCCAGCACCAGATTCCTTCGGAGTCGACCCAATGCGAAAGGTTCCGAACGGAAGAGGGTGCAGGGAAACACCTGGCGGCATTGCCACCCCTAGGTCCCCCATCCCATCTAACCCTAACACTGTTGACCGAACGGATCTACCCCTTTGACTTTCACCAAACGGGGTTTGACCGAGGGATATTTTCACCTGGCTGTGATAGGCCAACGAATAGCAACATCTTAGCACAAGGTCCGAGCCCAAGCCACCGCAAAATTCCCTCGGTACCGACTTGATGCAAAAGTTTCCCAACGTAAGAGGGCCCAAGGCAAGACCTAGCGGCACTGACACCCACCAGGTCCCCCGTCCCGTCTAACCCTGACACTGTTGACCGAAAGGATCTACCCTTCGACTTTCACAGGACGGGGTTTTGAACGAGGGGAACTTTTTCACCTGGCTGTGATAGGCCAGCCCATAGCAACATCTTAGCACAAGGTCGGGCCCAACCCACCACAAGATTCATTCGGTGTCGACTCGATGCTGCAGTTTCCGAACGTAACGGCTGTAGGGACAGACCTGGTGGCATTGCCACCCCTAGGTCCCCCATCCCGTCTAACCCCTGACACTGTTGGCGCGAACGGATCTACCCCTTTGACTTTCACCGGACGGGGTTTGATCTAGGGATATTTTCACCTGGCTGTGATAGGCCAGCCCACAGCAACATCTTAGCACAAGGTCCGGGCCCAACAAACGCGAGATCCCCTCGGTATCGACCCGATGCGACAGTTTCCAAAGTAAGAGGGCCCAGGGCAAACCTGGCGGCATTCCAACCCTCAGGTCCCCCGTCTCGTCTAACCCTGACACTGTTGACCAAACGGATCTACCCCTCTGACTTTCACCGGACGGGGTTTGACCGAGGGAAATTTTCACCAGGCTGTGATAGGCCAGCCCATAGCAACATCTTAGCACAAGGTCCGGGCCCCAACAAACCGCAATATCCCCTCGGTATCGACCCGATGCGATAGTTTCCAAACGTAAGAGGGCCCAGGGAAAACCTGGCGGCATTGCCACCCCCAGGTCCCCCGTCTCGTCTAACCCTGACACTGTTGACCGAACGTATCTACCCCTTTGACTTTCACCGGACGGGGTTTGACCGAGGGACATTTTCACCTAGCTTTGATAGGCCAGCCCATAGCGAAATCGTAGCACAAGGTCTGGGCCGAAGCCACCGCTAGATTCCCTCCGTACCGATTCAATGCGAAAGTTTCCCAACGTAAGAGGGCCCAAGGCAAGACCTGGCGGCGTTGATACCCACCAAGTGCCCCGTCTCGTCTAACCCTGACACATTTGAGCGAACGGATCTACCCCTTTGACTTTCATCGGTCGGGGTTTGACCGAGGGGCATTTTCACCTAGTTGTGATAGGCCAGCCCATAGCAACATCTTAGCACAAGGTCGGGCCCAACCCACCATAAGATTCCTTCGGTGTCGACCCAATGCGAAAGTTTCCGAAGGTAAGAGGGTGCAGGGAAAGACCTGGCGGCATTAACACCCACCAGGTCCCCCGTCCCGTCTTACCCCTGACACTTTTGGCCAAACGGATCTACCCCTTCAACATTCACCGGACGGGGTTTGACTGATGGACATTTTCACCTGGTTGTGATAGGCCAGGCCATAGCAACATCTTAGCACAAGGTCCGGGCCTAAGACACCGCAAGATTCCTTCAGTGTCGACCCGACGCGACAGTTTCCGAACGTAAGAGGGTGCAGGAAAAGACCTAGCGGAATTGCCACCCCTAGGTCCCCCGTCCCGTCTAACCCCTGACACTGTTGACTGAATGGATCTACCCCTTTGACTTTCACCAGACGGGGTTTGACCGCGGGACATTTTCACCTGGCTGTGATAGGCCAGCCCATAGCAACATCTTAGCACAAGGTCCGAGCCCAACAAACCACAAGATCCCCTCGGTATCGATCTGATGCGACAGTTTCAAAACTTAAGAGGGCGCAGGGCAAAACCTAGCGGCATTGCCACCCCAAGGTCCCCCGTCTCGGTCTAACCCTTACACTGTTGACCGAATGGATCTACCCCTTTGACTTTCACCGGACGGGGTTTGACCGAGGGAGATTTTCACCTAGCTGTGATAGGCCAGCCCCATAGCAACATCTTAGCACAAGGTCGGGGCCCTAGCCACCGCAAGATTCCCTCGGGTACCGACTCGATGGGAAAGTTTGCCACGTAAGAGGTCCCAGGCAAGACCTGGCGGCATTGACACCCACCAGGTCCCCCGTCCCGTTCTAACCATGACACTGCTGACCAAACGGATCTACCCCTTTGACTTTCACAGGACGGGGTTTGAACGAGGGACCTTTTCACCTGGCTGTGATAAGCAAGCCCATAGCAACATCTTAGCACAAGGTTGGGCCAAGCCCACCACAAGATTCCTTCGGTTGTCGACCCGATGCGAAAGTTTCCGAACGTAAGAGGGTGCAGGGAAACACCTGGCGGCATTGCCACCCCTAGGTCCCCCGTCCCATCTAACCCCTAACACTGTTGCTCGAACGGATCTACCCCTTTGACTTTCACCAGACGGGGTTTGACCGAGGGATATTTTCACCTGGCTGTGATAGGCCAGCGAAATAGCAACATATTAGCACAAGGTCCGGGCCCAAGCCACCGCAAAATTCCCTCGGTACCGACTCGATGCAAAAGTTTCCCAACGTAAGAGGGCCCAGGGCAAGGACCTGGCGGCATTAACACCCACCAGGTCCCCCGTCCCGTCTAACGCTGACACTGTTGACCGAAAGCATCTACCCTTCGACTTTCACAAGACGGGGTTTGAACGATGGACATTTTCACCTGGCTTGTGATAGGCCGCCCATAGCAACATCTTAGCACATGGTCGGGCCCAACCCACCACAAGATTCCTTCGGTGTTGACCCGATGCGGTAGTTTCCGAATGTAAGAGGGTGTAGGGAAAGACCTGGCAGCATTGCCACCCCTAGGTCCCCGTCCTGTCTAACCCCTGACACTTTTGGCCGAACGGATCTACCCCTTTGACTTTTACCGGACGGGGTTTGACCGATGGACATTTTCACCTGGCTGTGATAGGCAAGCCCATAGCAACATCTTAGCACAAGGTTCGGGCCCAACAAATCGCAAGATCCCCTCGGTATCAACCCCTTTGAATTTCACCAGACGGGGTTTGACCGCGGGACATTTTCACCAAGGTGTAATAGGCCAGCCCATAGCAACATCTTAGCACAAGTTCCGGGCCCAAGCCGCCGCAAGATTCCTTCAGTGTCGACCCGATGCGATAGTTTCCGAACGTAAGAGGGTGCAAGGAAAGACCTGGCGGCTATGCCACCCCGGTCCCCTGTCCCGTCTAACCCCTGACACTGTTGACCGAACAGATCTACCCCTTTGACTTTCACCGGACGGGGTTTCACCAAGGGACATGTTCCTGGCTGTGATAGGCCAGCCCATAGCAACATCTTAGCACAAGGTCCAGGACCAAAAAACCGCAAGATCCCCTCGGTATTGACCCGATGTGACAGTTTCCAACGTAAGAGGACCTAGGGCAAAACCTGGTGGCATTGCCACCCCAGGTCCCCTGTCTCGTCTAACCTTGACATTGTTGACCGAACGGATCTACCCCTTTGACTTCACCGGACGGGGTTTGACCTAGGCACATTTTCACCTAGCTGTGATAGGCCAGCCCATAGCAACATCTTAGCACAAGGTCCTGCCCCAAGCCAGCGCAAGATTCCCTCGGTACCGACTCATTGCGAAAGTTTCCCAACGTAAGAGGGCCCAGGGCAAGACCTGGAGGCATTGACACCACCAGGTCCCCCGTCCCGTCTAACCCTAATACTGTTGACCGAACGGATCTACCCCTTTGACTGTCACGGACGGGGATTTGACCGAGGGACATTTTCACTTGGCTTGATAGGCCAGCCCATAGCAACATCTTAGCTAACGGTCGGGCCAACCCCACCACACGATTCCTTCGGTGTCGACCCGATGCGAAAAGTTTTCGAACGGAAGAAGGTTGCTCGAAAGACCTAGCGGCAATTAACACCCACCAGGTCCCCGTCCCGTCTAACCATGAAACTGTTTGACCAAACGGATCTACCCCTTCGACTTTCACAGGACGGGGTTTTGAACGAGGGACATTTTCACCCTAGCTGTGATACGCCAGCCCATCGAACATCTTAGCACAAGGTCCGGGCCCACCCACCACCAAGATTCTTCCGGTGTCGACCCGATGCGAAAGTTTACCGAAACGTAAGAGGGTGCAGGGAAACACCTGGCGGCATTGCCACCCCTAGGTCCCCCGTCCCGTCTAACCCCTAACACTGTTGCTCGAACGGATCTACCCCTTTGACTTTCACCAGACGGGGTTTGACCGAGGGATATTTTCACCTGGCTCTGATAGGCCAGCGAATAGCAACATCCTAGGAAAGGTCCGGCCCAAGCCACCGCAAAATTCCTCGGTACCGACTTGATGCAAAGGTTTCCCGACGTAAGAGGGCCCAGGGCAAGACCTGGCGGCATTGACACCCACCAGGTCCCCCGTCCCATCTAACACTGACACTGTTGACCGAAAGCATCTACCCTTCGACTTTCATAGGACGGGGTTTGAATGAGGGACATTTTCACCTGGCTGTGATAGGCCAGCCCATAGCAACATATTAGCAAGGTCGGGCCCAACCCACCACAAGATTCCTTCGGTGTCGACCCGATGGCAGTTTCCGAACGTAAGAGGGTGTAGGGAAAGACCTGGCGGCATTGCCACCCCTAGGTCCCCGTCCTGTCTAACCCCTGACACTGTTGGCCGAACGGATCTACCCCTTTGACTTTTACTGGACGGGGTTTGACCGAGGGACATTTTCACCTGGCTGTGACAGGCAAGCCCATACAACATCTTAGCACAAGGTTCGGGCCCAAAAAATCGCAAGATCCCCTCGGTATCAACCCGATGCGACAGTTTCCAAACGTAAGAGGGCCCAGGGCAAAACCTGGCGGCATTGCCACCCCCAGGTCCCCCGTCTTGTCTAACCCTGACATGTTGACCGAGCGGATCTACCCCTTCGACTTTCACCGGACGGGGTTTGACCCAGGGACTCTTTCACCAAGGTGTGATAGGCCAGCCAGACCAACATCTTAGCACAAGGTCCGGGCCCAAGCCACCGCAAGATTCCTTCAATGTCGACCCGATGCGACAGTTTCCGAACGTAAGAGGGTGCAGGGAAAGACCGGGGGCTATGCCACCCCTGGTACCCCGTCCCGTCTAACCCCTGACACTGTTGACCGAAGGGTCTACCCCTTTGACTTTCACCGGACGGGGTTTGACCGAGGACATTTTAACCTGGCTGTGATAGGCCAGCCCATAGCAACATCTTAGCACAAGGTCCAGGACCAACAAACTGCAAGATCCCCTCGGTATCGACCCGATGTGACAGTTCCAAACGTAAGAGGGCCCAGGGCAAACCTGGCGGCATTGCCACCCCCAGGTCCCCTGTCTCGTCTATACTTGATATTGTTGACCGAACGGATCTACCTTTGACTTTCCCGGACGGGGTTTGACAGAGGGACATTTTCACCTGGCTGTGATAGGCTTGCCCATAGCAACATCTTAGCACAAGGTCCGGGCCCTACAAACCGCAAGATCCCCTCGGTATCGACCTGATGCGACAGTTTCCAAACGCAAGAGGCCCAGGGAAAAATCTTACGGCATTGCCACCGCCAGGTCCCCGTCTCGTCTAACCCTGACACGTTGCCGAACGGATCTACCCCTTTGACTTTCACCGGACGGGGTTTGACCGAGGGACATTTTCACCTAGCTATGATAGGCCAGCCATAGCAACATCTTAGCACAAGGTCCGGGCCCAAGCCACCGCAAGATTCCCTCGGTCGACTCGATGCGAAAGTTTCCCAACGTAAGAGGGCCCAGGGCAAGACCTGGTGGCATTGACACCCACCAGGTCCCCCGTCTTGTCTAACCCTGATACTGTTGACCGAACGGATCTACCCCTTTGACTTTCACGGACGGGGTTTGACCGAGGGACTTTTCACCTGGCTGTGATAGGCCAGCCCATAGCAACATCTTAGCCTAAGGTCGGGCCCAACCCACCAAAAGATTCCTTCGGTGTCGACCCGATGCGAAAGTTTCGAACGTAAGATGGTGCCGTGAAAGACCTAGGGCATTAACACCCACCAGGTCCCCCGTCCCGTCTAACCCGTGACATGTTGACCGAACGGATCTACCCCTTCGACTTCACAGGACGGGGTTCGAACGAGGGACATTTTCACCTGGCTGTGATACCCAGCCCATAGCAACATCTTAGCACAAGGTCCGGGCCCAACCCACCACAATAATCCTTCGGTGTCAACCCAATGCGACAGTTTCCAAACGTAAGGGGGACCAAGGCAAAACCTGGCGGCATTGCCACCCCTAGGTCCCCGTCCCGTCTAACCTACACTGCTGACCAAACGGATCACCCTTTTTACTTTCACCGGACGTGGTTTGATGAGGGACATTTTCACCTGGCTGTGATAGGCCACTCCATAGCAACATCTTAGCACAAGGTCCGGGCCAAGCCATCGCAAGATTCCCTCGGTAACGATGCGATGCGAAAGTTTCCCAACGTAAGAGGGCCCAGGGCAGACCTGGCGGCATTGACACCCACCAGGTCCCCCGTCCCGTCTAACCCTGACACTGTTGACCAAAAGGATCTACCCTTCGACTTTCACAGGACGGGGTTTGAACGAGGGACATTTTCACCTGGCTGTCATAGGCCAGCCATAGCAACATCTTAGCACAAGGTCGGGCCGAACCCACCACAAGATTCCTTCGGGTGTCGACCCGATGCGACAGTTTCCGAACGTAAGAGGGCGTAGGGAAGACCTGGCGGCATTTCGACCCCTAGGTCCCGTCCCGTCTAACTCCTGACACTGTTGGCCGAACGGATCTACCCCTTTGACTTTCACTGTAATGGGTTTGACCGAGGGACATTTAACCTGGCTGTGATAGGCCAGCCCATGGCAACATCTTAGCACAAGGTCGGCCCAACCCACCATAAGATTCCTACGGTGTCACCCGGCGGCAGTTTCCGAACGTAAGTGGGTGTAGGGAAAGACCTGGCGGCGTGCCACCCCTAGGTCCCCTGTCCCGTCTAACCCCTCTCACTGTTGGCGGAAGGATCTACCCCTTTGACTTTTACCGGACGGGGTTTGATCGAGGGACATTTTCACCTGGCTGTGATGGCCAGCCCATAGCAACATCTTAGCACAAGGTTCGGGCCCAACAAATCGCAAGATCCCCTCGGTATCAACCCGATGCGACAGTTTCCAACGTAAGAGGGCCAGGGCAAAACCTGGCGGCATTGCCACCCCCAGGTCCCCCGTCTCGTCTAACCCTGACACTGTTGACCGAGCGGATCTACCCTTTGAATTTCACCGGACGGGGTTTTGATCGAGGGACATTTTCACCTAGGTGTGATAGGCCAGCCCATAGCAACTTCTAGCATAAGGTCCGGGCCCAAGCCACCGCAAGATTCCTTCAGTGTCGACCCGATGCGACAGTTTCCGAACGTAAGAGGGTGCAGGGAAGGACCTGGAGGCTATGCCACCCTGGTCCGCCGTCCCGTCTAACCCTGACACTGTTGACCGAACGGATCTACCCTTTGACTTTCACCGGACGGGGTTTCACCGAGGGGACATGTTCACCTGGCTGTGATGGCCACCATAGCAACATCTTAGCACCAAGGTCCAGGACCAACAAACACGCAGATCCCCTCGGTATTGACCCGATGTGATAGTTTCCAAACGTAGGGCCCAGGGAAAAACTGGCGCATTGCACCCCAGGTCCCTTGTCTCGTCTAACCTTGACATTGTGACCGAACGGATCTACTCCTTTGACTTTCACCGGACGGGGTTTGACCGAGGCACTTTTCACCTAGCGTGAGAGGCCAGCCCATAGCAACATCTTAGCACAAGGTCCGGGACAAAGCCACGCAAGATTCCCTCGGTACCGACTCGATGCGAAAGTTTCCCAACGTAAGAGGGCCGAGGGCAAGACCTGGCGCCATTGACACCCACCAGGTCCCCATCCCGTCTAACCCTGATACTGTTGACCGAACGGATCTACCCCTTTGACTTTCACCGGACGGGGTTTGACCGAGGGACATTTTCACCTGGCTGTGATAGGCCAGCCCATAGCAACATCTTAGCTCAAGGTCGGGCCCAACCCACCACACGATTCCTTGGTGTCGACCCGGTGGAAAGTTTCGAACGTAAGAGGGTGCCTCGAAGACCTAGCGGCATTAACACCCCACCAGGTCCCCGTCCCGTCTAACCGTGACACTGTTGACCGAACGGATCTACCCCTTCGACTTTCACGGGACGGGGTTTGAACGAGGGACATTTTCACCTGGCTGTGATAGGCCAGCCCATAGCAACATCTTAGCACAAGGTCCGGGCCCAACCCACCACAAGATTCCTTCGGTTGTCAACCCGATGCGAAAGTTTCCAAACGTGAGAGGGACCGGGCAAAACCTGGCGGCATGCCACCCCTAGGTCCCCGTCCCATCTAACCTGACACTGTTGACCGAACGGACTACCCCTTTGACTTTCACCGGACGTGGTCTGACTGAGGGACATTTCACCTGGCTGTGATAGGCCACTCCGTGGCAACATCTTAGCAAGGTCCGGGCCCAAGCCATCGAAGATTCCCTCGGTAACGATGCGTTGCGAAAGTTTCCCAACGTAAGAGGGCCCAGGGCAAGACCTGGCGGCATTGACACCTACCAGGTCCCCCGTCCGTCTAACCCTGACACTGTTGACCAAAAGGATCTACCCTTCGAATTTCACAGGAGGGGTTTGAACGAGGGACATTTTCACCTGGCTGTGATAGGCCAGCCCATAGCAACATCTTAGCACAAGGTCGGGCCCAACACCACAAGATTCCTTCGGTGTCGACCCGATGCGACAGTTTCTGAACATAAGAGGACATAGGGAAAGACCTGGCGGTTTTCCACCCCTAGGTCCCCCGTCCCGTCTGACTCCTAACACTTTGGCCGAACGGATCTACCCTTTGATTTCACTGGAATGGGTTTGACCGAGGGACATTTTCACCTGGCGTGTGATAGGTCAGCCCATAGCAACATCTTAGCACAAGGTCTGGGCCGAAACAAACCCAAGACCCCTCGGTATCGACCCGATGCGACAGTTTCCAAACGTAAGAGGGCCCAGGGTAAATCCTGGTGGCATTGCCACCCCCAGGTCCCCCGTCTCATCTATACTGACACTGTTGACCACAGATCTACCCTTTGACTTTCATCGGACAGGGTTTGACCGAGGGATATTTTCACCTAGCTGTGATAGGCCAGCCCATAGCAACATCTTAGCACAAGGTCTGGACCAAGCCACGCAAGATTCCTTCAGTCGCTCCGATGCGATAGTTTTCGAACGTAAGAGGGTGCTGCGAAAGACCTGGCGGCATTGCCACCCCTAGGTCCCCCGTCCCATCTCATCCCTGACACTGTTGACCGAATGGATAACCCTTTGACTTTCTGCGGCTGGGGTTTGACGAGGGACATTTTCACCTGGCTGTGATAGGCCAGCCAAAGAAACATCTTAGCACAATGTCGGGCCCAACCCACCACAAGATTCCTTCGGTGTCGAGCCGATGCGAAATGTTTTCGAACGTAAGAGGGTGCAGGGAAAGACTGGCGGCATTGCCACCCCTAGGTCCCCCATCCGGTGAACCCCTGATATTGTTGACGGAACGGATCTACCCCTTTGACTTTCATAGGACGGGGTTTACCCGAGGGACATTTTCACCTGGCGGTGATAGGCGAGCCTACAGCAAATCTTAGCACAAGGTCCGGGCCCATGCCACCCCAAGATTCCCTCGGTACCGACTCGATGTGAAAGTTTCCCAACGTAAGAGGGCCTAGGGCAAGACCTGGCGGCATTGACACCCACCAGGTCCCCCATCCGTCTAACC
>JAAAWK010000118.1:0-62912 GCA_022496015.1 Hordeum marinum
CCGACAGGTAAACGCACCCCGGGGTTCGTCAATCGTGGAAATCTCCCGGGACCCCAAACAGTGAATAATAGTGGATGAAACGGGCCAGAATCGGCCAAACTGTGAGTGTTGATGACCTACACGTAAGCGCACCTGGGGTCCAACAACTATGGAAATCGCTTCGCAAACCCAAAACTCTGAGTAATAGTGGACGAAACGGGCCAGAATTGCGAGCGTTGAAGACGGACACGTAAACGCACCTGGGGTTCAACAACCATGGAAACCATTTGAGGACACCAAACGGTGAGTAATAGTCCATGAAACGGGTCAGAATCGGCCAAAACCGCGAGTATTGATAACCGACACGTAAGCGACCTTGGGGTCCAACAACTATGGGAAATCGCTTCGGAACCCCAAAACGGTGAGTAATAGTGCACGAAACGGGCCAGAATCTGCCAGAATTTCGAGTTGACGACGGGCACGTAAACACCTTGGGGTTCAACAACCATGGAAATCGCTTCGGGACACCAAAACGGTGAGTAATAGCCCGCGAAACGGGCCAGAATCGGCCAAAACCGCGAGTGTTGATGACCGACACGTAAACGCACCCGGGGTTCGTCAATCGTGGAAATCTCCCGGGACCCCAAAACATGAATAATAGTGGATGAAACGGGCCAGAATCGGCCAAAGCTGTGAGTGTTGATGACCTACACGTAAGCCACTTGGGGTCCAACAACTATGGAAATCCTTGCAAACCAAAACTGAGTAATAGTGGACGAAACGGGCCAGAATTGCGAGCGTTGAAGACGGACACGTAAACGCACCTTGGGGTTCAACAACCATGGAAACCATTTGAGGACACCAAACGGTGAGTAATAGTCCATGAAACGGGTCAGAATCGGCCAAAACCGCGAGTATTGATACCGACACGTAAGCGCACCTTGGGGTCCAACAACCATGGAAATCGCTTCGGAACCCCAAAACGGTGAGTAATAGTGCACGAAACGGGCCAGAATCTGCCAGAATTTCGATCGTTGACGACGGGCACGTAAACACACCTTGGGGTTCAACAACCATGCAAATCGCTTCGGGACACCAAACGGTGAGTAATAGCCCGCGAAACGGGCCAGAATCGGCCAAAACCGCGAGTGTTGATGACCGACAGTAAACGCACCCCGGGTTCGTCAATCGTGGAAATCTCACCCGGGACCCCAAAACATGAGAATATAGTCCATGAAACGGGCCAGAATCGGCCAAAACTGTGAGTGTTGATGACCTACACGTAAGCGCACCTTGGGGTCCAACAACTATGAAATCGCTTCGCAAACCAAAACTGAGTAATAGTGGACGAAACGGGCCAGAATTGCGAGCGTTGAGACGGACACGTAAACGCACCTTGGGGTTCAACAACCATGGAAACCATTTGGGACACCAAACGGTGAGTAATAGTCCATGAAACGGTCAGAATCGGCCAAAACCGCGAATTATTGATAACCGACACGTAAGCGCACCTTGGGGTCCAACAACTATGGAAATCGCTTCGGAACCCCAAAACGGTGAGTAATAGTGCACGAAACGGGCCAGAATCTGCCAGAATTTCGATCGTTGACGACGGGCACGTAAACACACCTTGGGGTTCAACAACCATGCAAATCGCTTCGGACACCAAACGGTGAGTAATAGCCCGCGAAACGGGCCAGAATCGGCCAAAACCGCGAGTGTTGATGACCGACAGGTAAACGCACCCCGGGGTTCGTCAATCGTGGAAATCTCCCCGGGACCCCAAAACAGTGAATATAGTGGATGAAACGGGCCAGAATCGGCCAAAACTGTGAGTGTTGATGACCTACACGTAAGCGCACCTTGGGGTCCAACAACTATGGAAATCGCTTCGAAAACCCAAAACTCTGAGTAATAGTGGACGAACGGGCCAGAATTGCGAGCGTTGACGACGACACGTAAACGCACCTTGGGGTTCAACAACCATGGAAACCATTTGAGGACACCAAACGGTGAGTAATAGTCCATGAAACGGGTCAGAATCGGCCAAAACCGCGAGTATTGATAACCGACACGTAAGCGTACCTTGGGGTCCAACAACTATGGAAATCGCTTCGGAACCCCAAAAGTGAGTAATAGTGCACGAAACGGGCCAGAATCGGCTAGAATTGCGAGCATTGACGACGGGCACGTAAACGCGCCTTGGGGTTCAACAACCATGGAAATCACCCCGGGACCTTAAAACAGTGAGTAATAGTGCACACGAACGTCAGAATCGGCCAAACCGCGAATATTGATGACCGACACATAAGCGCACCTTGGGGTCCAACAACTATGGAAATCGCTTCGGAACCCCAAAACGGTGAGTAATAGTGCACGAAACGGGCCAGAATCTGCCAGAATTTCGAGCGTTGACGACGGGCACGTAAACACACCTTGGGGTTCAACAACCATGCAAATCCCTTCGGGACACCAAACGGTGAGTAATAGCCCGCGAAACGGGCCAGAATCGGCCAAAACCGCGAGTGTTGATGACCGACAGGTAAAACGCACCCCGGGGTTCGTCAATCGTGGAAATCTCCCCGGGACCCCAAAACAGTGAATAATAGTGGATGAAACGGGCCAGAATCGGCCAAAGCTGTGAGTGTTGATGACCTACACGTAAGCGCACCTTGGGGTCCAACAACTATGGAAATCGCTTCGCAAACCATAAACTCTGAGTAATAGTGGACGAACGGGCCAGAATTGCGAGCGTTGAAGACGGACACGTAAACGCACCTTGGGGTTCAACAACCATGGAAACCATTTGAGGACACCAAACGGTGAGTAATAGTCCATGAAACGGGTCAGAATCGGCCCAAAAACCGCGAATATTGATAACCGACACGTAAGCGCACCTTGGGGTCCAACAACTATGGAAATCGCTTCGGAACCCCAAAACGGTGAGTAATAGTGCACGAAACGGGCCAGAATCTGCCAGAATTTCGATCGTTGACGACGGGCACGTAAACACACCTTGGGGTTCAACAACCATGCAAATCGCTTCGGGACACCAAACGGTGAGTAATATAGCCCGCGAAACGGGCCAGAATCGGCCAAAACCGCGAGTGTTGATGACCGACAGTAAACGCACCCCGGGGTTCGTCAATCGTGGAAATCTCCCCGGGACCCCAAAACAGTGAATAATAGTGGATGAAACGGGCCAGAATCGGCCAAAGCTGTGAGTGTTGATGACCTACACGTAAGCGCACCTTGGGGTTCCAACAACTATGGAAATCGCTTCGCAAACCCAAAACTCTGAGTAATAGTGGACGAACCGGGGCCAGAATTGCGAGCGTTGAAGACGGACACGTAACGCACCTTGGGGTTCAACAACCATGGAAACCATTTGAGGACACCAAACGGTGAGTAATAGTCCATGAAACGGGTCAGAATCGGCCAAAACCGCGAGTATTGATAACCGACACGTAAGCGTACCTTGGGGTCCAACACCTATGGAAATCGCTTCGAACCCCAAAAATCGTGAGTAATAGTGCACGAAACGGGCCAGAATCGGCTAGAATTGCGAGCATTGACGACGGGCACGTAAACGCGCCTTGGGGTTCAACAACCATGGAATCACCCCGGGACCTTAAAACAGTGAGTAATAGTGCACGAAACGTGTCAATCGCCAAAACCGCGAATATTGATGACCGACACATAAGCGCACCTTGGGGTCCAACAACTATGGAAATCGCTTCGGAACCCCAAACGGTGAGTAATAGTGCACGAAACGGGCCAGAATCTGCCAGAATTTCGAGCGTTGACGACGGGCACGTAAACACCCTTGGGGTTCAACAACCATGCAAATCCCTTCGGACACCAAACGGTGAGTAATAGCCCGCGAAACGGGCCAGAATCGGCCAAAACCGCGAGTGTTGATGACCGACAGTAACGCACCCCGGGGTTCGTCAATCGTGGAAATCTCCCCGGGACCCCAAAACAGTGAATAATAGTGGATGAAACGGGCCAGAATCGGCCAAAGCTGTGAGTGTTGATGACCTACACGTAAGCGCACCTTGGGGTCCAACAACTATGGAAATCGCTTCGCAAACCATAAACTCTGAGTAATAGTGGACGAAACGGGCCAGATTGCGAGCGTTGAAGACGGACACGGAAACGCACCTGGGGTTCAACAACCATGGAAACCATTTGAGGACACCAAACGGTGAGTAATAGTCCATGAAACGGGTCAGAATCGGCCAAAACCGCGAGTATTGATAACCGACACGTAAGCGCACCTTGGGGTCCAAACAACTATGGAAATCGCTTCGGAACCCAAAACGGTGAGTAATAGTGCACGAAACGGGCCAGAATCTGCCAGAATTTCGATCGTTGACGACGGGCACGTAAACACACCTTGGGGTTCAACAACCATGCAAATCGCTTCGGGACACCAAACGGTGAGTAATAGCCCGCGAAACGGGCAGAATCGGCCAAAACCGCGAGTGTTGATGACCGACAGGTAAACGCACCCCGGGGTTCGTCAATCGTGGGAAATCTCCCCGGGACCCCAAAACAGTGAATAATAGTGGATGAAACGGGCCAGAATCGGCCAAAGCTGTGAGTGTTGATGACCTACACGTAAGCGCACCTTGGGGTCCAACAACTATGGAAATCGCTTCGCAAACCATAAACTCTGAGTAATAGTGGACGAACGGGCCAGAATTGCGAGCGTTGAAGACGGACACGTAAACGCACCTTGGGGTTCAACAACCATGGAAACCATTTGAGGACACCAAACGGTGAGTAATAGTCCATGAAACGGGTCAGAATCGGCCAAAACCGCGAGTATTGATAACCGACACGTAAGCGCACCTTGGGGTCCAACAACTATGGAAATCGCTTCGGAACCCCAAAACGGTGAGTAATAGTGCACGAAACGGGCCAGAATCTGCCAGAATTTCGATCGTTGACGACGGGCACGTAAACACACCTTGGGGTTCAACAACCATGCAAATCGCTTCGGGACACCAAACGGTGAGTAATAGCCCGCGAAACGGGCCAGAATCGGCCAAACACCGCGAGTGTTGATGACCGACAGGTAAACGCACCCCGGGGTTCGTCAATCGTGGAAATCTCCCCGGGACCCCAAAACAGTGAATAATAGTGGATGAAACGGGCCAGAATCGGCCAAAGCTGTGAGTGTTGATGACCTACACGTAAGCGCACCTTGGGGTCCAACAACTATGGAAATCGCTTCGCAAACCATAAACTCTGAGTAATAGTGGACGAACCGGGCCAGAATTGCGAGCGTTGAAGACGGACACGGAAACGCACCTTGGGGTTCAACAACCATGGAAACCATTTGAGGACACCAAACGGTGAGTAATAGTCCATGAAACGGGTCAGAATCGGCCAAAACCGCGAGTATTGATAACCGACACGTAAGCGTACCTTGGGGTCCAACAACTATGGAAATCGCTTCGGAACCCCAAAATAGTGAGTAATAGTGCACGAAACGGGCCAGAATCGGCTAGAATTGCGAGCATTGACGACGGGCACGTAAACGCGCCTTGGGGTTCAACAACCATGGAAATCACCCCGGGACCTTAAAACAGTGAGTAATAGTGCACGAAACGTGTCAGAATCGGCCAAAAACCGCGAATATTGATGACCGACACATAAGCGCACCTTGGGGTCCAACAACTATGGAAATCGCTTCGGAACCCCAAAATGGTGAGTAATAGTGCACGAAACGGGCCAGAATCTGCCAGAATTTCGAGCGTTGACGACGGGCACGTAAACACACCTTGGGGTTCAACAACCATGCAAATCCCTTCGGGACACCAAACGGTGAGTAATAGCCCGCGAAACGGGCCAGAATCGGCCAAAACCGCGAGTGTTGATGACCGACAGGTAAACGCACCCCGGGGTTCGTCAAATCGTGGAAATCTCCCCGGGACCCCAAAACAGTGAATAATAGTGGATGAAACGGGCCAGAATCGGCCAAAGCTGTGAGTGTTGATGACCTACACGTAAGCGCACCTTGGGGTCCAACAACTATGGAAATCGCTTCGCAAACCATAAACTCTGAGTAATAGTGGACGAAACGGGCCAGAATTGCGAGCGTTGAAGACGGACACGTAAACGCACCTTGGGGTTCAACAACCATGGAAACCATTTGAGGACACCAAACGGTGAGTAATAGTCCATGAAACGGGTCAGAATCGGCCAAAACCGCGAGTATTGATAACCGACACGTAAGCGCACCTTGGGGTCCAACAACTATGGAAATCGCTTCGGAACCCCAAAACGGTGAGTAATAGTGCACGAAACGGGCCAGAATCTGCCAGAATTTCGATCGTTGACGACGGGCACGTAAACACACCTTGGGGTTCAACAACCATGCAAATCGCTTCGGGACACCAAACGGTGAGTAATAGCCCGCGAAACGGGCCAGAATCGGCCAAAACCGCGAGTGTTGATGACCGACAGGTAAACGCACCCCGGGGTTCGTCAATCGTGGAAATCTCCCCGGGACCCCAAAACAGTGAATAATAGTGGATGAAACGGGCCAGAATCGGCCAAAGCTGTGAGTGTTGATGACCTACACGTAAGCGCACCTTGGGGTCCAACAACTATGGAAATCGCTTCGCAAACCCAAAACTCTGAGTAATAGTGGACGAACCGGGCCAGAATTGCGAGCGTTGAAGACGGACACGTAAACGCACCTTGGGGTTCAACAACCATGGAAACCATTTGAGGACACCAAACGGTGAGTAATAGTCCATGAAACGGGTCAGAATCGGCCAAAACCGCGAGTATTGATAACCGACACGTAAGCGTACCTTGGGGTCCAACAACTATGGAAATCGCTTCGGAACCCCAAAATAGTGAGTAATAGTGCACGAAACGGGCCAGAATCGGCTAGAATTGCGAGCATTGACGACGGGCACGTAAACGCGCCTTGGGGTTCAACAACCATGGAAATCACCCCGGGACCTTAAAACAGTGAGTAATAGTGCACGAAACGTGTCAGAATCGGCCAAAACCGCGAATATTGATGACCGACACATAAGCGCACCTTGGGGTCCAACAACTATGGAAATCGCTTCGGAACCCCAAAACGGTGAGTAATAGTGCACGAAACGGGCCAGAATCTGCCAGAATTTCGAGCGTTGACGACGGGCACGTAAACACACCTTGGGGTTCAACAACCATGCAAATCCCTTCGGGACACCAAACGGTGAGTAATAGCCCGCGAAACGGGCCAGAATCGGCCAAAACCGCGAGTGTTGATGACCGACAGGTAAACGCACCCCGGGGTTCGTCAATCGTGGAAATCTCCCCCGGGACCCCAAAACAGTGAATAATAGTGGATGAAACGGGCCAGAATCGGCCAAAGCTGTGAGTGTTGATGACCTACACGTAAGCGCACCTTGGGGTCCAACAACTATGGAAATCGCTTCGCAAACCATAAACTCTGAGTAATAGTGGACGAAACGGGCCAGAATTGCGAGCGTTGAAGACGGACACGGAAACGCACCTTGGGGTTCAACAACCATGGAAACCATTTGAGGACACCAAACGGTGAGTAATAGTCCATGAAACGGGTCAGAATCGGCCAAAACCGCGAGTATTGATAACCGACACGTAAGCGCACCTTGGGGTCCAACAACTATGGGAAATCGCTTCGGAACCCCAAAACGGTGAGTAATAGTGCACGAAACGGGCCAGAATCTGCCAGAATTTCGATCGTTGACGACGGGCACGTAAACACACCTTGGGGTTCAACAACCATGCAAATCGCTTCGGGACACCAAACGGTGAGTAATAGCCCGCGAAACGGGCCAGAATCGGCCAAAACCGCGAGTGTTGATGACCGACAGGTAAACGCACCCCGGGGTTCGTCAATCGTGGAAATCTCCCCGGGACCCCAAAACAGTGAATAATAGTGGATGAAACGGGCCAGAATCGGCCAAAGCTGTGAGTGTTGATGACCTACACGTAAGCGCACCTTGGGGTCCAACAACTATGGAAATCGCTTCGCAAACCCAAAACTCTGAGTAATAGTGGACGAACCGGGCCAGAATTGCGAGCGTTGAAGACGGACACGTAAACGCACCTTGGGGTTCAACAACCATGGAAACCATTTGAGGACACCAAACGGTGAGTAATAGTCCATGAAACGGGTCAGAATCGGCCAAAACCGCGAGTATTGATAACCGACACGTAAGCGTACCTTGGGGTCCAACAACTATGGAAATCGCTTCGGAACCCCAAAATAGTGAGTAATAGTGCACGAAACGGGCCAGAATCGGCTAGAATTGCGAGCATTGACGACGGGCACGTAAACGCGCCTTGGGGTTCAACAACCATGGAAATCACCCCGGGACCTTAAAACAGTGAGTAATAGTGCACGAAACGTGTCAGAATCGGCCAAAACCGCGAATATTGATGACCGACACATAAGCGCACCTTGGGGTCCAACAACTATGGAAATCGCTTCGGAACCCCAAAATGGTGAGTAATAGTGCACGAAACGGGCCAGAATCTGCCAGAATTTCGAGCGTTGACGACGGGCACGTAAACACACCTTGGGGTTCAACAACCATGCAAATCCCTTCGGGACACCAAACGGTGAGTAATAGCCCGCGAAACGGGCCAGAATCGGCCAAAAACCGCGAGTGTTGATGACCGACAGGTAAACGCACCCCGGGGTTCGTCAATCGTGGAAATCTCCCCGGGACCCCAAAACAGTGAATAATAGTGGATGAAACGGGCCAGAATCGGCCAAAGCTGTGAGTGTTGATGACCTACACGTAAGCGCACCTTGGGGTCCAACAACTATGGAAATCGCTTCGCAAACCATAAACTCTGAGTAATAGTGGACGAAACGGGCCAGAATTGCGAGCGTTGAAGACGGACACGTAAACGCACCTTGGGGTTCAACAACCATGGAAACCATTTGAGGACACCAAACGGTGAGTAATAGTCCATGAAACGGGTCAGAATCGGCCAAAACCGCGAGTATTGATAACCGACACGTAAGCGCACCTTGGGGTCCAACAACTATGGAAATCGCTTCGGAACCCCAAAACGGTGAGTAATAGTGCACGAAACGGGCCAGAATCTGCCAGAATTTCGATCATTGACGACGGGCACGTAAACACACCTTGGGGTTCAACAACCATGCAAATCGCTTCGGGACACCAAACGGTGAGTAATAGCCCGCGAAACGGGCCAGAATCGGCCAAAACCGCGAGTGTTGATGACCGACAGGTAAACGCACCCCGGGGTTCGTCAATCGTGGAAATCTCCCCGGGACCCCAAAACAGTGAATAATAGTGGATGAAACGGGCCAGAATCGGCCAAAGCTGTGAGTGTTGATGACCTACACGTAAGCGCACCTTGGGGTCCAACAACTATGGAAATCGCTTCGCAAACCATAAACTCTGAGTAATAGTGGACGAAACGGGCCAGAATTGCAAGCGTTGAAGACGGACACGTAAACGCACCTTGGGGTTCAACAACCATGGAAACCATTTGAGGACACCAAACGGTGAGTAATAGTCCATGAAACGGGTCAGAATCGGCCAAAACCGCGAGTATTGATAACCGACACGTAAGCGCACCTTGGGGTCCAACAACTATGGAAATCGCTTCGGAACCCCAAAACGGTGAGTAATAGTGCACGAAACGGGCCAGAATCTGCCAGAATTTCGATCGTTGACGACGGGCACGTAAACACACCTTGGGGTTCAACAACCATGCAAATCGCTTCGGGACACCAAACGGTGAGTAATAGCCCGCGAAACGGGCCAGAATCGGCCAAAACCGCGAGTGTTGATGACCGACAGGTAAACGCACCCCGGGGTTCGTCAATCGTGGAAATCTCCCCGGGACCCCAAAACAGTGAATAATAGTGGATGAAACGGGCCAGAATCGGCCAAAGCTGTGAGTGTTGATGACCTACACGTAAGCGCACCTTGGGGTCCAACAACTATGGAAATCGCTTCGCAAACCCAAAACTCTGAGTAATAGTGGACGAACCGGGCCAGAATTGCGAGCGTTGAAGACGGACACGTAAACGCACCTTGGGGTTCAACAACCATGGAAACCATTTGAGGACACCAAACGGTGAGTAATAGTCCATGAAACGGGTCAGAATCGGCCAAAACCGCGAGTATTGATAACCGACACGTAAGCGTACCTTGGGGTCCAACAACTATGGAAATCGCTTCGGAACCCCAAAATAGTGAGTAATAGTGCACGAAACGGGCCAGAATCGGCTAGAATTGCGAGCATTGACGACGGGCACGTAAACGCGCCTTGGGGTTCAACAACCATGGAAATCACCCCGGGACCTTAAAACAGTGAGTAATAGTGCACGAAACGTGTCAGAATCGGCCAAAACCGCGAATATTGATGACCGACACATAAGCGCACCTTGGGGTCCAACAACTATGGAAATCGCTTCGGAACCCCAAAACGGTGAGTAATAGTGCACGAAACGGGCCAGAATCTGCCAGAATTTCGAGCGCTGACGACGGGCACGTAAACACACCTTGGGGTTCAACAACCATGCAAATCCCTTCGGGACACCAAACGGTGAGTAATAGCCCGCGAAACGGGCCAGAATCGGCCAAAACCGCGAGTGTTGATGACCGACAGGTAAACGCACCCCGGGGTTCGTCAATCGTGGAAATCTCCCCGGGACCCCAAAACAGTGAATAATAGTGGATGAAACGGGCCAGAATCGGCCAAAGCTGTGAGTGTTGATGACCTACACGTAAGCGCACCTTGGGGTCCAAC
Organism: Hordeum marinum; assembly: GCA_022496015.1. Lineage (NCBI taxonomy): Eukaryota > Viridiplantae > Streptophyta > Magnoliopsida > Poales > Poaceae > Hordeum > Hordeum marinum. Next base: position 10,777 of record JAAAWK010000118.1, read on the forward strand.
AACTATGGAAATCGCTTCGCAAACCATAAACTCTGAGTAATAGTGGACGAAACGGGCCAGAATTGCGAGCGTTGAAGACGGACACGTAAACGCACCTTGGGGTTCAACAACCATGGAAACCATTTGAGGACACCAAACGGTGAGTAATAGTCCATGAAACGGGTCAGAATCGGCCAAAACCGCGAGTATTGATAACCGACACGTAAGCGCACCTTGGGGTCCAACAACTATGGAAATCGCTTCGGAACCCCAAAACGGTGAGTAATAGTGCACGAAACGGGCCAGAATCTGCCAGAATTTCGATCATTGACGACGGGCACGTAAACACACCTTGGGGTTCAACAACCATGCAAATCGCTTCGGGACACCAAACGGTGAGTAATAGCCCGCGAAACGGGCCAGAATCGGCCAAAACCGCGAGTGTTGATGACCGACAGGTAAACGCACCCCGGGGTTCGTCAATCGTGGAAATCTCCCCGGGACCCCAAAACAGTGAATAATAGTGGATGAAACGGGCCAGAATCGGCCAAAGCTGTGAGTGTTGATGACCTACACGTAAGCGCACCTTGGGGTCCAACAACTATGGAAATCGCTTCGCAAACCATAAACTCTGAGTAATAGTGGACGAAACGGGCCAGAATTGCAAGCGTTGAAGACGGACACGTAAACGCACCTTGGGGTTCAACAACCATGGAAACCATTTGAGGACACCAAACGGTGAGTAATAGTCCATGAAACGGGTCAGAATCGGCCAAAACCGCGAGTATTGATAACCGACACGTAAGCGCACCTTGGGGTCCAACAACTATGGAAATCGCTTCGGAACCCCAAAACGGTGAGTAATAGTGCACGAAACGGGCCAGAATCTGCCAGAATTTCGATCGTTGACGACGGGCACGTAAACACACCTTGGGGTTCAACAACCATGGAAATCGCTTCGGGACACCAAACGGTGAGTAATAGCCCGCGAAACGGGCCAGAATCGGCCAAAACCGCGAGTGTTGATGACCGACAGGTAAACGCACCCCGGGGTTCGTCAATCGTGGAAATCTCCCCGGGACCCCAAAACAGTGAATAATAGTGGATGAAACGGGCCAGAATCGGCCAAAGCTGTGAGTGTTGATGACCTACACGTAAGCGCACCTTGGGGTCCAACAACTATGGAAATCGCTTCGCAAACCATAAACTCTGAGTAATAGTGGACGAAACGGGCCAGAATTGCAAGCGTTGAAGACGGACACGTAAACGCACCTTGGGGTTCAACAACCATGGAAACCATTTGAGGACACCAAACGGTGAGTAATAGTCCATGAAACGGGTCAGAATCGGCCAAAACCGCGAGTATTGATAACCGACACGTAAGCGCACCTTGGGGTCCAACAACTATGGAAATCGCTTCGGAACCCCAAAACGGTGAGTAATAGTGCACGAAACGGGCCAGAATCTGCCAGAATTTCGATCGTTGACGACGGGCACGTAAACACACCTTGGGGTTCAACAACCATGCAAATCGCTTCGGGACACCAAACGGTGAGTAATAGCCCGCGAAACGGGCCAGAATCGGCCAAAACCGCGAGTGTTGATGACCGACAGGTAAACGCACCCCGGGGTTCGTCAATCGTGGAAATCTCCCCGGGACCCCAAAACAGTGAATAATAGTGGATGAAACGGGCCAGAATCGGCCAAAGCTGTGAGTGTTGATGACCTACACGTAAGCGCACCTTGGGGTCCAACAACTATGGAAATCGCTTCGCAAACCCAAAACTCTGAGTAATAGTGGACGAACCGGGCCAGAATTGCGAGCGTTGAAGACGGACACGTAAACGCACCTTGGGGTTCAACAACCATGGAAACCATTTGAGGACACCAAACGGTGAGTAATAGTCCATGAAACGGGTCAGAATCGGCCAAAACCGCGAGTATTGATAACCGACACGTAAGCGTACCTTGGGGTCCAACAACTATGGAAATCGCTTCGGAACCCCAAAATAGTGAGTAATAGTGCACGAAACGGGCCAGAATCGGCTAGAATTGCGAGCATTGACGACGGGCACGTAAACGCGCCTTGGGGTTCAACAACCATGGAAATCACCCCGGGACCTTAAAACAGTGAGTAATAGTGCACGAAACGTGTCAGAATCGGCCAAAACCGCGAATATTGATGACCGACACATAAGCGCACCTTGGGGTCCAACAACTATGGAAATCGCTTCGGAACCCCAAAACGGTGAGTAATAGTGCACGAAACGGGCCAGAATCTGCCAGAATTTCGAGCGTTGACGACGGGCACGTAAACACACCTTGGGGTTCAACAACCATGCAAATCCCTTCGGGACACCAAACGGTGAGTAATAGCCCGCGAAACGGGCCAGAATCGGCCAAAACCGCGAGTGTTGATGACCGACAGGTAAACGCACCCCGGGGTTCGTCAATCGTGGAAATCTCCCCGGGACCCCAAAACAGTGAATAATAGTGGATGAAACGGGCCAGAATCGGCCAAAGCTGTGAGTGTTGATGACCTACACGTAAGCGCACCTTGGGGTCCAACAACTATGGAAATCGCTTCGCAAACCATAATCTCTGAGTAATAGTGGACGAAACGGGCCAGAATTGCGAGCGTTGAAGACGGACACGTAAACGCACCTTGGGGTTCAACAACCATGGAAACCATTTGAGGACACCAAACGGTGAGTAATAGTCCATGAAACGGGTCAGAATCGGCCAAAACCGCGAGTATTGATAACCGACACGTAAGCGCACCTTGGGGTCCAACAACTATGGAAATCGCTTCGGAACCCCAAAACGGTGAGTAATAGTGCACGAAACGGGCCAGAATCTGCCAGAATTTCGATCATTGACGACGGGCACGTAAACACACCTTGGGGTTCAACAACCATGCAAATCGCTTCGGGACACCAAACGGTGAGTAATAGCCCGCGAAACGGGCCAGAATCGGCCAAAACCGCGAGTGTTGATGACCGACAGGTAAACGCACCCCGGGGTTCGTCAATCGTGGAAATCTCCCCGGGACCCCAAAACAGTGAATAATAGTGGATGAAACGGGCCAGAATCGGCCAAAGCTGTGAGTGTTGATGACCTACACGTAAGCGCACCTTGGGGTCCAACAACTATGGAAATCGCTTCGCAAACCATAAACTCTGAGTAATAGTGGACGAAACGGGCCAGAATTGCAAGCGTTGAAGACGGACACGTAAACGCACCTTGGGGTTCAACAACCATGGAAACCATTTGAGGACACCAAACGGTGAGTAATAGTCCATGAAACGGGTCAGAATCGGCCAAAACCGCGAGTATTGATAACCGACACGTAAGCGCACCTTGGGGTCCAACAACTATGGAAATCGCTTCGGAACCCCAAAACGGTGAGTAATAGTGCACGAAACGGGCCAGAATCTGCCAGAATTTCGATCGTTGACGACGGGCACGTAAACACACCTTGGGGTTCAACAACCATGGAAATCGCTTCGGGACACCAAACGGTGAGTAATAGCCCGCGAAACGGGCCAGAATCGGCCAAAACCGCGAGTGTTGATGACCGACAGGTAAACGCACCCCGGGGTTCGTCAATCGTGGAAATCTCCCCGGGACCCCAAAACAGTGAATAATAGTGGATGAAACGGGCCAGAATCGGCCAAAGCTGTGAGTGTTGATGACCTACACGTAAGCGCACCTTGGGGTCCAACAACTATGGAAATCGCTTCGCAAACCCAAAACTCTGAGTAATAGTGGACGAACCGGGCCAGAATTGCGAGCGTTGAAGACGGACACGTAAACGCACCTTGGGGTTCAACAACCATGGAAACCATTTGAGGACACCAAACGGTGAGTAATAGTCCATGAAACGGGTCAGAATCGGCCAAAACCGCGAGTATTGATAACCGACACGTAAGCGTACCTTGGGGTCCAACAACTATGGAAATCGCTTCGGAACCCCAAAATAGTGAGTAATAGTGCACGAAACGGGCCAGAATCGGCTAGAATTGCGAGCATTGACGACGGGCACGTAAACGCGCCTTGGGGTTCAACAACCATGGAAATCACCCCGGGACCTTAAAACAGTGAGTAATAGTGCACGAAACGTGTCAGAATCGGCCAAAACCGCGAATATTGATGACCGACACATAAGCGCACCTTGGGGTCCAACAACTATGGAAATCGCTTCGGAACCCCAAAACGGTGAGTAATAGTGCACGAAACGGGCCAGAATCTGCCAGAATTTCGAGCGTTGACGACGGGCACGTAAACACACCTTGGGGTTCAACAACCATGCAAATCCCTTCGGGACACCAAACGGTGAGTAATAGCCCGCGAAACGGGCCAGAATCGGCCAAAACCGCGAGTGTTGATGACCGACAGGTAAACGCACCCCGGGGTTCGTCAATCGTGGAAATCTCCCCGGGACCCCAAAACAGTGAATAATAGTGGATGAAACGGGCCAGAATCGGCCAAAGCTGTGAGTGTTGATGACCTACACGTAAGCGCACCTTGGGGTCCAACAACTATGGAAATCGCTTCGCAAACCATAAACTCTGAGTAATAGTGGACGAAACGGGCCAGAATTGCGAGCGTTGAAGACGGACACGTAAACGCACCTTGGGGTTCAACAACCATGGAAACCATTTGAGGACACCAAACGGTGAGTAATAGTCCATGAAACGGGTCAGAATCGGCCAAAACCGCGAGTATTGATAACCGACACGTAAGCGCACCTTGGGGTCCAACAACTATGGAAATCGCTTCGGAACCCCAAAACGGTGAGTAATAGTGCACGAAACGGGCCAGAATCTGCCAGAATTTCGATCATTGACGACGGGCACGTAAACACACCTTGGGGTTCAACAACCATGCAAATCGCTTCGGGACACCAAACGGTGAGTAATAGCCCGCGAAACGGGCCAGAATCGGCCAAAACCGCGAGTGTTGATGACCGACAGGTAAACGCACCCCGGGGTTCGTCAATCGTGGAAATCTCCCCGGGACCCCAAAACAGTGAATAATAGTGGATGAAACGGGCCAGAATCGGCCAAAGCTGTGAGTGTTGATGACCTACACGTAAGCGCACCTTGGGGTCCAACAACTATGGAAATCGCTTCGCAAACCCAAAACTCTGAGTAATAGTGGACGAACCGGGCCAGAATTGCGAGCGTTGAAGACGGACACGTAAACGCACCTTGGGGTTCAACAACCATGGAAACCATTTGAGGACACCAAACGGTGAGTAATAGTCCATGAAACGGGTCAGAATCGGCCAAAACCGCGAGTATTGATAACCGACACGTAAGCGTACCTTGGGGTCCAACAACTATGGAAATCGCTTCGGAACCCCAAAATAGTGAGTAATAGTGCACGAAACGGGCCAGAATCGGCTAGAATTGCGAGCATTGACGACGGGCACGTAAACGCGCCTTGGGGTTCAACAACCATGGAAATCACCCCGGGACCTTAAAACAGTGAGTAATAGTGCACGAAACGTGTCAGAATCGGCCAAAACCGCGAATATTGATGACCGACACATAAGCGCACCTTGGGGTCCAACAACTATGGAAATCGCTTCGGAACCCCAAAACGGTGAGTAATAGTGCACGAAACGGGCCAGAATCTGCCAGAATTTCGAGCGTTGACGACGGGCACGTAAACACACCTTGGGGTTCAACAACCATGCAAATCCCTTCGGGACACCAAACGGTGAGTAATAGCCCGCGAAACGGGCCAGAATCGGCCAAAACCGCGAGTGTTGATGACCGACAGGTAAACGCACCCCGGGGTTCGTCAATCGTGGAAATCTCCCCGGGACCCCAAAACAGTGAATAATAGTGGATGAAACGGGCCAGAATCGGCCAAAGCTGTGAGTGTTGATGACCTACACGTAAGCGCACCTTGGGGTCCAACAACTATGGAAATCGCTTCGCAAACCATAAACTCTGAGTAATAGTGGACGAAACGGGCCAGAATTGCAAGCGTTGAAGACGGACACGTAAACGCACCTTGGGGTTCAACAACCATGGAAACCATTTGAGGACACCAAACGGTGAGTAATAGTCCATGAAACGGGTCAGAATCGGCCAAAACCGCGAGTATTGATAACCGACACGTAAGCGCACCTTGGGGTCCAACAACTATGGAAATCGCTTCGGAACCCCAAAACGGTGAGTAATAGTGCACGAAACGGGCCAGAATCTGCCAGAATTTCGATCGTTGACGACGGGCACGTAAACACACCTTGGGGTTCAACAACCATGCAAATCGCTTCGGGACACCAAACGGTGAGTAATAGCCCGCGAAACGGGCCAGAATCGGCCAAAACCGCGAGTGTTGATGACCGACAGGTAAACGCACCCCGGGGTTCGTCAATCGTGGAAATCTCCCCGGGACCCCAAAACAGTGAATAATAGTGGATGAAACGGGCCAGAATCGGCCAAAGCTGTGAGTGTTGATGACCTACACGTAAGCGCACCTTGGGGTCCAACAACTATGGAAATCGCTTCGCAAACCATAAACTCTGAGTAATAGTGGACGAAACGGGCCAGAATTGCGAGCGTTGAAGACGGACACGTAAACGCACCTTGGGGTTCAACAACCATGGAAACCATTTGAGGACACCAAACGGTGAGTAATAGTCCATGAAACGGGTCAGAATCGGCCAAAACCGCGAGTATTGATAACCGACACGTAAGCGCACCTTGGGGTCCAACAACTATGGAAATCGCTTCGGAACCCCAAAACGGTGAGTAATAGTGCACGAAACGGGCCAGAATCTGCCAGAATTTCGATCATTGACGACGGGCACGTAAACACACCTTGGGGTTCAACAACCATGCAAATCGCTTCGGGACACCAAACGGTGAGTAATAGCCCGCGAAACGGGCCAGAATCGGCCAAAACCGCGAGTGTTGATGACCGACAGGTAAACGCACCCCGGGGTTCGTCAATCGTGGAAATCTCCCCGGGACCCCAAAACAGTGAATAATAGTGGATGAAACGGGCCAGAATCGGCCAAAGCTGTGAGTGTTGATGACCTACACGTAAGCGCACCTTGGGGTCCAACAACTATGGAAATCGCTTCGCAAACCCAAAACTCTGAGTAATAGTGGACGAACCGGGCCAGAATTGCGAGCGTTGAAGACGGACACGTAAACGCACCTTGGGGTTCAACAACCATGGAAACCATTTGAGGACACCAAACGGTGAGTAATAGTCCATGAAACGGGTCAGAATCGGCCAAAACCGCGAGTATTGATAACCGACACGTAAGCGTACCTTGGGGTCCAACAACTATGGAAATCGCTTCGGAACCCCAAAATAGTGAGTAATAGTGCACGAAACGGGCCAGAATCGGCTAGAATTGCGAGCATTGACGACGGGCACGTAAACGCGCCTTGGGGTTCAACAACCATGGAAATCACCCCGGGACCTTAAAACAGTGAGTAATAGTGCACGAAACGTGTCAGAATCGGCCAAAACCGCGAATATTGATGACCGACACATAAGCGCACCTTGGGGTCCAACAACTATGGAAATCGCTTCGGAACCCCAAAACGGTGAGTAATAGTGCACGAAACGGGCCAGAATCTGCCAGAATTTCGAGCGTTGACGACGGGCACGTAAACACACCTTGGGGTTCAACAACCATGCAAATCCCTTCGGGACACCAAACGGTGAGTAATAGCCCGCGAAACGGGCCAGAATCGGCCAAAACCGCGAGTGTTGATGACCGACAGGTAAACGCACCCCGGGGTTCGTCAATCGTGGAAATCTCCCCGGGACCCCCAAAACAGTGAATAATAGTGGATGAAACGGGCCAGAATCGGCCAAAGCTGTGAGTGTTGATGACCTACACGTAAGCGCACCTTGGGGTCCAACAACTATGGAAATCGCTTCGCAAACCATAAACTCTGAGTAATAGTGGACGAAACGGGCCAGAATTGCAAGCGTTGAAGACGGACACGTAAACGCACCTTGGGGTTCAACAACCATGGAAACCATTTGAGGACACCAAACGGTGAGTAATAGTCCATGAAACGGGTCAGAATCGGCCAAAACCGCGAGTATTGATAACCGACACGTAAGCGCACCTTGGGGTCCAACAACTATGGAAATCGCTTCGGAACCCCAAAACGGTGAGTAATAGTGCACGAAACGGGCCAGAATCTGCCAGAATTTCGATCGTTGACGACGGGCACGTAAACACACCTTGGGGTTCAACAACCATGCAAATCGCTTCGGGACACCAAACGGTGAGTAATAGCCCGCGAAACGGGCCAGAATCGGCCAAAACCGCGAGTGTTGATGACCGACAGGTAAACGCACCCCGGGGTTCGTCAATCGTGGAAATCTCCCCGGGACCCCAAAACAGTGAATAATAGTGGATGAAACGGGCCAGAATCGGCCAAAGCTGTGAGTGTTGATGACCTACACGTAAGCGCACCTTGGGGTCCAACAACTATGGAAATCGCTTCGCAAACCATAAACTCTGAGTAATAGTGGACGAAACGGGCCAGAATTGCGAGCGTTGAAGACGGACACGTAAACGCACCTTGGGGTTCAACAACCATGGAAACCATTTGAGGACACCAAACGGTGAGTAATAGTCCATGAAACGGGTCAGAATCGGCCAAAACCGCGAGTATTGATAACCGACACGTAAGCGCACCTTGGGGTCCAACAACTATGGAAATCGCTTCGGAACCCCAAAACGGTGAGTAATAGTGCACGAAACGGGCCAGAATCTGCCAGAATTTCGATCATTGACGACGGGCACGTAAACACACCTTGGGGTTCAACAACCATGCATATCGCTTCGGGACACCAAACGGTGAGTAATAGCCCGCGAAACGGGCCAGAATCGGCCAAAACCGCGAGTGTTGATGACCGACAGGTAAACGCACCCCGGGGTTCGTCAATCGTGGAAATCTCCCCGGGACCCCAAAACAGTGAATAATAGTGGATGAAACGGGCCAGAATCGGCCAAAGCTGTGAGTGTTGATGACCTACACGTAAGCGCACCTTGGGGTCCAACAACTATGGAAATCGCTTCGCAAACCATAAACTCTGAGTAATAGTGGACGAAACGGGCCAGAATTGCGAGCGTTGAAGACGGACACGTAAACGCACCTTGGGGTTCAACAACCATGGAAACCATTTGAGGACACCAAACGGTGAGTAATAGTCCATGAAACGGGTCAGAATCGGCCAAAACCGCGAGTATTGATAACCGACACGTAAGCGCACCTTGGGGTCCAACAACTATGGAAATCGCTTCGGAACCCCAAAACGGTGAGTAATAGTGCACGAAACGGGCCAGAATCTGCCAGAATTTCGATCGTTGACGACGGGCACGTAAACACACCTTGGGGTTCAACAACCATGCAAATCGCTTCGGGACACCAAACGGTGAGTAATAGCCCGCGAAACGGGCCAGAATCGGCCAAAACCGCGAGTGTTGATGACCGACAGGTAAACGCACCCCGGGGTTCGTCAATCGTGGAAATCTCCCCGGGACCCCAAAACAGTGAATAATAGTGGATGAAACGAGCCAGAATCGGCCAAAGCTGTGAGTGTTGATGACCTACACGTAAGCGCACCTTGGGGTCCAACAACTATGGAAATCGCTTCGCAAACCCAAAACTCTGAGTAATAGTGGACGAACCGGGCCAGAATTGCGAGCGTTGAAGACGGACACGTAAACGCACCTTGGGGTTCAACAACCATGGAAACCATTTGAGGACACCAAACGGTGAGTAATAGTCCATGAAACGGGTCAGAATCGGCCAAAACCGCGAGTATTGATAACCGACACGTAAGCGTACCTTGGGGTCCAACAACTATGGAAATCGCTTCGGAACCCCAAAATAGTGAGTAATAGTGCACGAAACGGGCCAGAATCGGCTAGAATTGCGAGCATTGACGACGGGCACGTAAACGCGCCTTGGGGTTCAACAACCATGGAAATCACCCCGGGACCTTAAAACAGTGAGTAATAGTGCACGAAACGTGTCAGAATCGGCCAAAACCGCGAATATTGATGACCGACACATAAGCGCACCTTGGGGTCCAACAACTATGGAAATCGCTTCGGAACCCCCAAAACGGTGAGTAATAGTGCACGAAACGGGCCAGAATCTGCCAGAATTTCGAGCGTTGACGACGGGCACGTAAACACACCTTGGGGTTCAACAACCATGCAAATCCCTTCGGGACACCAAACGGTGAGTAATAGCCCGCGAAACGGGCCAGAATCGGCCAAACCGCGAGTGTTGATGACCGACAGGTAAACGCACCCCGGGGTTCGTCAATCGTGGAAATCTCCCCGGGACCCCAAAACAGTGAATAATAGTGGATGAAACGGGCCAGAATCGGCCAAAGCTGTGAGTGTTGATGACCTACACGTAAGCGCACCTTGGGGTCCAACAACTATGGAAATCGCTTCGCAAACCATAAACTCTGAGTAATAGTGGACGAAACGGGCCAGAATTGCGAGCGTTGAAGACGGACACGTAAACGCACCTTGGGGTTCAACAACCATGGAAACCATTTGAGGACACCAAACGGTGAGTAATAGTCCATGAAACGGGTCAGAATCGGCCAAAACCGCGAGTATTGATAACCGACACGTAAGCGCACCTTGGGGTCCAACAACTATGGAAATCGCTTCGGAACCCCAAAACGGTGAGTAATAGTGCACGAAACGGGCCAGAATCTGCCAGAATTTCGATCATTGACGACGGGCACGTAAACACACCTTGGGGTTCAACAACCATGCAAATCGCTTCGGGACACCAAACGGTGAGTAATAGCCCGCGAAACGGGCCAGAATCGGCCAAAACCGCGAGTGTTGATGACCGACAGGTAAACGCACCCCCGGGGTTCGTCAATCGTGGAAATCTCCCCGGGACCCCAAAACAGTGAATAATAGTGGATGAAACGGGCCAGAATCGGCCAAAGCTGTGAGTGTTGATGACCTACACGTAAGCGCACCTTGGGGTCCAACAACTATGGAAATCGCTTCGCAAACCATAAACTCTGAGTAATAGTGGACGAAACGGGCCAGAATTGCAAGCGTTGAAGACGGACACGTAAACGCACCTTGGGGTTCAACAACCATGGAAACCATTTGAGGACACCAAACGGTGAGTAATAGTCCATGAAACAGGTCAGAATCGGCCAAAACCGCGAGTATTGATAACCGACACGTAAGCGCACCTTGGGGTCCAACAACTATGGAAATCGCTTCGGAACCCCAAAACGGTGAGTAATAGTGCACGAAACGGGCCAGAATCTGCCAGAATTTCGATCGTTGACGACGGGCACGTAAACACACCTTGGGGTTCAACAACCATGCAAATCGCTTCGGGACACCAAACGGTGAGTAATAGCCCGCGAAACGGGCCAGAATCGGCCAAAACCGCGAGTGTTGATGACCGACAGGTAAACGCACCCCGGGGTTCGTCAATCGTGGAAATCTCCCCGGGACCCCAAAACAGTGAATAATAGTGGATGAAACGGGCCAGAATCGGCCAAAGCTGTGAGTGTTGATGACCTACACGTAAGCGCACCTTGGGGTCCAACAACTATGGAAATCGCTTCGCAAACCCAAAACTCTGAGTAATAGTGGACGAACCGGGCCAGAATTGCGAGCGTTGAAGACGGACACGTAAACGCACCTTGGGGTTCAACAACCATGGAAACCATTTGAGGACACCAAACGGTGAGTAATAGTCCATGAAACGGGTCAGAATCGGCCAAAACCGCGAGTATTGATAACCGACACGTAAGCGTACCTTGGGGTCCAACAACTATGGAAATCGCTTCGCAAACCCAAAACTCTGAGTAATAGTGGACGAACCGGGCCAGAATTGCGAGCGTTGAAGACGGACACGTAAACGCACCTTGGGGTTCAACAACCATGGAAACCATTTGAGGACACCAAACGGTGAGTAATAGTCCATGAAACGGGTCAGAATCGGCCAAAACCGCGAGTATTGATAACCGACACGTAAGCGTACCTTGGGGTCCAACAACTATGGAAATCGCTTCGGAACCCCAAAATAGTGAGTAATAGTGCACGAAACGGGCCAGAATCGGCTAGAATTGCGAGCATTGACGACGGGCACGTAAACGCGCCTTGGGGTTCAACAACCATGGAAATCACCCCGGGACCTTAAAACAGTGAGTAATAGTGCACGAAACGTGTCAGAATCGGCCAAAACCGCGAATATTGATGACCGACACATAAGCGCACCTTGGGGTCCAACAACTATGGAAATCGCTTCGGAACCCCAAAACGGTGAGTAATAGTGCACGAAACGGGCCAGAATCTGCCAGAATTTCGAGCGTTGACGACGGGCACGTAAACACACCTTGGGGTTCAACAACCATGCAAATCCCTTCGGGACACCAAACGGTGAGTAATAGCCCGCGAAACGGGCCAGAATCGGCCAAAACCGCGAGTGTTGATGACCGACAGGTAAACGCACCCCGGGGTTCGTCAATCGTGGAAATCTCCCCGGGACCCCAAAACAGTGAATAATAGTGGATGAAACGGGCCAGAATCGGCCAAAGCTGTGAGTGTTGATGACCTACACGTAAGCGCACCTTGGGGTCCAACAACTATGGAAATCGCTTCGCAAACCATAAACTCTGAGTAATAGTGGACGAAACGGGCCAGAATTGCGAGCGTTGAAGACGGACACGTAAACGCACCTTGGGGTTCAACAACCATGGAAACCATTTGAGGACACCAAACGGTGAGTAATAGTCCATGAAACGGGTCAGAATCGGCCAAAACCGCGAGTATTGATAACCGACACGTAAGCGCACCTTGGGGTCCAACAACTATGGAAATCGCTTCGGAACCCCAAAACGGTGAGTAATAGTGCACGAAACGGGCCAGAATCTGCCAGAATTTCGATCATTGACGACGGGCACGTAAACACACCTTGGGGTTCAACAACCATGCAAATCGCTTCGGGACACCAAACGGTGAGTAATAGCCCGCGAAACGGGCCAGAATCGGCCAAAACCGCGAGTGTTGATGACCGACAGGTAAACGCACCCCGGGGTTCGTCAATCGTGGAAATCTCCCCGGGACCCCAAAACAGTGAATAATAGTGGATGAAACGGGCCAGAATCGGCCAAAGCTGTGAGTGTTGATGACCTACACGTAAGCGCACCTTGGGGTCCAACAACTATGGAAATCGCTTCGCAAACCATAAACTCTGAGTAATAGTGGACGAAACGGGCCAGAATTGCAAGCGTTGAAGACGGACACGTAAACGCACCTTGGGGTTCAACAACCATGGAAACCATTTGAGGACACCAAACGGTGAGTAATAGTCCATGAAACGGGTCAGAATCGGCCAAAACCGCGAGTATTGATAACCGACACGTAAGCGCACCTTGGGGTCCAACAACTATGGAAATCGCTTCGGAACCCCAAAACGGTGAGTAATAGTGCACGAAACGGGCCAGAATCTGCCAGAATTTCGATCGTTGACGACGGGCACGTAAACACACCTTGGGGTTCAACAACCATGCAAATCGCTTCGGGACACCAAACGGTGAGTAATAGCCCGCGAAACGGGCCAGAATCGGCCAAAACCGCGAGTGTTGATGACCGACAGGTAAACGCACCCCGGGGTTCGTCAATCGTGGAAATCTCCCCGGGACCCCAAAACAGTGAATAATAGTGGATGAAACGGGCCAGAATCGGCCAAAGCTGTGAGTGTTGATGACCTACACGTAAGCGCACCTTGGGGTCCAACAACTATGGAAATCGCTTCGCAAACCCAAAACTCTGAGTAATAGTGGACGAACCGGGCCAGAATTGCGAGCGTTGAAGACGGACACGTAAACGCACCTTGGGGTTCAACAACCATGGAAACCATTTGAGGACACCAAACGGTGAGTAATAGTCCATGAAACGGGTCAGAATCGGCCAAAACCGCGAGTATTGATAACCGACACGTAAGCGCACCTTGGGGTCCAACAACTATGGAAATCGCTTCGGAACCCCAAAACGGTGAGTAATAGTGCACGAAACGGGCCAGAATCTGCCAGAATTTCGATCGTTGACGACGGGCACGTAAACACACCTTGGGGTTCAACAACCATGCAAATCGCTTCGGGACACCAAACGGTGAGTAATAGCCCGCGAAACGGGCCAGAATCGGCCAAAACCGCGAGTGTTGATGACCGACAGGTAAACGCACCCCGGGGTTCGTCAATCGTGGAAATCTCCCCGGGACCCCCAAAACAGTGAATAATAGTGGATGAAACGGGCCAGAATCGGCCAAAGCTGTGAGTGTTGATGACCTACACGTAAGCGCACCTTGGGGTCCAACAACTATGGAAATCGCTTCGCAAACCCAAAACTCTGAGTAATAGTGGACGAACCGGGCCAGAATTGCGAGCGTTGAAGACGGACACGTAAACGCACCTTGGGGTTCAACAACCATGGAAACCATTTGAGGACACCAAACGGTGAGTAATAGTCCATGAAACGGGTCAGAATCGGCCAAAACCGCGAGTATTGATAACCGACACGTAAGCGTACCTTGGGGTCCAACAACTATGGAAATCGCTTCGCAAACCCAAAACTCTGAGTAATAGTGGACGAACCGGGCCAGAATTGCGAGCGTTGAAGACGGACACGTAAACGCACCTTGGGGTTCAACAACCATGGAAACCATTTGAGGACACCAAACGGTGAGTAATAGTCCATGAAACGGGTCAGAATCGGCCAAAACCGCGAGTATTGATAACCGACACGTAAGCGTACCTTGGGGTCCAACAACTATGGAAATCGCTTCGGAACCCCAAAATAGTGAGTAATAGTGCACGAAACGGGCCAGAATCGGCTAGAATTGCGAGCATTGACGACGGGCACGTAAACGCGCCTTGGGGTTCAACAACCATGGAAATCACCCCGGGACCTTAAAACAGTGAGTAATAGTGCACGAAACGTGTCAGAATCGGCCAAAACCGCGAATATTGATGACCGACACATAAGCGCACCTTGGGGTCCAACAACTATGGAAATCGCTTCGGAACCCCAAAACGGTGAGTAATAGTGCACGAAACGGGCCAGAATCTGCCAGAATTTCGAGCGTTGACGACGGGCACGTAAACACACCTTGGGGTTCAACAACCATGCAAATCCCTTCGGGACACCAAACGGTGAGTAATAGCCCGCGAAACGGGCCAGAATCGGCCAAAACCGCGAGTGTTGATGACCGACAGGTAAACGCACCCCGGGGTTCGTCAATCGTGGAAATCTCCCCGGGACCCCAAAACAGTGAATAATAGTGGATGAAACGGGCCAGAATCGGCCAAAGCTGTGAGTGTTGATGACCTACACGTAAGCGCACCTTGGGGTCCAACAACTATGGAAATCGCTTCGCAAACCATAAACTCTGAGTAATAGTGGACGAAACGGGCCAGAATTGCGAGCGTTGAAGACGGACACGTAAACGCACCTTGGGGTTCAACAACCATGGAAACCATTTGAGGACACCAAACGGTGAGTAATAGTCCATGAAACGGGTCAGAATCGGCCAAAACCGCGAGTATTGATAACCGACACGTAAGCGCACCTTGGGGTCCAACAACTATGGAAATCGCTTCGGAACCCCAAAACGGTGAGTAATAGTGCACGAAACGGGCCAGAATCTGCCAGAATTTCGATCATTGACGACGGGCACGTAAACACACCTTGGGGTTCAACAACCATGCAAATCGCTTCGGGACACCAAACGGTGAGTAATAGCCCGCGAAACGGGCCAGAATCGGCCAAAACCGCGAGTGTTGATGACCGACAGGTAAACGCACCCCGGGGTTCGTCAATCGTGGAAATCTCCCCGGGACCCCAAAACAGTGAATAATAGTGGATGAAACGGGCCAGAATCGGCCAAAGCTGTGAGTGTTGATGACCTACACGTAAGCGCACCTTGGGGTCCAACAACTATGGAAATCGCTTCGCAAACCATAAACTCTGAGTAATAGTGGACGAAACGGGCCAGAATTGCAAGCGTTGAAGACGGACACGTAAACGCACCTTGGGGTTCAACAACCATGGAAACCATTTGAGGACACCAAACGGTGAGTAATAGTCCATGAAACGGGTCAGAATCGGCCAAAACCGCGAGTATTGATAACCGACACGTAAGCGCACCTTGGGGTCCAACAACTATGGAAATCGCTTCGGAACCCCAAAACGGTGAGTAATAGTGCACGAAACGGGCCAGAATCTGCCAGAATTTCGATCGTTGACGACGGGCACGTAAACACACCTTGGGGTTCAACAACCATGCAAATCGCTTCGGGACACCAAACGGTGAGTAATAGCCCGCGAAACGGGCCAGAATCGGCCAAAACCGCGAGTGTTGATGACCGACAGGTAAACGCACCCCGGGGTTCGTCAATCGTGGAAATCTCCCCGGGACCCCAAAACAGTGAATAATAGTGGATGAAACGGGCCAGAATCGGCCAAAGCTGTGAGTGTTGATGACCTACACGTAAGCGCACCTTGGGGTCCAACAACTATGGAAATCGCTTCGCAAACCCAAAACTCTGAGTAATAGTGGACGAACCGGGCCAGAATTGCGAGCGTTGAAGACGGACACGTAAACGCACCTTGGGGTTCAACAACCATGGAAACCATTTGAGGACACCAAACGGTGAGTAATAGTCCATGAAACGGGTCAGAATCGGCCAAAACCGCGAGTATTGATAACCGACACGTAAGCGTACCTTCGGGTCCAACAACTATGGAAATCGCTTCGGAACCCCAAAACAGTGAGTAATAGTGCACGAAACGGGCCAGAATCGGCTAGAATTGCGAGCATTGACGACGGGCACGTAAACGCGCCTTGGGGTTCAACAACCATGGAAATCACCCCGGGACCTTAAAACAGTGAGTAATAGTCCACGAAACGGGTCAGAATCGGCCAGACCCGCGGGTGTTAATGACCGACACGTAAGCGCACCTTGGGATCCAACAACTATGGAAATCGCTTTGAAAACCAAAAACTGTGAGTAATAGTGCACGAAACGGATCGGCCAGAATTGCGAGCATTGACGGACGACACGTAAAGGCACCTTGGGGTTCAACAACCATGGAAACCATTTGGGGACACCAAACGGTGAGTAATAGTCCACGAAACGGGTCAGAATCGGCCAAAACCACGAATGTTGCTGACCGACACATAAGCGCACCTTGGGGTCCAACAACCATGGAAATCGCTTCGGAACCCCAAAACGGTGAGTAATAGTGCACGAAACGGGCCAGAATCAGCCAGAATTTCGAGCGTTGACGACGGGCACGTAAACACCCCTTGGGGTTCAACAACCATGCAAATCGCTTCGGGACACCAAACGGTGAGTAATGGTCCGCGAAACGGGCCAGAATCGGCCAAAACCGCGAGTGTTGATGACCGACACGTAAAAGCACCCCGGGGTTCATCAATCGTGGAAATCACCCCGGGACCCCAAAACAGTGAGTAAGTCCACGAAACGGGCCAGAATCGGCCAAAACTGTGAGTGTTGATGACCAACACGTAAGCGCACCTTGGGGTCCAACAACTATAGAAATCACTTCGAAACCCCAAAACGGTGAGTAATAGTGGACGAAACGGGCCAGAATCGGCCAGAATTGCTAGCGTTGACGACGGACACGTAAACGCACCTTGGGGTTCAACAATCATGGAAACCATTTGGGGACACCAAACGGTGAGTAATAGTGCACGAAACGTGTCAGAATCGGCCAAAACCGCGAATATTGATGACCGACACATAAGCGCACCTTGGGGTCCAACAACTATGGAAATCGCTTGGGAACCCCAAAACGGTGAGTAATAGTGCACGAAACGGGCCAGAATCTGCCAGAATTTCGAGTGTTGACGACGGGCACGTAAACACACCTTGGGGTTCAACAACCATGCAAATCGCTTCGGGACACCAAACGGTGAGTAATAGCCCGCGAAACGGGCCAGAATCGGCCAAAACCGCGAGTGTTGATGACCGACAGGTAAACGCACCCTAGGGTTCGTCAATCGTGGAAATCTCCCCGGGACCCCAAAACAGTGAATAATAGTGGATGAAACGGGCCAGAATCGGCCAAAGCTGTGAGTGTTGATGACCTACACGTAAGCGCACCTTGGGGTCCAACAACTATGGAAATCTCTTCGCAAACCCAAAACTCTGAGTAATAGTGGACGAAACGGGCCAGAATTGCGAGCGTTGAAGACGGACACGTAAACGCACCTTGGGGTTCAACAACCATGGAAACCATTTGAGGACACCAAACGGTGAGTAATAGTCCATGAAACGGGTCAGAATCGGCCAAAACCGCGAGTATTGATAACCGACACGTAAGCGTACCTTGGGGTCCAACAACTATGGAAATCGCTTCGGAACCCCAAAACAGTGAGTAATAGTGCACGAAACGGGCCAGAATCGGCTAGAATTGCGAGCATTGACGACGGGCACGTAAACGCGCCTTGGGGTTCAACAACCATGGAAATCACCCCGGGACCTTAAAACAATGAGTAATAGTCCACGAAACGGGTCAGAATCGGCCAGACCCGCGGGTGTTGATGACCGACACGTAAGCGCACCTTGGGATCCAACTACTATGGAAATCGCTTTGAAAACCAAAAACTGTGAGTAATAGTGCACGAAACGGATCGGCCAGAATTGCGAGCATTGACGGACGACACGTAAACGCACCTTGGGGTTCAACAACCATGGAAACCATTTGGGGACACCAAACGGTGAGTAATAGTCCACGAAACGGGTCAGAATCGGCCAAAACCACGAATGTTGCTGACCGACACATAAGCGCACCTTGGGGTCCAACAACCATGGAAATCGCTTCGGAACCCCAAAACGGTGAGTAATAGTGCACGAAACGGGCCAGAATCAGCCAGAATTCCGAGCGTTGACGACGGGCACGTAAACACCCCTTGGGGTTCAACAACCATGCAAATCGCTTCGGGACACCAAACGGTGAGTAATGGTCCGCGAAACGGGCCAGAATCGGCCAAAACCGCGAGTGTTGATGACCGACACGTAAAAGCACCCCGGGGTTCATCAATCGTGGAAATCACCCCGGGACCCCAAAACAGTGAGTAAGTCCACGAAACGGGCCAGAATCGGCCAAAACTGTGAGTGTTGATGACCAACACGTAAGCGCACCTTGGGGTCCAACAACTATGGAAATCACTTCGAAACCCCAAAACGGTGAGTAATAGTGGACGAAACGGGCCAGAATCGGCCAGAATTGCTAGCGTTGACGACGGACACGTAAACGCACCTTGGGGTTCAACAATCATGGAAACCATTTGGGGACACCAAACGGTGAGTAATAGTGCACGAAACGTGTCAGAATCGGCCAAAACCGCAAATATTGATGACCGACACATAAGCGCACCTTGGGGTCCAACAACTATGGAAATCGCTTCGGAACCCCAAAACGGTGAGTAATAGTGCACGAAACGGGCCAGAATCTGCCAGAATTTCGAGCGTTGACGACGGGCACGTAAACACACCTTGGGGTTCAACAACCATGCAAATCCCTTCGGGACACCAAACGGTGAGTAATAGCCCGCGAAACGGGCCAGAATCGGCCAAAACCGCGAGTGTTGATGACCGACAGGTAAACGCACCCCGGGGTTCGTCAATCGTGGAAATCTCCCCGGGACCCCAAAACAGTGAATAATAGTGGATGAAACGGGCCAGAATCGGCCAAAGCTGTGAGTGTTGATGACCTACACGTAAGCGCACCTTGGGGTCCAACAACTATGGAAATCGCTTCGCAAACCCAAAATTCTGAGTAATAGTGGACGAAACGGGCCAGAATTGCGAGCGTTGAAGACGGACACGTAAACGCACCTTGGGGTTCAACAACCATGGAAACCATTTGAGGACACCAAACGGTGAGTAATAGTCCATGAAACGGGTCAGAATCGGCCAAAACCGCGAGTATTGATAACCGACACGTAAGCGTACCTTGGGGTCCAACAACTATGGAAATCGCTTCGGAACCCCAAAACAGTGAGTAATAGTGCACGAAATGGGCCAGAATCGGCTAGAATTGCGAGCATTGACGACGGGCACGTAAACGCGCCTTGGGGTTCAACAACCATGGAAATCACCCCGGGACCTTAAAACAGTGAGTAATAGTCCACGAAACGGGTCAGAATCGGCCAGACCCGCGGGTGTTGATGACCGACACGTAAGCGCACCTTGGGATCCAACAACTATGGAAATCGCTTTGAAAACCAAAAACTATGAGTAATAGTGCACGAAACGGATCGGCCAGAATTGCGAGCATTGACGGACGACACGTAAACGCACCTTGGGGTTCAACAACCATGGAAACCATTTGGGGACACCAAACGGTGAGTAATAGTCCACGAAACGGGTCAGAATCGACCAAAACCGCGAATGTTGATGACCGACACATAAGCGCACCTTGGGGTCCAACAACCATGGAAATCGCTTCGGAACCCCAAAACGGTGAGTAATAGTGCACGAAACGGGCCAGAATCAGCCAGAATTTCGAGCGTTGACGACGGGCACGTAAACACCCCTTGGGGTTCAACAACCATGCAAATCGCTTCGGGACAACAAACGGTGAGTAATGGTCCGCGAAACGGGCCAGAATCGGCCAAAACAGCGAGTGTTGATGACCGACACGTAAACGCACCCCGGGGTTCATCAATCGTGGAAATCACCCCGGGATCCCAAAACAGTGAGTAAGTCCACGAAACGGGCCAGAATCGGCCAAAACTGTGAGTGTTGATGACCAACACGTAAGCGCACCTTGGGGTCCAACAACTATGGAAATCACTTCGAAACCCCAAAACGGTGAGTAATAATGGACGAAACGGGCCAGAATCGGCCAGAATTGCGAGCGTTGACGACGGACACGTAAACGCACCTTGGGGTTCAACAATCATGGAAACCATTTGGGGACACCAAACGGTGAGTAATAGTGCACGAAACGTGTCTGAATCGGCCAAAACCGCGAATATTGATGACCGACACATAAGCGCACCTTGGGGTCCAACAACTATGGAAATCGCTTCGGAACCCCAAAACGGTGAGTAATAGTGCACGAAACGGGCCAGAATCTGCCAGAATTTCGAGCGTTGACGACGGGCACGTAAACACACCTTGGGGTTCAACAACCATGCAAATCGCTTCGGGACACCAAACGGTGAGTAATAGCCGCGAAACGGGCCAGAATCGGCCAAAACCGCGAGTGTTGATGACCGACGGGTAAACGCACCCCGGGGTTCGTCAATCGTGGAAATTTCCCCGGGACCCCAAAACAGTGAATAATAGTCGATGAAACGGGCCAGAATCGGCCAAAACTGTGAGTGTTGATGACCGACACGTAAGCGCACCTTGGGGTCCAACAACTATGGAAATCGCTTCGAAAACCCAAAACTCTGAGTAATAGTGGACAAAACGGGCGAGAATTGCGAGCGTTGACGACGAACACGTAAATGCACCTTGGGGTTCAACAACCATGGAAACCATTTGAGGACACCAAACGGTGAGTAATAGTGGACGAAACGGGCCAGAATCGGCCAAAATTGCGAGCGTTGACGACGGACAGGTAAACGCACCTTGGGGTTCAACAATCATGGAAACCATTTGGGGACACCAAACGCTGAGTAATAGTGCACGAAACGTGTCAGAATCGGCCAAAACCG
This sequence comes from Hordeum marinum, assembly GCA_022496015.1. NCBI lineage: Eukaryota > Viridiplantae > Streptophyta > Magnoliopsida > Poales > Poaceae > Hordeum > Hordeum marinum. The sequence goes on from JAAAWK010000118.1 coordinate 32,517, forward strand.
CGAATATTGATGACCGACACATAAGCGCACCTTGGGGTCCAACAACTATGGAAATCGCTTCGGAACCCCAAAACGGTGAGTAATAGTGCACGAAACGGGCCAGAATCTGCCAGAATTTCGAGCGTTGACGACGGGCACGTAAACACACCTTGGGGTTCAACAACCATGCAAATCGCTTCGGGACACCAAACGGTGAGTAATAGTGCACGAAACGGGCCAGAATCGGCTAGAATTGCGAGCATTGAAGACGGGCACGTAAACGCGCCTTGGTGTTCAACAACCATGGAAATCACCCCGGGACCTTAAAACAGTGAGTAATAGTCCACGAAACGGGTCAGAATCGGCCAGACCCGCGGGTGTTGATGACCGACACTTAAGCGCACCTTGGGATCCAACAACTATGGAAATCGCTATGAAAACCAAAAACTGTGAGTAATAGAGCACGAAACGGGCCAGAATCTGCCAGAATTTCGAGCGTTGACGACGGGCACGTAAACACATCTTGGGGTTCAAAAACCATGCAAATCGCTTCGGGACACCAAACGGTGAGTAATAGCCCGCGAAACGGGCCAGAATCGGCCAAAACCGCGAGTGTTGATGACCGACAGGTAAACGCACCCCGGGGTTCGTCAATCGTGGAAATCTCCCCGGGACCCCAAAACAGTGAATAATAGTCGATGAAATGGGCCAGAATCGGCCAAAACTGTGAGTGTTGATGACCGACACGTAAGCGCACCTTGGGGTCCAACAACTATGGAAATCGCTTCAAAAACCCAAAACTCTGAGTAATAGTGGACGAAACGGGCAAGAATTGCGAGCGTTGACGACGGACACGTAAACGCACCTTGGGGTTCAACAACCATGGAAACCATTTGAGGACACCAAACGGTGAGTAATAGTCCATGAAACGGGTCAGAATCGGCCAAAACCGCGAGTATTGATAGCCGACACGTAAGCGTACCTTGGGGTCCAACAACTATGGAAATCACTTCGGAACCCCAAAACAGCGAGTAATAGTGCACGAAATGGGCCAGAATCGGCTAGAATTGCGAGCATTGACGACGGGCACGTAAACGCGCCTTGGGGTTCAACAACCATGGAAGTCACCCCGGGACCTTAAAACAGTGAGTAATAGTCCACGAAACGGGTCAGAATCGGCAAGACCCGCGGGTGTTGATGACCGACACGTAAGCGCACCTTGGGATCCAACAACTATGGAAATCGCTTTGAAAACCAAAAACTGTGAGTAATAGTGCACGAAACGGCTCGGCCAGAATTGCGAGCATTGACGGACGACACGTAAACGCACCTTGGGGTTCAACAACCATGGAAACCATTTGGGGACACCAAACGGTGAGTAATAGTCCACGAAACGGGTCAGAATCGGCCAAAACCGCGAATGTTGATGACCGACACATAAGCGCACCTTGGGGTCCAACAACCATGGAAATCGCTTCGGAACCCCAAAACGGTGAGTAATAGTGCACGAAACGGGCCAGAATCAGCCAGAATTTCGAGCGTTGACGACGGGCACGTAAACACCCCTTGGGGTTCAACAACCATGCAAATCGCTTCGGGACAACAAACGGTGAGTAATGGTCCGTGAAACGGGCCAGAATCGGCCAAAACCGCGAGTGTTGATGACCGACACGTAAACGCACCCCGGGGTTCATCAATCGTGGAAATCACCCCGGGATCCCAAAACAGTGAGTAAGTCCACGAAACGGGCCAGAATCGGCCAAAACTGTGAGTGTTGATGACCAACACGTAAGCGCACCTTGGGGTCCAACAACTATGGAAATCACTTCGAAACCCCAAAACGGTGAGTAATAGTGGACGAAACGGGCCAGAATCGGCCAGAATTGCGAGCGTTGACGACGGACACGTAAACGCACCTTGGGGTTCAACAATCATGGAAACCATTTGGGGACACCAAACGGTGAGTAATAGTGCACGAAACGTGTCTGAATCGGCCAAAACCGCGAATATTGATGACCGACACATAAGCGCACCTTGGGGTCCAACAACTATGGAAATCGCTTCGGAACCCCAAAACGGTGAGTAATAGTGCACGAAACAGGCCAGAATCTGCCAGAATTTCGAGCGTTGACGACGGGCACGTAAACACACCTTGGGGTTCAACAACCATGCAAATCGCTTCGGGACACCAAACGGTGAGTAATAGCCCGCGAAACGGGCCAGAATCGGCCAAAACCGCGAGTGTTGATGACCGACGGGTAAACGCACCCCGGGGTTCGTCAATCGTGGAAATCTCCCCGGGACCCCAAAACAGTGAATAATAGTCGATGAAACGGGCCAGAATCGGCCAAAACTGTGAGTGTTGATGACCGACACGTAAGCGCACCTTGGGGTCCAACAACTATGGAAATCGCTTCGAAAACCCAAAACTCTGAGTAATAGTGGACAGAACGGGCGAGAATTGCGAGCGTTGACGACGAACACGTAAATGCACCTTGGGGTTCAACAACCATGGAAACCATTTGAGGACACCAAACGGTGAGTAATAGTGGACGAAACGGGCCAGAATCGGCCAGAATTGCGAGCGTTGACGACGGACACGTAAACGCACCTTGGGGTTCAACAATCATGGAAACCATTTGGGGACACCAAACGCTGAGTAATAGTGCACGAAACGTGTCAGAATCGGCCAAAACCGCGAATATTGATGACCGACACATAAGCGCACCTTGGGGTCCAACAACTATGGAAATCGCTTCGGAACCCCAAAACGGTGAGTAATAGTGCACGACACGGGCCAGAATCTGCCAGAATTTCGAGCGTTGACGACGGGCACGTAAACACACCTTGGGGTTCAACAACCATGCAAATCGCTTCGGGACACCAAACGGTGAGTAATAGTGCACGAAACGGGCCAGAATCGGCTAGAATTGCGAGCATTGAAGACGGGCACGTAAACGCGCCTTGGTGTTCAACAACCATGGAAATCACCCCGGGACCTTAAAACAGTGAGTAATAGTCCATGAAACGGGTCAGAATCGGCCAGACCCGCGGGTGTTGATGACCGACACGTAAGCGCACCTTGGGATCCAACAACTATGGAAATCGCTATGAAAACCAAAAACTGTGAGTAATAGAGCACGAAACGGGCCAGAATCTGCCAGAATTTCGAGCGTTGACGACGGGCACGTAAACACATCTTGGGGTTCAAAAACCATGCAAATCGCTTCGGGACACCAAACGGTGAGTAATTGCCCGCGAAACGGGCCAGAATCGGCCAAAACCGCGAGTGTTGATGACCGACAGGTAAACGCACCCCGGGGTTCGTCAATCGTGGAAATCTCCCCGGGACCCCAAAACAGTGAATAATAGTCGATGAAACGGGCCAGAATCGGCCAAAACTGTGAGTGTTGATGACCGACACGTAAGCGCACCTTGGGGTCCAACAACTATGGAAATCGCTTCAAAAACCCAAAACTCTGAGTAATAGTGGACGAAACGGGCAAGAATTGCGAGCGTTGACGACGGACACGTAAACGCACCTTGGGGTTCAACAACCATGGAAACCATTTGAGGACACCAAACGGTGAGTAATAGTCCATGAAACGGGTCAGAATCGGCCAAAACCGCGAGTATTGATAACCGACACGTAAGCGTACCTTGGGGTCCAACAACTATGGAAATCACTTCGGAACCCCAAAACAGCGAGTAATAGTGCACGAAATGGGCCAGAATCGGCTAGAATTGCGAGCATTGACGACGGGCACGTAAACGCGCCTTGGGGTTCAACAACCATGGAAGTCACCCCGGGACCTTAAAACAGTGAGTAATAGTCCACGAAACGGGTCAGAATCGGCAAGACCCGCGGGTGTTGATGACCGACACGTAAGCGCACCTTGGGATCCAACAACTATGGAAATCGCTTTGAAAACCAAAAACTGTGAGTAATAGTGCACGAAACGGCTCGGCCAGAATTGCGAGCATTGACGGACGACACGTAAACGCACCTTGGGGTTCAACAACCATGGAAACCATTTGGGGACACCAAACGGTGAGTAATAGTCCACGAAACGGGTCAGAATCGGCCAAAACCGCGAATGTTGATGACCGACACATAAGCGCACCTTGGGGTCCAACAACCATGGAAATCGCTTCGGAACCCCAAAACGGTGAGTAATAGTGCACGAAACGGGCCAGAATCAGCCAGAATTTCGAGCGTTGACGACGGGCACGTAAACACCCCTTGGGGTTCAACAACCATGCAAATCGCTTCGGGACAACAAACGGTGAGTAATGGTCCGTGAAACGGGCCAGAATCGGCCAAAACCGCGAGTGTTGATGACCGACACGTAAACGCACCCCGGGGTTCATCAATCGTGGAAATCACCCCGGGATCCCAAAACAGTGAGTAAGTCCACGAAACGGGCCAGAATCGGCCAAAACTGTGAGTGTTGATGACCAACACGTAAGCGCACCTTGGGGTCCAACAACTATGGAAATCACTTCGAAACCCCAAAACGGTGAGTAATAGTGGACGAAACGGGCCAGAATCGGCCAGAATTGCGAGCGTTGACGACGGACACGTAAACGCACCTTGGGGTTCAACAATCATGGAAACCATTTGGGGACACCAAACGGTGAGTAATAGTGCACGAAACGTGTCTGAATCGGCCAAAACCGCGAATATTGATGACCGACACATAAGCGCACCTTGGGGTCCCACAACTATGGAAATCGCTTCGGAACCCCAAAACGGTGAGTAATAGTGCACGAAACGGGCCAGAATCTGCCAGAATTTCGAGCGTTGACGACGGGCACTTAAACACACCTTGGGGTTCAACAACCATGCAAATCGCTTCGGGACACCAAACGGTGAGTAATAGCCCGCGAAACGGGCCAGAATCGGCCAAAACCGCGAGTGTTGATGACCGACGGGTAAACGCACCCCGGGGTTCGTCAATCGTGGAAATCTCCCCGGGACCCCAAAACAGTGAATAATAGTCGATGAAACGGGCCAGAATCGGCCAAAACTGTGAGTGTTGATGACCGACACGTAAGCGCACCTTGGGGTCCAACAACTATGGAAATCGCTTCGAAAACCCAAAACTCTGAGTAATAGTGGACAGAACGGGCGAGAATTGCGAGCGTTGACGACGAACACGTAAATGCACCTTGGGGTTCAACAACCATGGAAACCATTTGAGGACACCAAACGGTGAGTAATAGTGGACGAAACGGGCCAGAATCGGCCAGAATTGCGAGCGTTGACGACGGACACGTAAACGCACCTTGGGGTTCAACAATCATGGAAACCATTTGGGGACACCAAACGCTGAGTAATAGTGCACGAAACGTGTCAGAATCGGCCAAAACCGCGAATATTGATGACCGACACATAAGCGCACCTTGGGGTCCAACAACTATGGAAATCGCTTCGGAACCCCAAAACGGTGAGTAATAGTGCACGACACGGGCCAGAATCTGCCAGAATTTCGAGCGTTGACGACGGGCACGTAAACACACCTTGGGGTTCAACAACCATGCAAATCGCTTCGGGACACCAAACGGTGAGTAATAGTGCACGAAACGGGCCAGAATCGGCTAGAATTGCGAGCATTGAAGACGGGCACGTAAACGCGCCTTGGTGTTCAACAACCATGGAAATCACCCCGGGACCTTAAAACAGTGAGTAATAGTCCATGAAACGGGTCAGAATCGGCCAGACCCGCGGGTGTTGATGACCGACACGTAAGCGCACCTTGGGATCCAACAACTATGGAAATCGCTATGAAAACCAAAAACTGTGAGTAATAGAGCACGAAACGGGCCAGAATCTGCCAGAATTTCGAGCGTTGACGACGGGCACGTAAACACATCTTGGGGTTCAAAAACCATGCAAATCGCTTCGGGACACCAAACGGTGAGTAATTGCCCGCGAAACGGGCCAGAATCGGCCAAAACCGCGAGTGTTGATGACCGACAGGTAAACGCACCCCGGGGTTCGTCAATCGTGGAAATCTCCCCGGGACCCCAAAACAGTGAATAATAGTCGATGAAACGGGCCAGAATCGGCCAAAACTGTGAGTGTTGATGACCGACACGTAAGCGCACCTTGGGGTCCAACAACTATGGAAATCGCTTCAAAAACCCAAAACTCTGAGTAATAGTGGACGAAACGGGCAAGAATTGCGAGCGTTGACGACGGACACGTAAACGCACCTTGGGGTTCAACAACCATGGAAACCATTTGAGGACACCAAACGGTGAGTAATAGTCCATGAAACGGGTCAGAATCGGCCAAAACCGCGAGTATTGATAACCGACACGTAAGCGTACCTTGGGGTCCAACAACTATGGAAATCACTTCGGAACCCCAAAACAGCGAGTAATAGTGCACGAAATGGGCCAGAATCGGCTAGAATTGCGAGCATTGACGACGGGCACGTAAACGCGCCTTGGGGTTCAACAACCATGGAAGTCACCCCGGGACCTTAAAACAGTGAGTAATAGTCCACGAAACGGGTCAGAATCGGCAAGACCCGCGGGTGTTGATGACCGACACGTAAGCGCACCTTGGGATCCAACAACTATGGAAATCGCTTTGAAAACCAAAAACTGTGAGTAATAGTGCACGAAACGGCTCGGCCAGAATTGCGAGCATTGACGGACGACACGTAAACGCACCTTGGGGTTCAACAACCATGGAAACCATTTGGGGACACCAAACGGTGAGTAATAGTCCACGAAACGGGTCAGAATCGGCCAAAACCGCGAATGTTGATGACCGACACATAAGCGCACCTTGGGGTCCAACAACCATGGAAATCGCTTCGGAACCCCAAAACGGTGAGTAATAGTGCACGAAACGGGCCAGAATCAGCCAGAATTTCGAGCGTTGACGACGGGCACGTAAACACCCCTTGGGGTTCAACAACCATGCAAATCGCTTCGGGACAACAAACGGTGAGTAATGGTCCGTGAAACGGGCCAGAATCGGCCAAAACCGCGAGTGTTGATGACCAACACGTAAACGCACCCCGGGGTTCATCAATCGTGGAAATCACCCCGGGATCCCAAAACAGTGAGTAAGTCCACGAAACGGGCCAGAATCGGCCAAAACTGTGAGTGTTGATGACCAACACGTAAGCGCACCTTGGGGTCCAACAACTATGGAAATCACTTCGAAACCCCAAAACGGTGAGTAATAGTGGACGAAACGGGCCAGAATCGGCCAGAATTGCGAGCGTTGACGACGGACACGTAAACGCACCTTGGGGTTCAACAATCATGGAAACCATTTGGGGACACCAAACGGTGAGTAATAGTGCACGAAACGTGTCTGAATCGGCCAAAACCGCGAATATTGATGACCGACACATAAGCGCACCTTGGGGTCCAACAACTATGGAAATCGCTTCGGAACCCCAAAACGGTGAGTAATAGTGCACGAAACGGGCCAGAATCTGCCAGAATTTCGAGCGTTGACGACGGGCACGTAAACACACCTTGGGGTTCAACAACCATGCAAATCGCTTCGGGACACCAAACGGTGAGTAATAGCCCGCGAAACGGGCCAGAATCGGCCAAAACCGCGAGTGTTGATGACCGACGGGTAAACGCACCCCGGGGTTCGTCAATCGTGGAAATCTCCCCGGGACCCCAAAACAGTGAATAATAGTCGATGAAACGGGCCAGAATCGGCCAAAACTGTGAGTGTTGATGACCGACACGTAAGCGCACCTTGGGGTCCAACAACTATGGAAATCGCTTCGAAAACCCAAAACTCTGAGTAATAGTGGACAGAACGGGCGAGAATTGCGAGCGTTGACGACGAACACGTAAATGCACCTTGGGGTTCAACAACCATGGAAACCATTTGAGGACACCAAACGGTGAGTAATAGTGGACGAAACGGGCCAGAATCGGCCAGAATTGCGAGCGTTGACGACGGACACGTAAACGCACCTTGGGGTTCAACAATCATGGAAACCATTTGGGGACACCAAACGCTGAGTAATAGTGCACGAAACGTGTCAGAATCGGCCAAAACCGCGAATATTGATGACCGACACATAAGCGCACCTTGGGGTCCAACAACTATGGAAATCGCTTCGGAACCCCAAAACGGTGAGTAATAGTGCACGACACGGGCCAGAATCTGCCAGAATTTCGAGCGTTGACGACGGGCACGTAAACACACCTTGGGGTTCAACAACCATGCAAATCGCTTCGGGACACCAAACGGTGAGTAATAGTGCACGAAACGGGCCAGAATCGGCTAGAATTGCGAGCATTGAAGACGGGCACGTAAACGCGCCTTGGTGTTCAACAACCATGGAAATCACCCCGGGACCTTAAAACAGTGAGTAATAGTCCATGAAACGGGTCAGAATCGGCCAGACCCGCGGGTGTTGATGACCGACACGTAAGCGCACCTTGGGATCCAACAACTATGGAAATCGCTATGAAAACCAAAAACTGTGAGTAATAGAGCACGAAACGGGCCAGAATCTGCCAGAATTTCGAGCGTTGACGACGGGCACGTAAACACATCTTGGGGTTCAAAAACCATGCAAATCGCTTCGGGACACCAAACGGTGAGTAATTGCCCGCGAAACGGGCCAGAATCGGCCAAAACCGCGAGTGTTGATGACCGACAGGTAAACGCACCCCGGGGTTCGTCAATCGTGGAAATCTCCCCGGGACCCCAAAACAGTGAATAATAGTCGATGAAACGGGCCAGAATCGGCCAAAACTGTGAGTGTTGATGACCGACACGTAAGCGCACCTTGGGGTCCAACAACTATGGAAATCGCTTCAAAAACCCAAAACTCTGAGTAATAGTGGACGAAACGGGAAAGAATTGCGAGCGTTAACGACGGACACGTAAACGCACCTTGGGGTTCAACAACCATGGAAACCATTTGAGGACACCAAACGGTGAGTAATAGTCCATGAAACGGGTCAGAATCGGCCAAAACCGCGAGTATTGATAACCGACACGTAAGCGTACCTTGGGGTCCAACAACTATGGAAATCACTTCGGAACCCCAAAACAGCGAGTAATAGTGCACGAAATGGGCCAGAATCGGCTAGAATTGCGAGCATTGACGACGGGCACGTAAACGCGCCTTGGGGTTCAACAACCATGGAAGTCACCCCGGGACCTTAAAACAGTGAGTAATAGTCCACGAAACGGGTCAGAATCGGCAAAGACCCGCGGGTGTTGATGACCGACACGTAAGCGCACCTTGGGATCCAACAACTATCGAAATCGCTTTGAAAACCAAAAACTGTGAGTAATAGTGCACGAAACGGCTCGGCCAGAATTGCGAGCATTGACGGACGACACGTAAACGCACCTTGGGGTTCAACAACCATGGAAACCATTTGGGGACACCAAACGGTGAGTAATAGTCCACGAAACGGGTCAGAATCGGCCAAAACCGCGAATGTTGATGACCGACACATAAGCGCACCTTGGGGTCCAACAACCATGGAAATCGCTTCGGAACCCCAAAACGGTGAGTAATAGTGCACGAAACGGGCCAGAATCAGCCAGAATTTCGAGCGTTGACGACGGGCACGTAAACACCCCTTGGGGTTCAACAACCATGCAAATCGCTTCGGGACAACAAACGGTGAGTAATGGTCCGTGAAACGGGCCAGAATCGGCCAAAACCGCGAGTGTTGATGACCGACACGTAAACGCACCCCGGGGTTCATCAATCGTGGAAATCACCCCGGGATCCCAAAACAGTGAGTAAGTCCACGAAACGGGCCAGAATCGGCCAAAACTGTGAGTGTTGATGACCAACACGTAAGCGCACCTTGGGGTCCAACAACTATGGAAATCACTTCGAAACCCCAAAACGGTGAGTAATAGTGGACGAAACGGGCCAGAATCGGCCAGAATTGCGAGCGTTGACGACGGACACGTAAACGCACCTTGCGGTTCAACAATCATGGAAACCATTTGGGGACACCAAACGGTGAGTAATAGTGCACGAAACGTGTCTGAATCGGCCAAAACCGCGAATATTGATGACCGACACATAAGCGCACCTTGGGGTCCAACAACTATGGAAATCGCTTCGGAACCACAAAACGGTGAGTAATAGTGCACGAAACGGGCCAGAATCTGCCAGAATTTCGAGCGTTGACGACGGGCACGTAAACACACCTTGGGGTTCAACAACCATGCAAATCGCTTCGGGACACCAAACGGTGAGTAATAGCCCGCGAAACGGGTCAGAATCGGCCAAAACCGCGAATATTGATGACCGACACATAAGCAATCCTTGGGGTCCAACAACTATGGAAATCGCTTCGAAAACCCAAAACTCTGAGTAATAGTGGACAGAACGGGCGAGAATTGCGAGCGTTGACGACGAACACGTAAATGCACCTTGGGGTTCAACAACCATGGAAACCATTTGAGGACACCAAACGGTGAGTAATAGTGGACGAAACGGGCCAGAATCGGCCAGAATTGCGAGCGTTGACGACGGACACGTAAACGCACCTTGGGGTTCAACAATCATGGAAACCATTTGGGGACACCAAACGCTGAGTAATAGTGCACGAAACGTGTCAGAATCGGCCAAAACCGCGAATATTGATGACCGACACATAAGCGCACCTTGGGGTCCAACAACTATGGAAATCGCTTCGGAACCCCAAAACGGTGAGTAATAGTGCACGACACGGGCCAGAATCTGCCAGAATTTCGAGCGTTGACGACGGGCACGTAAACACACCTTGGGGTTCAACAACCATGCAAATCGCTTCGGGACACCAAACGGTGAGTAATAGTGCACGAAACGGGCCAGAATCGGCTAGAATTGCGAGCATTGAAGACGGGCACGTAAACGCGCCTTGGTGTTCAACAACCATGGAAATCACCCCGGGACCTTAAAACAGTGAGTAATAGTCCATGAAACGGGTCAGAATCGGCCAGACCCGCGGGTCTTGATGACCGACACGTAAGCGCACCTTGGGATCCAACAACTATGGAAATCGCTATGAAAACCAAAAACTGTGAGTAATAGAGCACGAAACGGGCCAGAATCTGCCAGAATTTCGAGCGTTGACGACGGGCACGTAAACACATCTTGGGGTTCAAAAACCATGCAAATCGCTTCGGGACACCAAACGGTGAGTAATTGCCCGCGAAACGGGCCAGAATCGGCCAAAACCGCGAGTGTTGATGACCGACAGGTAAACGCACCTCGGGGTTCGTCAATCGTGGAAATCTCCCCGGGACCCCAAAACAGTGAATAATAGTCGATGAAACGGGCCAGAATCGGCCAAAACTGTGAGTGTTGATGACCGACATGTAAGCGCACCTTGGGGTCCAACAACTATGGAAATCGCTTCGAAAACCCAAAACTCTGAGTAATAGTGGACGAAACGGGCCAGAATTGCGAGCGTTGACGACGGACACGTAAACGCACCTTGGGGTTCAACAACCATGGAAACCATTTGAGGACACCAAACGGTGAGTAATAGTCCATGAAACGGGTCAGAATCGGCCAAAACCGCGAGTATTGATAACCGACACGTAAGCATACCTTGGAGTCCAACAACTATGGAAATCGCTTCGGAACCCCAAAACGGTGAGTAATAGTGCACGAAACGGGCCAGAATCGGCTAGAATTGCGAGCATTGACGACGGGCACGTAAATGCGCCTTGGGGTTCAACAACCATGGAAATCACCCCGGGACCTTAAAACAGTGAGTAATAGTCCACGAAACGGGTCAGAATCGGCCAGACCCGCGGGTGTTGATGACCGACACGTAAGCGCACCTTGGGATCCAACAACTATGGAAATCGCTTTGAAAACCAAAAACTTGTGAGTAATAGTGCACGAAACGGATCGGCCAGAATTGCGAGCATTGACGGACGACACGTAAACGCACCTTGGGGTTCAACAACCATGGAAACCATTTGGGGACACCAAACGGTGAGTAATAGTCCACGAAACGGGTCAGAATCGTCCAAAACCGCGAATGTTGATGACCGACACATAAGCGCACCTTGGGGTCCAACAACCATGGAAATCGCTTCGGAACCCCAAAACGGTGAGTAATAGTGCACCAAACGGGCCAGAATCAGCCAGAATTTCGAGCGTTGACGACGGGCACATAGACACCCCTTGGGGTTCAACAACCATGCAAATCGCTTCGGGACACCAAACGGTGAGTAATGGTCCGCGAAACGGGCCAGAATCGGCCAAAACCGCGAGTGTTGATGACCGACACGTAAATGCACCCCGGGGTTCATCAATCGTGGAAATCACCCCGGGACCCCAAAACAGTGAGTAAGTCCACGAAACGGGCCAGAATCGGCCAAAACCGCGAGTGTTGATGACCGACAGGTAAACGCACCCCGGGGTTCGTCAATCGTGGAAATCTCCCGGGGACCCCAAAACAGTGAATAATAGTCGATGAAACGGGCCAGAATCGGCCAAAACTGTGAGTGTTGATGACCGACACGTAAGCGCACCTTGGGGTCCAAAAACTATGGAAATCGCTTCGAAAACCCAAAACTCTGAGTAATAGTGGACGAAACGGGCGAGAATTGCGAGCGTTGACGACGGACACGTAAACGCACCTTGGGGTTCAACAACCATGGAAATCATTTGAGGACACCAAACGGTGAGTAATAGTGAACGAAACGGGCCAGAATCGGCCAGAATTGCGAGTGTTGACGACGGACACGTAAACGCACCTTGGGGTTCAACAATCATGGAAACCATTTGGGGACACCAAACGGTGAGTAATAGTGCACGAAACGTGTCAGAATCGGCCAAAACCGCGAATATTGATGACCGACACATAAGCGCACCTTGGGGTCCAACAACTATGGAAATCGCTTCGGAACCCCAAAACGGTGAGTAATAGTGCACGAAACGGGCCAGAATCTGCCAGAATTTCGAGCGTTGACGACGGGCACGTAATAACACCTTGGGGTTGAACAACTATGCAAATCGCTTCGGGACACCAAACGGTGAGTAATAGTGCACGAAACGGGCCAGAATCGGCTCGAATTGCGAGCATTGACGACGGGCACGTAAACGCGCCTTGGGGTTCAACAACCATGGAAATCACCCCGGGACCTTAAAACAGTGAGTAATAGTCCACGAAACGGTTCAGAATCGGCCAGACCCGCGGGTGTTGATGACCGACATGTAAGCGCACCTTGGGATCCAACAACTATGGAAATCGCTTTGAAAACCAAAAACTGTGAGTAATAGTGCACGAAACGGGCCAGAATTTGCCAGAATTTCGAGCGTTGACGACGGGCACGTAAACACATCTTGGGGTTCAAAAACCATGCAAATCGCTTCGGGACACCAAACGGTGAGTAATAGCCCGCGAAACGGGCCAGAATCAGCCAAAACCGCGAGTGTTGATGACCGACAGGTAAACGCACCCCAGGGTTCGTCAATCGTGGAAATCTCCCCGGGACCCCAAAACAGTGAATAATAGTCGATGAAACGGGCCAGAATCGGCCAAAACTGTGAGTGTTGATGACCGACACGTAAGCGCTCCTTGGGGTCCAACAACTATGGAAATCGCTTCGAAAACCCAAAACTCTGAGTAATAGTGGACGAAACGGGCCAGAATTGCGAGCGTTGACGACGGACACGTAAACGCACCTTGGGGTTCAACAACCATGGAAACCATTTGAGGACACCAAACGGTGAGTAATAGTCCATGAAACGGGTCAGAATCGGCCAAAACCGTGAGTATTGATAACCGACACGTAAGCATACCTTGGAGTCCAACAACTATGGAAATCGCTTCGGAACCCCAAAACGGTGAGTAATAGTGCACGAAACGGGCCAGAATCGGCTAGATTTGCGAGCATTGACGACGGGCACGTAAACGCGCCTTAGGGTTCAACAACCATGGAAATCACCCAGGGACCTTAAAACAGTGAGTAATAGTCCACGAAACTGGTCAGAATCGGCCAGACCCGCGGGTGTTGATGACGGACACGTAAGCGCACCTTGGGATCCAACAACTATGGAAATCGCTTTGAAAACCAAAAACTGTGAGTAATAGTGCACGAAACGGATCGGCCAGAATTGCAAGCATTGACGGACGACACGTAAACGCACCGTGGGGTTCAACAACCATGGAAACCATTTGGGGACACCAAACGGTGAGTAATAGTCCAGGAAACGGGTCAGAATCGGCCAAAACCGCGAATGTTGATGACCGACACATAAGAGCACCTTGGGGTCCAACAACCATGGAAATCGCTTCGGAACCCCAAAACGGTGAGTAATAGTGCACGAAACGGGCCAGAATCAGCCAGAATTTCGAGCGTTGACGACGGGCACGTAAACACCCCTTGGCGTTCAACAACCATGCAAATCGCTTCGGGACACCAAACGGTGAGTAATGGTCCGCGAAACGGGCCAGAATCGGCCAAAACCGCGAGTGTTGATGACCGACACGTAAACGCACCCCGGGGTTCATCAATCGTGGAAATCACCCCGGGACCCCAAAACAGTGAGTAAGTCCACGAAACAGGCCTGAATCGGCCAAAACCGCGAGTGTTGATGACCGACACGTAAACGCACCCCGGGGTTCAGCAATCGTGGAAATCACCCCGGGACCCCAAAACAGTGAGTAAGTCCACGAAACGGGCCAGAATCGGCCAAAACTGTGAGTGTTGATGACCGACACGTATACGCACCTTGGGGTCCAACAACTATGGAAATCGCTTCGAAAACCCAAAACTCTGAGTAATAGTGGACGAAACGGGCCAGAATTGCGAGCGTTGACGACGGACACGTAAACGCACCTTGGGGTTCAACAACCATGGAAACCATTTGAGGACACCAAACGGTGAGTAATAGTCCATGAAACGGGTCAGAATCGGCCAAAACCGCGAGTACTGATAACCGACACGTAAGCGTACCTTGGGGTCCAACAACTATGGAAATCGCTTCGGAACCCCAAAACAGTGAGTAATAGTGCACGAAACGGGCCAGAATCGGCTAGAATTGCGAGCATTGACGACGGGCACGTAAACGCGCCTTGGGGTTCAACAACCATGGAAATCACCCCGGGACCTTAAAACAGTGAGTAATAGTCCACGAAACGGGTCAGAATCGGCCAGACCCGCGGGTGTTGATGACCGACACGTAAGCGCACCTTGGGATCCAACAACTATGGAAATCGCTTTGAAAACCAAAAACTGTGAGTAATAGTGCACGAAACGGATGGGCCAGAATTGCGAGCATTGACGGACGACACGTAAACGCACCTTGGGGTTCAACAACCATGGAAACCATTTGGGGACACCAAACGGTGAGTAATAGTCCATGAAACGGGTCAGAATCGGCCAAAACCGCGAGTATTGATAACCGACACGTAAGCATACCTTGGAGTCCAACAACTATGGAAATCGCTTCGGAACCCCGAAACGGTGAGTAATAGTGCACGAAACGGGCCAGAATCGGCTAGAATTGCGAGCATTGACGACGGGCACGTAAACGCGCCTTAGGGTTCAACAACCATGGAAATCACCCCGGGACCTTAAAACAGTGAGTAATAGTCCACGAAACGGGTCAGAATCGGCCAGACCCGCGGGTGTTGATGACCGACACGTAAGCGCACCTTGGGATCCAACAACTATGGAAATCGCTTTGAAAACCAAAAACTGTGAGTAATAGTGCACGAAACGGATCGGCCAGAATTGCAAGCATTGACGGACGACACGTAAACGCACCTTGGGGTTCAACAACCATGGAAACCATTTGGGGACACCAAACGGTGAGTAATAGTCCATGAAACGGGTCAGAATCGGCCCAAACCGCGAATGTTGATGACCGACACAAGCGCACCTTGGGGTCCAACAACCATGGAAATCGCTTCGGAACCCCAAAACGGTGAGTAATAGTGCACGAAACGGGCCAGAATCAGCCAGAATTTCGAGCGTTGATGACGGGCACGTAAACACCCCTTGGGGTTCAACAACCATGCAAATCGCTTCGGGACACCAAACGGTGAGTAATGGTCCGCGAAACGGGCCAGAATTGGCCAAAACCGCGAGTGTTGATGACCGACACGTAAACGCACCCCGAGGTTCATCAATCGTGGAAATCACCCCGGGACCCCAAAACAGTGAGTAAGTCCACGAAACGGGCCAGAATCGGCCAAAACTGTGAGTGTTGATGACCGACACGTATACGCACCTTGGGGTCCAACAACTATGGAAATCGCTTCGAAAACCCAAAACTCTGAGTAATAGTGGACGAAACGGGCCAGAATTGCGAGCGTTGACGACGGACACGTAAACGCACCTTGGGGTTCAACAACCATGGAAACCATTTGAGGACACCAAACGGTGAGTAATAGTCCATGAAACGGGTCAGAATCGGCCAAAACCGCGAGTATTGATAACCGACACGTAAGCGTACCTTGGGGTCCAACAACTATGGAAATCGCTTCGGAACCCCAAAACAGTGAGTAATAGTGCACGAAACGGGCCAGAATCGGCTAGAATTGCGAGCATTGACGACGGGCACGTAAACGCGCCTTGGGGTTCAACAACCATGGAAATCACCCCGGGACCTTAAAACAGTGAGTAATAGTCCACGAAACGGGTCAGAATCGGCCAGACCCGCGGGTGTTGATGACCGACACGTAAGCGCACCTTGGGATCCAACAACTATGGAAATCGCTTTGAAAACCAAAAACTGTGAGTAATAGTGCACGAAACGGATGGGCCAGAATTGCGAGCATTGACGGACGACACGTAAACGCACCTTGGGGTTCAACAACCATGGAAACCATTTGGGGACACCAAACGGTGAGTAATAGTCCATGAAACGGGTCAGAATCGGCCAAAACCGCGAGTATTGATAACCGACACGTAAGCATACCTTGGAGTCCAACAACTATGGAAATCGCTTCGGAACCCCGAAACGGTGAGTAATAGTGCACGAAACGGGCCAGAATCGGCTAGAATTGCGAGCATTGACGACGGGCACGTAAACGCGCCTTAGGGTTCAACAACCATGGAAATCACCCCGGGACCTTAAAACAGTGAGTAATAGTCCACGAAACGGGTCAGAATCGGCCAGACCCGCGGGTGTTGATGACCGACACGTAAGCGCACCTTGGGATCCAACAACTATGGAAATCGCTTTGAAAACCAAAAACTGTGAGTAATAGTGCACGAAACGGATCGGCCAGAATTGCAAGCATTGACGGACGACACGTAAACGCACCTTGGGGTTCAACAACCATGGAAACCATTTGGGGACACCAAACGGTGAGTAATAGTCCATGAAACGGGTCAGAATCGGCCCAAACCGCGAATGTTGATGACCGACACAAGCGCACCTTGGGGTCCGACAACCATGGAAATCGCTTCGGAACCCCAAAACGGTGAGTAATAGTGCACGAAACGGGCCAGAATCAGCCAGAATTTCGAGCATTGATGACGGGCACGTAAACACCACTTGGGGTTCAACAACCATGCAAATCGCTTCGGGACACCAAACGGTGAGTAATGGTCCGCGAAACGGGCCAGAATTGGCCAAAACCGCGAGTGTTGATGACCGACACGTAAACGCACCCCGAGGTTCATCAATCGTGGAAATCACCCCGGGACCCCAAAACAGTGAGTAAGTCCACGAAACGGGCCAGAATCGGCAAAAACTGTGAGTGTTGATGACCGACACGTATGCGCACCTTGGGGTCCAACAACTATGGAAATCGCTTCGAAAACCCAAAACTCTGAGTAATAGTGGACGAAACGGGCCAGAGTTGCGAGCGTTGACGACAGACACGTAAACGCACCTTGGGGTTCAACAACCATGGAAACCATTTGAGGACACCAAACGGTGAGTAATAGTCCATGAAACGGGTCAGAATCGGCCAAAACCGAGAGTATTGATAACTGACACGTAAGCGTACCTTGGGGTCCAACAACTATGGAAATCGCTTCGGAACCCCAAAACAGTGAGTAATAGTGCACGAAACGGGCCAGAATCGGCTAGAATTGCGAGCATTGACGACGGGCACGTAAACGCGCCTTGGGGTTCAACAACCATGGAAATCACCCCGGGACCTCAAAACAGTGAGTCATAGTCCACGAAACGGGTCAGAATCGGCTAGACCCGCGGGTGTTGATGACCGACACGTAAGCGCACCTTGGGATCCAACAACTATGGAAATCGCTTTGAAAACCAAAAACTGTGAGTAATAGTGCACGAAACGGATCGGCCAGAATTGCGAGCATTGACGGACGACACGTAAACGCACCTTGGGGTTCAACAACCATGGAAACCATTTGGGGACACCAAACGGTGAGTAATAGTCCACGAAACGGGTCAGAATCGGCCAAAACCGCGAATGTTGTTGACCAACACATAAGCGCACCTTGGGGTCCAACAACCATGGAAATCGCTTCGGAACCCCAAAACGGTGAGTAATAGTGCACGAAACGGGCCAGAATCAGCCAGAATTTCGAGCGATGACGACGGGCACGTAAACACTCCTTGGCGTTCAACAACCATGCAAATCGCTTCGGGACACCAAACGGTGAGTAATGGTCCGCGAAACGGGCCAGAATCGGCCAAAACCGCGAGTGTTGATGACCGACACGTAAACGCACCCCGGGGTTCATCAATCGTGGAAATCACCCCGGGACCCCAAAACAGTGAGTAAGTCCACGAAACGGGCCAGAATCGGCCAAAACCGAGAGTGTTGATGACCGACAGGTAAACGCACCCCGGGGTTTGTCAATCGTGGAAATCTCCCCGGGACCCCAAAACAGTGAATAATAGTCGATGAAACGGGCCAGAATCGGCCAAAACTGTGAGTGTTGATGACCGACACGTAAGCGCACCTTGGGGTCCAACAACTATGGAAATCGCTTCGAAAACCCAAAACTCTGAGTAATAGTGGACGAAACGGGCCAGAATTGCGAGCGTTGACGACGGACACGTAAACGCACCTTGGGGTTCAACAACCATGGAAACCATTTGAGGACACCAAACGGTGAGTAATAGTCCATGAAACGGGTCAGAATCGGCCAAAAACCGCGAGTATTGATAACCGACACGTAAGCATACCTTGGAGTCCAACAACTATGGAAATCGCTTCGGAACCCCGAAACGGTGAGTAATAGTGCACGAAACGGGCCAGAATCGGCTAGAATTGCGAGCATTGACGACGGGCACGTAAACGCGCCTTAGGGTTCAACAACCATGGAAATCACCCCGGGACCTTAAAACAGTGAGTAATAGTCCACGAAACGGGTCAGAATCGGCCAGACCCGCGGGTGTTGATGACCGACACGTAAGCGCACCTTGGGATCCAACAACTATGGAAATCGCTTTGAAAACCAAAAACTGTGAGTAATAGTGCACGAAACGGATCGGCCAGAATTGCGAGCATTGACGGACGACACGTAAACGCACCTTGGGGTTCAACAACCATGGAAACCATTTGGGGACACCAAACGGTGAGTAATAGTCCACGAAACGGGTCAGAATCGGCCAAAACCGCGAATGTTGATGACCAACACATAAGCGCACCTTGGGGTCCAACAACCATGGAAATCGCTTCGGAACCCCAAAACGGTGAGTAATAGTGCACGAAACGGGCCAGAATCAGCCAGAATTTCGAGCGATGACGACGGGCACGTAAACACTCCTTGGCGTTCAACAACCATGCAAATCGCTTCGGGACACCAAACGGTGAGTAATGGTCCGCGAAACGGGCCAGAATTGGCCAAAACCGCGAGTGTTGATGACCGACACGTAAACGCACCCCGAGGTTCATCAATCGTGGAAATCACCCCGGGACCCCAAAACAGTGAGTAAGTCCACGAAACGGGCCAGAATCGGCCAAAACTGTGAGTGTTGATGACCGACACGTATACGCACCTTGGGGTCCAACAACTATGGAAATCGCTTCGAAAACCCAAAACTCTGAGTAATAGTGGACGAAACGGGCCAGAATTGCGAGCGTTGACGACGGACACGTAAACGCACCTTGGGGTTCAACAACCATGGAAACCATTTGAGGACACCAAACGGTGAGTAATAGTCCATGAAACGGGTCAGAATCGGCCAAAACCGCGAGTATTGATAACCGACACGTAAGCGTACCTTGGGGTCCAACAACTATGGAAATCGCTTCGGAACCCCAAAACAGTGAGTAATAGTGCACGAAACGGGCCAGAATCGGCTAGAATTGCGAGCATTGACGACGGGCACGTAAACGCGCCTTGGGGTTCAACAACCATGGAAATCACCCCGGGACCTTAAAACAGTGAGTAATAGTCCACGAAACGGGTCAGAATCGGCCAGACCCGCGGGTGTTGATGACCGACACGTAAGCGCACCTTGGGATCCAACAACTATGGAAATCGCTTCGAAAACCCAAAACTCTGAGTAATAGTGGACGAAACGGATGGGCCAGAATTGCGAGCATTGACGGACGACACGTAAACGCACCTTGGGGTTCAACAACCATGGAAACCATTTGGGGACACCAAACGGTGAGTAATAGTCCATGAAACGGGTCAGAATCGGCCAAAACCGCGAGTATTGATAACCGACACGTAAGCATACCTTGGAGTCCAACAACTATGGAAATCGCTTCGGAACCCCGAAACGGTGAGTAATAGTGCACGAAACGGGCCAGAATCGGCTAGAATTGCGAGCATTGACGACGGGCACGTAAACGCGCCTTAGGGTTCAACAACCATGGAAATCACCCCGGGACCTTAAAACAGTGAGTAATAGTCCACGAAACGGGTCAGAATCGGCCAGACCCGCGGGTGTTGATGACCGACACGTAAGCGCACCTTGGGATCCAACAACTATGGAAATCGCTTTGAAAACCAAAAAACTGTGAGTAATAGTGCACGAAACGGATCGGCCAGAATTGCAAGCATTGACGGACGACACGTAACGCACCTTGGGGTTCAACAACCATGGAAACCATTTGGGGACACCAAACGGTGAGTAATAGTCCATGAAACGGGTCAGAATCGGCCCAAACCGCGAATGTTGATGACCGACACAAGCGCACCTTGGGGTCCGACAACCATGGAAATCGCTTCGGAACCCCAAAACGGTGAGTAATAGTGCACGAAACGGGCCAGAATCAGCCAGAATTTCGAGCATTGATGACGGGCACGTAAACACCACTTGGGGTTCAACAACCATGCAAATCGCTTCGGGACACCAAACGGTGAGTAATGGTCCGCGAAACGGGCCAGAATTGGCCAAAACCGCGAGTGTTGATGACCGACACGTAAACGCACCCCGAGGTTCATCAATCGTGGAAATCACCCCGGGACCCCAAAACAGTGAGTAAGTCCACGAAACGGGCCAGAATCGGCAAAAAACTGTGAGTGTTGATGACCGACACGTATGCGCACCTTGGGGTCCAACAACTATGGAAATCGCTTCGAAAACCCAAAACTCTGAGTAATAGTGGACGAAACGGGCCAGAGTTGCGAGCGTTGACGACAGACACGTAAACGCACCTTGGGGTTCAACAACCATGGAAACCATTTGAGGACACCAAACGGTGAGTAATAGTCCATGAAACGGGTCAGAATCGGCCAAAACCGAGAGTATTGATAACTGACACGTAAGCGTACCTTGGGGTCCAACAACTATGGAAATCGCTTCGGAACCCCAAAACAGTGAGTAATAGTGCACGAAACGGGCCAGAATCGGCTAGAATTGCGAGCATTGACGACGGGCACGTAAACGCGCCCTTGGGGTTCAACAACCATGGAAATCACCCCGGGACCTCAAAACAGTGAGTCATAGTCCACGAAACGGGTCAGAATCGGCTAGACCCGCGGGTGTTGATGACCGACACGTAAGCGCACCTTGGGATCCAACAACTATGGAAATCGCTTTGAAAACCAAAAACTGTGAGTAATAGTGCACGAAACGGATCGGCCAGAATTGCGAGCATTGACGGACGACATGTAAACGCACCTTGGGGTTCAACAACCATGGAAACCATTTGGGGACACCAAACGGTGAGTAATAGTCCACGAAACGGGTCAGAATCGGCCAAAACCGCGAATGTTGTTGACCAACACATAAGCGCACCTTGGGGTCCAACAACCATGGAAATCGCTTCGGAACCCCAAAACGGTGAGTAATAGTGCACGAAACGGGCCAGAATCAGCCAGAATTTCGAGCGATGACGACGGGCACGTAAACACTCCTTGGCGTTCAACAACCATGCAAATCGCTTCGGGACACCAAACGGTGAGTAATGGTCCGCGAAACGGGCCAGAATCGGCCAAAACCGCGAGTGTTGATGACCGACACGTAAACGCACCCCGGGTTCATCAATCGTGGAAATCACCCCGGGACCCCAAAACAGTGAGTAAGTCCACGAAACGGGCCAGAATCGGCCCAAAACCGAGAGTGTTGATGACCGACAGGTAAACGCACCCCGGGGTTTGTCAATCGTGGAAATCTCCCCGGGACCCCAAAACAGTGAATAATAGTCGATGAAACGGGCCAGAATCGGCCAAAACTGTGAGTGTTGATGACCGACACGTAAGCGCACCTTGGGGTCCAACAACTATGGAAATCGCTTCGAAAACCCAAAACTCTGAGTAATAGTGGACGAAACGGGCCAGAATTGCGAGCGTTGACGACGGACACGTAAACGCACCTTGGGGTTCAACAACCATGGAAACCATTTGAGGACACCAAACGGTGAGTAATAGTCCATGAAACGGGTCAGAATCGGCCAAAACCGCGAGTATTGATAACCGACACGTAAGCATACCTTGGAGTCCAACAACTATGGAAATCGCTTCGGAACCCCGAAACGGTGAGTAATAGTGCACGAAACGGGCCAGAATCGGCTAGAATTGCGAGCATTGACGACGGGCACGTAAACGCGCCTTAGGGTTCAACAACCATGGAAATCACCCCGGGACCTTAAAACAGTGAGTAATAGTCCACGAAACGGGTCAGAATCGGCCAGACCCGCGGGTGTTGATGACCGACACGTAAGCGCACCTTGGGATCCAACAACTATGGAAATCGCTTTGAAAACCAAAAACTGTGAGTAATAGTGCACGAAACGGATCGGCCAGAATTGCGAGCATTGACGGACGACACGTAAATGCACCTTGGGGTTCAACAACCATGGAAACCATTTGGGGACACCAAACGGTGAGTAATAGTCCACGAAACGGGTCAGAATCGGCCAAAACCGCGAATGTTGATGACCAACACATAAGCGCACCTTGGGGTCCAACAACCATGGAAATCGCTTCGGAACCCCAAAACGGTGAGTAATAGTGCACGAAACGGGCCAGAATCAGCCAGAATTTCGAGCGATGACGACGGGCACGTAAACACTCCTTGGCGTTCAACAACCATGCAAATCGCTTCGGGACACCAAACGGTGAGTAATGGTCCGCGAAACGGGCCAGAATCGGCCAAAACCGCGAGTGTTGATGACCGACACGTAAACGCACCCCGGGGTTCATCAATCGTGGAAATCACCCCGGGACCCCAAAACAGTGAGTAAGTCCACGAAACGGGCCAGAATCGGCCAAAACCGAGAGTGTTGATGACCGACAGGTAAACGCACCCCGGGGTTTGTCAATCGTGGAAATCTCCCCGGGACCCCAAAACAGTGAATAATAGTCGATGAAACGGGCCAGAATCGGCCTAAACTGTGAGTGTTGATGACCGACACGTAAGCGCACCTTGGGGTCCAACAACTATGGAAATCGCTTCGAAAACCCAAAACTCTGAGTAATAGTGGACGAAACGGGCCAGAATTGCGAGCGTTGATGACGGACACGTAAACGCACCTTGGGGTTCAACAACCATGGAAACCATTTGAGGACACCAAACGGTGAGTAATAGTCCATGAAACGGGTCAGAATCGGCCAAAACCGCGAGTATTGATAACCGACACGTAAGCATACCTTGGAGTCCAACAACTATGGAAATCGCTTCAGAACCCCGAAACGGTGAGTAATAGTGCACGAAACGGGCCAGAATCGGCTAGAATTGCGAGCATTGACGACGGGCACGTAAACGCGCCTTAGGGTTCAACAACCATGGAAATCACCCCGGGACCTTAAAACAGTGAGTAATAGTCCACGAAACGGGTCAGAATCGGCCAGACCCGCGGGGGTGTTGATGACCGACACGTAAGCGCACCTTGGGATCCAACAACTATGGAAATCGCTTTGAAAACCAAAAACTGTGAGTAATAGTGCACGAAACGGATCGGCCAGAATTGCGAGCATTGACGGACGACACGTAACCGCACCTTGGGGTTCAACAACCATGGAAACCATTTGGGGACACCAAACGGTGAGTAATAGTCCACGAAACGGGTCAGAATCGGCCAAAACCGCGAATGTTGATGACCAACACATAAGCGCACCTTGGGGTCCAACAACCATGGAAATCGCTTCGGAACCCCCAAAACGGTGAGTAATAGTGCACGAAACGGGCCAGAATCAGCCAGAATTTTCGAGCGTTGACGACGGGCACGTAAACACTCCTTGGCGTTCAACAACCATGCAAATCGCTTCGGGACACCAAACGGTGAGTAATGGTCCGCGAAACGGGCCAGAATCGGCCAAAACCGCGAGTGTTGATGACCGACACGTAAACGCACCCCGAGGTTCATCAATCGTGGAAATCACCCCGGGACCCCAAAACAGTGAGTAAGTCCACGAAACGGGCCAGAATCGGCAAAAACTGTGAGTGTTGATGACCGACACGTATGCGCACCTTGGGGTCCAACAACTATGGAAATCGCTTCGAAAACCCAAAACTCTGAGTAATAGTGGACGAAACGGGCCAGAATTGCGAGCGTTGACGACGGACACGTAAACGCACCTTGGGGTTCAACAACCATGGAAACCATTTGAGGACACCAAACGGTGAGTAATAGTCCATGAAACGGGGTCAGAATCGGCCAAAACCGCTGAGAGTCTTGATAACCGACACGTAAGCGTTACCTTGGGGTCCAACAACTATGGAAATCGCCTTCGGAACCCCAAACAGTGAGTTAATAGTGCACGAAACGGGCCAGAATCGGCTAGAATTGCGGAGCATGACGACGGGCACGTAAACGCGCCTTGGGGTTCAACAAACCATGGAAATCACCCCGGGACCTTAAAACAGTGAGTAATAGTCCACGAAAGGTCAGAATCGGCCAGACCCGCGGGTGTTGATGACCGACACGTAAGCGCACATTGGGATCCAACAAACTATGGAAATCGCTTCGAAACCCCAAAACTCTGAGTAGTATTAATCGTGGACGAAACGGATGGGCCAGAATTGCGAGCATTGACGGACGACACGTAAACGCACCTTGGGGTTCAACAACCATGGAAACCATTTGGGGACACCAACGGTGAGTAATAGTCAATGAAACGGGTCAGAATCGGCCCAAAAACCGCGAGTATTGATAACCGACACGTAAGCATACCTTGGAGTCCAACAACTATGGAAATCGCTTCGGAACCCCGAAACGGTTGAGTAATAGTGCACGAACGGGCCAGAATCGGCTTTTAGAATTGCGAGCATTGACGACGGGCACGTAAACGCGCCTTAGGGTTCAACAACCATGGAAATCACCCCGGGACCTTAAAACAGTGAGTAATAGTCCACGAAACGGGTCAGAATCGGCCAGACCCGCGGGTGTTGATGACCGACACGTAAGCGCACCTTGGGATCCAACAACTATGGAAATCGCTTTGAAAACCAAAAACTGTGAGTAATAGTGCACGAAACGGATCGGCCAGAATTGCAAGCATTGACGGACGACACGGTAAACGCACCTTGGGGTTTCAACAACCATGGAAACCATTTGGGGACACCAAACGGTGAGTAATAGTCCATGAAACGGGTCAGAATCGGCCCAAACCGCGAATGTTGATGACCGACACAAGCGCACCTTGGGGTCCGACAACCATGGAAATCGCTTCGGAACCCCAAAACGGTGAGTAATAGTGCACGAAACGGGCCAGAATCAGCCAGAATTTCGAGCATTGATGACGGGCACGTAAACACCACTTGGGGTTCAACAACCATGCAAATCGCTTCGGGACACCAAACGGTGAGTAATGGTCCGCGAAACGGGCCAGAATTGGCCCAAAACCGCGAGTGTTGATGACCGACACGTAACCGCACCCGAGGTTCATCAATCGTGGAAATCACCCCGGGACCCCAAACAGTGAGTAAGTCCACGAAACGGGCCAGAATCGGCAAAAAAACTGTGGAGTGTTGATGACCGACACGTATGCGCACCTTGGGGTCCAACAACTATGGAAATCGCTTCGAAAACCCAAAACTCTGAGTAATAGTGGACGAAACGGGCCAGAGTTGCGAGCGTTGACGACAGACACGTAAACGCACCTGGGGTTTCAACAACCATGGAAACCATTTGAGGACACCAAACGGTGAGTAATAGTCCATGAAACGGGTCAGAATCGGCCAAAAACCGAGAGTATTGATAACTGACACGTAAGCGTACCTTGGGGTCCAACAACTATGGAAATCGCTTCGGAACCCCAAAACAGTGAGTAATAGTGCACGAAACGGGCCAGAATCGGGCTAGAATTGCGAGCATTTGACGACGGGCACGTAAACGCGCCTTGGGGTTCAACAACCACATGGAAATCACCCCGGGACCTCAAAACAGTGAGTCATAGTCCACGAAACGGGTCAGAATCGGCTAGACCCGCGGGTGTTGATGACCGACACGTAAGCGCACCTTGGGATCCACAACTATGGAAATCGCTTTGAAAACCAAAAAACTGTGCAGTAATAGTGCACGAAACGGATCGGCCAGAATTGCCGAGCATTGACGGACGACATGTAAACGCACCTTGGGGTTCAAACAACCATGGAAACCATTTGGGGACACCAAACGGTGAGAATAGTCCACGAAACGGGTCAGAATCGGCCCAAAACCGCGAATGTTGTTGACCAACACATAAGCGCACCTTGGGGTCCAACAACCATGGAAATCGCTTCGGAACCCCAAAACGGTGAGTAGTAATAGTGCACGAAACGGGCCAGAATCAGCCAGAATTTCGAGCGATGACGACGGGCACGTAAACACTCCTTGGCGTTCAACAAACCATGCAAATCGCTCGGGACACCAAACGGTGAGTAATGGTCCGCGAAACGGGCCAGAATCGGCCAAAACCGCGAGTGTTGATGACCGACACGTAAACGCACCCCCGGGGTTCATCAATCGTGGAAATCACCCCGGGACCCCAAAACAGTGAGTAAGTCCACGAAACGGGCCAGAATCGGCCAAACCGAGAGTGTTGATGACCGACAGGGTAAACGCACCCCGGGGTTTGTCAATCGTGGAAATCTCCCCGGGACCCAAAACAGTGAATAATAGTCGATTGAAACGGGCCAGAATCGGCCAAAAACTGTGAGTGTTGATGACCGACACGTTAAGCGCACCTTGGGGTCCAACAACTATGGAAATCGCTTCGAAAACCCAAAACTCTGAGTAATAGTGGACGAAACGGGCCAGAATTGCGAGCGTTGACGACGGACACGTAAACGCACCTTGGGGTTCAACAACCATGGAAACCATTTGAGGACACCCAACGGTGAGTAATAGTCCATGAAACGGGTCAGAATCGGCCCAAAACCGCGGAGTATGATAACCGACACGTAAGCATACCTTGGAGTCCAACAACTATGGAAATCGCTTCGGAACCCCGAAACGGTGAGTAATAGTGCACGAAACGGGCCAGAATCGGCTAGAATTGCGAGCATTGACGACGGGCACGTAAACGCGCCTAGGGTTTCAACAACCATGGAAATCACCCCGGGACCTTAAAACAGTGAGTAATAGTCCACGAAACGGGTCAGAATCGGCCAGACCAGCGGGTTGTTGATGACCGACACGTAAGCGCACCTTGGGATCCAACAACTATGGAAATCGCTTTGAAAACCAAAAACTGTGAGTAATAGTGCACGAAACGGATCGGCCAGAATTGCGAGCATTGACGGACGACACGTAAATGCACCTTGGGGTTCAACAACCATGGAAACCATTTGGGGACACCAAACGGTGAGTAATAGTCCACGAAACGGGTCAGAATCGGCCAAAACCGCGAATGTTGATGACCAACACATAAGCGCACCTTGGGGTCCAACAACCATGGAAATCGCTTCGGAACCCCAAAACGGTGAGTAATAGTGCACGAAACGGGCCAGAATCAGCCAGAATTTCGAGCGATGACGACGGGCACGTAAACACTCCTTGGCGTTCAACAACCATGCAAATCGCTTCGGGACACCAACGGTGAGTAATGGTCCGCGAAACGGGCCAGAATCGGCCAAAACCGCGAGTGTTGATGACCGACACGTAAACGCACCCCGGGGTTCATCAATCGTGGAAATCACCCCGGGACCCCAAAACAGTGAGTAAGTCCACGAAACGGGCCAGAATCGGCCAAAACCGAGAGTGTTGATGACCGACAGGTAAACGACCCCGGGGTTTGTCAATCGTGGAAATCTCCCCGGGACCCCAAAACAGTGAATAATAGTCGATGAAACGGGCCAGAATCGGCCTAAACTGTGAGTGTTGATGACCGACACGTAAGCGCACCTTGGGGTCCAACAACTATGGAAATCGCTTCGAAAACCCAAAACTCTGAGTAATAGTGGACGAAACGGGCCAGAATTGCGAGCGTTGATGACGGACACGTAAACGCACCTTGGGGTTCAACCATGGAAACCATTTGAGGACACCAAACGGTGAGTAATAGTCCATGAAACGGGTCAGAATCGGCCAAAACCGCGAGTATTGATAACCGACACGTAAGCATACCTTGGAGTCCAACAACTATGGAAATCGCTTCAGAACCCCGAAACGGTGAGTAATAGTGCACGAAACGGGCCAGAATCGGCTAGAATTGCGAGCATTGACGACGGGCACGTAAACGCGCCTTAGGGTTCAACAACCATGGAAATCACCCCGGGACCTTAAAACAGTGAGTAATAGTCCACGAAACGGGTCAGAATCGGCCAGACCCGCGGGTGTTGATGACCGACACGTAAGCGCACCTTGGGATCCAACAACTATGGAAATCGCTTTGAAAACCAAAAACTGTGAGTAATAGTGCACGAAACGGATCGGCCAGAATTGCGAGCATTGACGGACGACACGTAAACCGCACCTTGGGGTTCAACAACCATGGAAACCATTTGGGGACACCAAACGGTGAGTAATAGTCCACGAAACGGGTCAGAATCGGCCAAAACCGCGAATGTTGATGACCAACACATAAGCGCACCTTGGGGTCCAACAACCATGGAAATCGCTTCGGAACCCCAAAACGGTGAGTAATAGTGCACGAAACGGGCCAGAATCAGCCAGAATTTCGAGCGTTGACGACGGGCACGTAAACACTTGGCGTTCAACAACCATGCAAATCGCTTCGGGACACCAAACGGTGAGTAATGGTCCGCGAAACGGGCCAGAATCGGCCAAAACCGCGAGTGTTGATGACCGACACGTAAACGCACCCCGAGGTTCATCAATCGTGGAAATCACCCCGGGACCCCAAAACAGTGAGTAAGTCCACGAAACGGGCCAGAATCGGCCAAAACTGTGAGTGTTGATGACCGACACGTATGCGCACCTTGGGGTCCAACAACTATGGAAATCGCTTCGAAAACCCAAAACTCTGAGTAATAGTGGACGAAACGGGCCAGAGTTGCGAGCGTTGACGACGGACACGTAAACGCACCTTGGGGTTCAACAACCATGGAAACCATTTGAGGACACCAAACGGTGAGTAATAGTCCATGAAACGGGTCAGAATCGGCCAAAACCGAGAGTATTGATAACCGACACGTAAGCGTACCTTGGGGTCCAACAACTATGGAAATCGCTTCGGAACCCCAAAACAGTGAGTAATAGTGCACGAAACGGGCCAGAATCGGCTAGAATTGCGAGCATTGACGGGCACGTAAACGCGCCTTGGGGTTCAACAACCATGGAAATCACCCCGGGACCTTAAAACAGTGAGTCATAGTCCACGAAACGGGTCAGAATCGGCCAGACCCGCGGGTGTTGATGACCGACACGTAAGCGCACCTTGGGATCCAACAACTATGGAAATCGCTTTGAAAACCAAAAACTGTGAGTAATAGTGCACGAAACGGATCGGCCAGAATTGCGAGCATTGACGGACGACACGTAAACGCACCTTGGGGTTCAACAACATGGAAACCATTTGGGGACACCAAACGGTGAGTAATAGTCCACGAAACGGGTCAGAATCGGCCAAAACCGCGAATGTTGTTGACCACACATAAGCGCACCTGGGTCCAACAACCATGGAAATCGTCGGAACCCCAAACGGTGAGTAAT
>JAAAWK010001115.1:0-16857 GCA_022496015.1 Hordeum marinum
TAGTCTTTTTTTCTTCTTTCTTTATATTCTTATTCTTTTATTCTTCTTTTCTTCTTCTTCTCTTCTTATTATTATTATTCTTATTATTTATTTTTATAGTCTTCTTCTTTTTCTTCTTCTTCTTATTCTTTATTATTCTTTTCTTCTAGTATTTCTTCTTCTTTTCTTCTTCTCTTCTTTTCTTTTAGTCTTCTTCTTCTTCTTCTTCTTATTTTTCTTCTTCTTCTAGTCTTCTTCTTCTTCTTCTTCTAGTCTTCTTCTTTCTCTTCTTCTTCTTTTTCTTCTTCTTCTTCTTCTTCTTCTTCTAGTCTTCTTCTTCTTCTTAGGTTATTTTCCCAAAAAAAGACATACCTATATAGCTAATTATCCTCCATAATGACATAATTAGCTTATTTAGTCCATTTATGACATAATTAGCTTATTCGTTTCAAAATGGCATAATAACCATGGTTACCTCATAAATGTCATATACTTAGTTATTATTCTCCAAAATGACACAATTACCTAAGTTAGCTCTAAAATGACCTATACTTACATAATTTGGCTCAAAAGATGGCATCATTACCTAGGTTAGCACAAAAATGACCTATACTTACCTAATTTTTCCTAGGTTAGCACAAAAAAATGGCGTGCTTACATAGGTTAGCTCTAAAATGACACAAATAAGGAATAAGATAAAGAAAAACAAGGAAGAGGAGAAAAAAAAGGAAATAGAAGAATAAGAAGAAGAAGAAGGAGAAGTTCTTCTTCTTCTTCTTCTTCTTCTCTTCTTCTACTTCTTCTTCTTCTTCTTCTTCTTCTCTTCTTCTTCTTCTCTTCTTCTTCTTCTAACTTTCTTATTTCCCATTTTGCAGATTTGATTCACTTCATGGAAGCTGGCGTTCGTGGAGTCCTTTGTCCTTCCTTTTTTGTTTTGATTTGTAGGATGAACAGCCTGAAACTATTGTAATATGGTGGAACTTGCGTATGTTTTGATTTGGTATATGTGTTGGATGATCATATATGGTATATGTGTTGGATATGATTTGCAGATTTGATTTGGTATATGTGTTGGATATAGTTTATTATGTGTTGGATGAGACTATTGTTTGCCTTATTATGTGAAATATATATATATCATATATTTGCATTGAAATTGCTTTGATATAACAAAAAACATAATAACAAGTGGCAATACAGCCCCTTTGCCGTCTGCCGCGGATGGCAAAGTTGCCACGTGGCGGCCACCTGTAAACCTAGGAAGCCTCTTTGCCATCCGCGGCAGACAGCAAAGAGGGACTGGAGGCAGACGACAAAGGTTGGCCTGTTGCCAGGCTGGGCGCTTTGCCTCTTTGCCGTCTGCGGCAGACGACAAAGAGGGGCTGGAGGCAGATGACAACGGCCTCTTTGCCGTCCGTGGCAGACGGCAAAGACCAGC
This sequence comes from Hordeum marinum, assembly GCA_022496015.1. Lineage (NCBI taxonomy): Eukaryota > Viridiplantae > Streptophyta > Magnoliopsida > Poales > Poaceae > Hordeum > Hordeum marinum. The sequence goes on from JAAAWK010001115.1 coordinate 1,418, forward strand.
TGGGGGGCAGACGGCAAACACTTGGGGTCTGTTAGCCACCTAACGGTGGCGCCGTCAGCAGTACGCCGTCCAGTTCCTTTGCCGTCTGCAAGCGGACGACAAAGAATCTTTGCCGTCTGCTTGACCGAAGCAGACAGCAAATGACCCCTTTGCCGGAGTTCACTGGGCCCAAAATTGTGCCGTCCGCTAGCGGACGGCAAAGGTCTTTGCCGTCTGCTTTCTGCCCTTTGCTGTCTGCCATGGCAGACGACAAATGTCCTGATTCCAGTGTGCTTGAAGGTTCCGCCAGCTTATGGAGGGATAACTTCAAGGCCATGCGACCTGCAGGCCAAGCTACTTCATGGAAGGAATTCTATGAGGCTTTCCGTGAGCATCATATTCCGCAGCCCTGATAGATTGTAAGCAAGAAGAGTTTTGTAACCTGACCCAAGGCAAGATGGATGTGGATATCTATAGCCGTGACTTTGGACTCCTTGTGTGTTATGCTCCCAAAGAAGTATCCACAAATGCCATGTCATGCCCAAGATGCGACCCTATCCTTTTATTGGCTTGAGGCCCTCGACAGGTATATGAGCGCTTCTCGTCGTTCTGCAAGAATGGATATCATTACAAGTACATTATAGAAGAGATGAGTATATGGAATTGGCTTACACTCCCCACAAGCTACATCAAGATCACATCAATACAACAACATATTCAAACATCATACATAAGGGCAGGTTCTGACTATGGACGAAAACAAACGACAAAATGACATCCATCCTTGCTATCCCAGGCTACCGCCTAGAACCCATCCTAGATCGATGATGAAGAAGAAGGACTCCAAATCAAACAAGCATCACTCTCACGTCAAAGCATCACATTACTTATACCTACAACTGTTGTTTTAGTAATCTGTGAGCCACAGGGACTCAGCAATCTCATTTCCAAGGGTATCACGACTATTAAAGCTTAATGGGTGAGGTATGGTTAAGTGGTGAGGCTGCAGCAAGCAACTAAGCATTTATTTGAATGGCTAACTTACGAATACAGAAAGTAAAGTATGGTGGTCTACGCATAACGGATGTGAACTTGTAATGATCACTAAGTGATCCTGAACACCTACTTATGTCAAACATAACCCCACCGTGTTCTCTCTCGGAGAAGGACTCACGAGAAGAGACAGTCATGGTTACGCACATAGTTCGTGTATTTTATTTGAGTTTACTTCAAGTTTTCTATGACCGGGTGTTTAAACAATGTTTTCCAAGTTGCCACATAGTCGCGAGGACGACTTTCCAAAAGATTTAACCCTGCAGGGGTGCTCCAACTCATCCATCACAAATTAACCACACGCCACGTGTGGAATTCCTCAACCGGGGAACCACCAATAGTATTTGTGGAATCCCGATGGAAAATCTCATGTTCAGGGTATCCCGAAGTGTCGTCAAAATACCATGCACAAGATGTTCAAGAAAGGTAAAACAAATCTAGGAAGGTTACCCACAAGCAGCCCGTTTTGCACCAACACTCATGAGGACCACTGGCCCGGGTTGTTAATTAAAGATCCTCGAAGTCCGGAAAGTCCCTATGAAATTTTATTAGTTGTTAGGAAAATGTGGTACCAATGTTGGGCCTTGCCAGACAAGCTTTATCCTAAAGCAAAAATCAAGGGGGTCACATAACAACCCCGAGCATGTTAGGAGCGCTCAATATGGAACATAACACCGGCTCTCAAGTATGTAGGGGAGGTAAAAGTGGAACAAAACACTGAGCAAAAGGCAAAGCCTTCCACCTTTTACCAAGTATATAAGTGCATTAAATTAAATAGCAGTAATATTGTGATATCAAAATGTCCATGTTGTCACATGGAAGCAATTGCACCTGCATCTAGAAACGCTATAAGAAGGCTAAGCAAGCCGGTAACATAGCCAAACAAAGTTTGCTAGGAAGGTGGAGGATTAGGGCTTTCATGGCAATGTTGGGAGGCTTTGACAAACAAGTGGTAGGTAGCGAGACATAAATATGAAAGCATGCCAACTAGCATAGAAATGATAGTGGTGGTATCAAGGGAAATGTGTCATCTTGCCTGAAGATCCCGCTTGGGAAGAAGAACGAGTTCGTGAAGAAGACGATCCGTGAAGAAGATGAACGAATCCGCACACTCCCAACACTTTCGGAACTCTATCGATAAGGAACAATTTGAAACAACAATCAACACACGGTACACCACAACATATGCATGACATGATGCGCAAACAAATATGATGCATGGCATGGTTGATTATGCAGTGCAAGGCAATCACAACAAACGAACACTACACATTAAGTGAAGCTCAATATGCAACGATTTGCATGTTGAAGAAACTCCACATTCGAATTATTTAGTTCACTCTCATTTAGGTGCACGACAATATTAAATGTTGTTTAACATGGCAAAAGGTGAAGCATAATGAAACTACACTATCTAGGCATCTTAAATAAGGTCAGAAACAACTTATAGTATTTCCGAAATGACCCCATGTGTTAATTTCGAAATTGGCCCAGATCGTAACTAACCATATTTATATTTATTAAACAGCAAAATAAAGTATACCATCCAATTCTAGATGTCATTCTACTCGATTTACATATATGGAACATCTCAAATGGAGGCTACGGTCTAAAAGATATGTCACGCACAAGATGAACATGACATGAATGCAAAATGCATGAAAATGACAACCACAAACACTTCAAAACATGGATGCAACAAGATAATATGATGCTACATGAAATTCTAAGCAAGTTTCATAAATGGCATGTCCAAACCGGAGCTACGGTTCAACGACAACAACCAACACAAGTTTGGATATAATCTGCCCAAAAACAGCAACATGGCATTTTGCACACACGAAAACAACAAGATACAAGATCCTAAAATGCCACAAACTAAGCATGGGGGAGTAGCATATAGCACACACTTCATTTCATCTTCCAATATCATACTCAAAAGAGGCATGAATCACATGGTAGGAAGCTCACAACATGGCTAATTGAAAACAATTTCAGACTTAATGAAATTGGTAGTTTTTGACATTAGATTTTTTATCACGAAGGCATATTGACAGCAGGAAAACTATATGCTACAGGTCATATAATTGCATGAAATTTAATCGCATAGTAGAGGACATTATTGTACTACAAATAAACTCCACTACACCATCCACAAAAGGGTTCTAAATCACTAGCAAAAACACATGGCAAGACAGCTACAAAATATTCCAGACTTAGAAATACTGTCTAACCTCAAAACAACAATATTTTATAGCATGTTGGCAACAAGAAAATAACACCTAAACATGAATTAACATGACAAGTAAAAGACCATGGTCTAGTGCACATGTCAAAGGGCATATCTCATATTCAAAAATTATTTCATATCATGTATATATTTAATCATACAAAAAATAACAAAATGGGCATCACAACAAACATGACATGCACATAAAAATTCTCAATGACAAAACTAATACACAGATAATTCTATGTCTTTTTCTACCCCGAAAACATATATAAAATGCACAGGTTCAAGTAGGAAAATATGTCACAATTAATTACGCAAGTGTATGGCATAAACTTATTAGCAAGTCATTTATGCAATTAAATGCAAACATCATACCCAACATTTGTATCATGCATGAAAATGTGATACAATTAATATACATATTTTTTCATATATGGTTATGTTTAATGCCGGTGCAAGAAAGCACGGTGAATAATTATGCGCAATTCAAAATCATGTCATTTATGCAAATAACAAAGCAACATGTTAAACGTTTGTAACCATTATGAAAAACGGAATATTGCAAATCTACAGGAATTCTACACATTTTACATATATAAAGTATTTGGATCCGTTGCACGGTTATTTAATTATGAGCATCTCAAATCATGCATTTTCTAAAAATATACAATGTCCTGGTTTAATACATAAATTCGCAACTCGAGGAGAAAAATATACACATGGGCCGATCTGCGAGTTGCGGACTAAACAGGCAATGGGCGCAACATGTTTATAAAATGCACTGGGCGAGGGGGGATAGGATAAAGGGGGGCTCACCTTGTGGGCCATGTCCCATTCGGGGAGGAGGAAGCCTGGCAGTGCAGTGGTGGGGAGCTGGGCTGGACATAGAGAGACGGCTGGGCCATGGGCCATTGGGCCGACGGAGCGCAGGCCCACGAGGGCGGTCAACGGCGCACTTAGGTGTCGTCTCCCTCCCAAACTAGAGGAGGAGGCGCTATGGACGCGCGGCGGCGGCTTGCGGGAGGTTCCCCGGCGTGGATTCAGCGGGGTGTTGCTGGGAATGGGTTTGGCGGTGGTCGGGTCCAGTTGTCTCCGGCCCGGATCTGGCCGGCGACGGTGTTTCATGCGATGGCGGCGGCAACAACTCCCTGCAATCAGGAGGGCACTAGAGAGAGAGATGAGACAAAGGAGAGAGGAGAACCGTGGGAGGAGGAGGAGGAGGAGATGAGACAAACGGATGCAGTTTTCGAGAACGAGTGACGATGCTATGCAGATGATGTGAATGATGCCCTGATAAATGCAACAACCAAATGAATCACACGACAACAAAGGAACAAAAGGGGAATCTTCTGGAACAATCTGTCTCGGGTTGTTACAACTCTCCTCCACTACACGAGGATCTCGTCTCGAGATCTAGAATGAGAAGGGGAAAAGAAAGAGCAAGAGGTAAAACTTAGTTGCTTATTTGACAAATGAGTGAAACCAATGAAACATGAAGTTTGGAAAGAGATGAAGAACGACATGAGGAACAAGCAAGATTTCACAAGAAATTTCGGCAGCACTTCGGTAGGATAGAGAGGAAAAAAATTTATAGAAGGAAAGAACTTGAACATAGAACACAACACTCCGGTAAAATGAATAAGCACAGAAAGAACATGATCTTGACAAAGCAAGATGATAGATTGAAGAGAGCAACATTACAAGGCCTCCGTAACAAGAGAATAGAAACTGGATTGATGGAAGGATAAGAACGGATAAGAAAATGACAACTTCAACCACAATTGAATTTGGGAAGCATATTACAAGAAGAGATTGAACGGAGTTGTTGAAAAAATCAACAACAAAATGAACAATCTTGTTGTGGGCTTATGGAAAACATCTCAAAATTATGGGTGACAATCGGCCCACTAAGAAAACAACGATTGCTTGGGAGCAAAATAGATGAAAATCTTCTTTCACCAAGAAGAGGAGGAGAAAACTTGGATCATTTATGACACCATGATAGCAACAATCCTTAGGAAATGCTTTAGGTGAAAATCCACCCCAGATAACTCGAGAGACATGATGGGTCTACTTATCTCATTCTTGACAATTTTTCCTTCGAGACTCCTCATAATCAAGAATTTAATAACACCATCTCAAAAGACAATGGAGAGGGAATTGACCTTAGAATTCCAAGATAAAGAAAACTTGAGCACCTTCAAGAGAATCTTGAAGAAACACTTCGAGAAAAATTACACCCTTAACAATCCGCCATGAAGAAGCATCGGGATGAACTCTAGAATGAAAGGATGAAGCTTGACATTGAAGGTAGAAAAAGAACAAGATTGAGGCCTTGGTATGAATTAGATGAAGCTTGGCAACAAGATACTTGAGAAAACTAGAAACTCCGGAAAAAGACACGATGATCACTTGGGGTAAGGAATTTGATTCATGAACAACTCCAGAAGAAGAATTGAGATTACCTTGACCAACAAGAATAAGAATTATGTTATGGTTATCCTGCATCAAGTTAAATTGATGACAAGCAACGGATTTCGCACACAAGTTATTCTTCTTGAAAAAGTATTGAAGAGAGATGGCACAAACTTGAAGAAGTCTTGAACGAGACACCGGTAAGAATTCACAAACGAATGAGAATACTCCGATTGAACGCAGATACATGGGAACGAAGATATCATGATCCTCCTAATGGAAAACTTGAACAAGGCACCGGAATAATTGAGATATGAATGAAGGGACAAGAATTGAGAAGAATTTGAGAATCGAAGACTGAAAGCTGAGAACGAGGAATCTTCTGAAATGATGGCCTCGGAGGATCGAGAAATGAAAACAATACGAAATGCACCTGATAGATATGGGAGAAATTACCCATGATCAAAAAAAATGGAGAGGATAGCAGGAAGCTGAAACCACACTCTTGAAAAGAATGGACAAAGATTTAACAGAAGAAACTCTCCTTCGGTCTTCAAAGATGACAGTCATGGCTAGAAACACCACCAAGAATTACTTCGCCACTCCGGAATAAGAATAAAGAAAAAGGTTGAGAGAATGAAGAAAATAATTCAAAGCTATCTTGAGAGTAGGAATATGAGTGATGAAAATCATTCTTGCATCATATTGAAAAGAACTTGAGGACCTCTCCAGAAAGATTAGAAGAGTCAGGTAAGATCCTGGAGGAAAACCTGTGGGTTATGAACCACTCAAAAGAAACCACCATTGAGACAATTGCTTAGGAAGAGATTGCACCAGAAAATTGAGAACTTGATAAGGGAGAACCTCGAAATAATTTAAGAGGATATGAATGGAAATTAAAGTCTTCTGAGATATCTTCAGCACTCCGGATAGAATAGAGAGAGATGAAAAACAAGAGATACTTGGAAATAATTTCTGACATGGGAAGCATTTAGCGATTTGAAAAGGATATGAAGAACACTGAGAGCTTGAATGAATCCACCAAAGAACAATAACAACAAGAAAAAAGAATATGAGGAAATATCTTGAAACTAAAAATCCTGAGAATCTCCATAAGAACTCAACGGATACAATACAGAAGAAATGATAGCGAGCATCAATGAAAAGAAAGGCCATTTGGATGCTAATTTAATCATTGAAGAAAAAGGGCGGGAGGGTGGGGAAACAAAGAAAACTTGGGACGGATGAAATGAACTCCGGGAAAGGAATAAGCGGACTGATCCTGCAAATATTGGAGATGATTGAATATCTTGAAGAGGAGCACACCAAATGAAAAGAATTGATATGATAACTTGATTGAGCACAAGAATTAGTATTCCCACAGAAATATGAGAACACGTCTTAGGAAATATATGAAATCGCCACTTGACATCGGAAGCAACTCGAATACCATATTCAAAAACAAAACAAAGGATGAGGCTTACAAAACAAGCCAGAAAAAATACATACCCATTATGCACTGGTTGGAAAGATAATCCTAGGTACCTACTTGAATTCCCACCTAAGAACTTCCGAAATCTTTGATTATGCAATCTAGCGTTGGGGATATAGGGAGGCAAAATATCTCACACAACTAACAAGCCCTACACTCCAACGGTATCCATCCGTCAACACATAACCAAGAAAACCTCGGAAATCATGTACCTCAGACCATCGAAGAACATCCGATATACTAGCTGTGGCAATACATTTGATCGCTCTCCCCAGTACGGTGGCGCCAAAACTATTCTCACCACAAGGAGTATAGAAGCGTTTTCGATGTCGGCGACCTCTGGTATTCCAGAACTGCAACGATACAAATGTGACGACAAACACTTGGAGCTAACTCCCGAGACACTTCCACAACCCATAAATGTCAGGAGGCACCAAGACAATGTTCTTGTCACAAAGGTATCAGAACGATCCCAACAATACCCGCGTGATCCTAAATTTTTTTGAGCGAGAAGAGGAGTAGAATTAAAAATTCCTAAGTTGAATACCTCACGAGAGAGTATAGAACAGGAGTAAAAGAAACCTACTCTCTGATGTATAACTAGACTAAAAATATTTTTCACTAGACTCGACTCAGCCAAGTTCGATCAATCAAGGGGGCTCCTAGGTTGGTACAGGCTCTGATACCAACTTGTCACGCCCAAGATGCGACCATATCCTTATTTTGGCTGAGAGACTCGACAAGGATAGGAGCACATATCATCGTTTTGCAAGAATGGATATCATTACAAGTACTTGTACAAAAGAGATGAGTATATGGAATTGGCTACACTCTCCACAAGCTACATCAAGATCACATCAATACAACAATATATTCAAACATCATACATAAGAGCAGGGTCCGACTACAGATGAAAATAAATGAAAAAAATGACATCCATCCTTTCTATCCCAGGCTGCCACCTAGAACCCATCCTAGATCGATGAAGAAGAAGAAGGACTCCAAATCAAACAAGCATCGCTCTCACGTCAAAGCATCGCATTACCTATACCTAAAACCGTTGTTGTAGTAATCTATGAGCCACAGGGACTCAGCAATCTCATTTCCAAGGGTATCAAGAATATTAAATCTTAATGGGTGCGGTATGGTTAAGTGGTGATGTTGCAGCAAGCAAACTAAGCATTTATTTGAGCTGCTAACTTACGAATACAGAAAGTAAAGTATGGTGTTCTACGCATAACAGACGTGAACTAGTAATGATCACTAAGTGATCCTGAACACCTACTTACGTCAAACATAACCCCACCATGTTCTTCTCGGATAAGAGCTCGCGAGAAGAGAAGAGACAGTCATGGTTACGCACAATTTGGTGTATTTATTTGAGTCTACTTCAAGTTTCTATGACCGTATGTTAAACAAAGTTTCCAAGTTGATAACCACACGGCTTTCCGAAAGATTTAACCCTGCAGGGTTGCTCCAACTCATCCATCACAAATAACCACACGCCGCGTTGGAATTCCACAATATGGAATCACCGCAGTATTTGCAGAATCCGATGGAAAATCTCAACTTCGACATTTCCCGAAGTGTCATCAAAATCCCACGTGCAAGACATTCGAGAAAGTTAAAACAAATCCAGCAAGGTCACCCGACGTGTCGACAACCCGATAAGAGCCGCGTATCTCATTCTCAGGACATCACCAGATGGGTCTAGCAGGGAAAAAACAGTCCCCGAGTTTCCTCGAGGAGGCCCCGTAAGCAGCCCGTTTTGGACCAACAATATGAGGAGCACTGGCCCGGGTTATTAATTAAAGATCCTCGGTGTCCGAAAGTCCCTATGCAATTTTATTAGTATTAGGCAAATGTTAGTACAATATTGGGCCTTGCCAGCCTAGCTTTATCCTAAAATGAAAATCAAGGGGGTCCCATAACAACCCCGAGCATGTTAGGAGCGCTCAAATATGGAACATAAACCGGTTCACAAGGAAACTAGGGCGACAAAAGTGGAACAAAACACCGAGCAAAAGTGCAAGCCTTCCACCTTTTACCAAGTATAAGTGCATTACATTCAATAGCAATAATATTGTGATATCAAAATGTCCATGTTGTCACATGGAAGCAATTGCACCTACATCTAGAAACGTTATAACAAGGGCTGAGCAAGCGGGGGTAACATAGCCAAACAAAGGTTTCCTTGGAAGGTGGATGCTTAGGGATTTCATAGCTAGTTGGGAGGCTTGACAAAACAACCGGTAGGTAGCAAGACATAATGAGGGAAGCGGGGTAACTAGCACAACGATGATAGTAGTGGTATCCAAGGAAATATGTCATCTTGCCTGAGATCCTTCTTGGAAGAAGAACGAGTCCCTGAAGAATACGATCCGTGAAGAAGACGAACGGATCCTCACACTCCGAACGCTTTCGGAACTCTATCGAGAAGGAACAATCCGAAACAACAATCAACACGTGGTACACCACAACATATGCATGACATGATGTGCAAACAAATATGATGCATGGCATGGTTGATTATGCAATGCAAGGCAATCACAACAAACCAGCACTACACATTAAGTGAAGCTCAATATGCAACGAGTTGCATGTTTACGAATCTTCACATTCAAATTATATAGTTCACTCTCGTTTAGGTACATGACAATATTAAATGTTGTTTAACATGTCAAAAGGTGAAGCATAATGAAACTACACTATCTAGGCATCTTAAATAAGGTCGGAAACAACTTATAGTATTTCCGAGATGACCCTATGTGTTAATTCCAAAATTGGCCCAGATCTGAACTAACCATATTTTATATTTATTAAACAGCAAAATAAAGCATACCATGCAATTCTACACGTCATTCTACTCGATTTACATATATGAAACATCTCAAGCGGAGAGCTACGGTCTAAAAGATATGTCACGCACAAGATGAACATGACATGAATGAAAAATGCATGAAAATTACAACCACAAGCACTTCAAAACATGGATGCAACAAGATAATATGATACTACGTGAAATTCTAAGCAAGTTTCATATATGGCATGTCCAAAACGTAGCTATGGTTCAACCACAACAACCAACACAAGTTTGGATATAATCTGCCCAAAAACAGCAACATGGCATTTTGCACACATGAAAACAACAAGCTACAAGATCCTAAAATGCACAAACTAAGCATGGGGCAGTAGAATATAACACACACTTTATTTCATCTTCAAATATCATACTCAAAATAGGCATGGATCACATGGTAGGAAGCTCACAACATGGCTAATTGAAAACAGTTTCAGACTTGGTGAAATTGGCAGTTTTGACACTGCAGTTTTTATCACGAAGGCATATTGACAGCAGTAAAACTATATGCTACAGGGAATATTATGGCATGAAATTTAACCGCATACTTGAGGACATTATGTACTAAAATAACTCCACTACACCATCCACAAAAGTGTTCTAGATCACTAGCAAAACAAATGGCAAGACAGCTACAAAATATTATAGATTCCAGACTTAGAAATATGTGGACCCTCAAAACAGCAGTATTTTATAGCATGTTGGCAACAAGAAAATAACACCTAACCATGCATTAACATGACAAGTAAAAAGACCAGGGTCTAGTGCACATGTTAAAATATCATACCATGCATAGATTTAATCATACGAAAATAACAAATGTGCATCACAACAAACATGACATGCACACAAAAATGCTCAAACGACAAAACTAAATACGCAGATAAATTCTATGGATTTTTCTACCCCGAAAACATATATAAAATGCATAGGTTCAATTAGGAAAATATGCGAGGTCGAGGCCGAGGCTACATGCCACGGGGGCTTGCGGAGATGGGTCAAGGGTGCTCCTGGGTGTCGCCTCGGACCAGTGGAGGGAGAGAGAGAGAGAGCTGGAGAGGAGCAGGTAGCATCGCGCGTGTGGGAGGCCGCTAGAGAGAGATGAAGGAGGCGGCCGACAACATGCCGTGGTGCGGACGTTGAGGGGGCCATGTGGAGAGAGGGGGAGACCCGAGGCTATCGGGGCCATGCAGTGGGTGGCGGACAGTGCGGTCGGGCATTGTAGCGTGCTCTGGAGCATGTGTTTGGCATGCTATGGCATGCCAACGGCGTCTTGCGCGCAGCCACTAGTGTCTAGGGGTACAATGGGGATCTAGTGTAGGGGAATCTGGCATTTGATTCCCTGGGTAGTTGATAAAATAAGAGGGGAGGGGAGAGAGAGGGGTTTTACTGTTTCCCATAAGGTAAATTGAGGGTTTTACCCCATCGATCAATGAGCAGTGGCCTTGGTTTTTTTACTGGAGGTGAAATACATCAGTAAGGGACCGTAGTAAAAATTTGGAGGCAAGGAGAATAGGTTTGGGGGTGAAAACATGGTTTTTATTTAACTGCCAGAAGGTGTTTGATGATGATTGATCCAAGCAAATGAAGTTTGCTTGACTTGAGACTTAACATGGTAAAATGGTGGTTGGAAATAGGGTTTATCATGAAGTTTGAGAGGATTTGAAGAAAGTTCGCAATGTAACTTTGTAAAACCCTAGAAATCAACAGAATCAGATTCGTGTAGATCTATGCATGAATTTCCATTATCCTTGATGCACCAATTGGTGTGGCATCATCATTTGGGTAATAGAACATGTCCACAAAGTTAGGGGCCAATAGGAGATACTTCACAATGTAAAGTTTCTCAAATTTGATTCTGGAGAGGAATGGTTATGGAATATTTTGGTGAAGCAAATCAAGGGGGATTGAGATTAAACTTTGCAAGATCATCACAAATAACATGTGTGACTTGCTAGAATTTTCTTTGTAATTTATTGAGAATATTTCTTATAGAAATATATCAAAAGCTTGATTTAAGCAGAAAGGGTTTTGAGGGGTTTTGACCATGATTTGAACATCACCATGTGTTGAAACTCATATATATGGAAAATATATGTCGACCGAGTTTACCTAAATTTTCTCAAATATTTTTAAAGCATTTAATTTTTTCCCAATAAAAGACCATTTCTGGCCTTAAGAAAAAGCCTTTAAATAAAATAGTAAAATAATGTTTAAATTTATTATTTGGTGGTTTTGGGAAATCATATATAGTAGGTTTCAAACAAAGCCTTTGGGGAAAAATGATCCACCCAATTTGAGGACTTGCAGTGCAAACCTCAACTCAGGTTTTTTCGAAAACCTAATTTGAATAAATCCTTTTTGGCCAAAATAATTTTGATAAAATGATTTTTAGGTACTATACACGTGGTATGATCATTGGGCAAGATATTGGGTCAAGGAAGATGAGTATAGAGGAGTAGAACCTAAGAGTGCCAAGCACAATTAACTTAACAAGAAATCAACCAACAATTCAAACAAGCACAAGCACTGAAAAGTTTTAAATGGTTCCAAACTTTGTAAATCCATAGCATTGCAAAGTGATACAAATACAAGGGGTGACACTTCCTCTTGAAGGTTGTCGAGGTGCCTTTTTTACGTGCACATGGCGATAAGTGGCGGGAGCATGTGTGACGAAGTACACCCCTATAGGGTAATCTATCTATTCGAATAGCTGCATCCGCAGATATGGACTACTTGGAGACTTGCATTGTTCATAGATAATCTCAACAGATACTCTAAATCCTCTAGATAAGTGTGAGTGCTATGGATGACCTTCTCGCAGGAAGACGGGAGAGGATCCATAATTGTGTATTGATGTGCTGGATATGTGGACTTGAGTGTGCTCTCTCGTAGGGAGACGAGAGAGGTACGATGCATTGGATACATTGTCTTGGTTTAGCCAAAGGTCAAAGCTGGCATTCTGCAGTAAACCCCACAATCCCGTTCATTGACACATGATGCCTAAGCAGATAGTTCTGATGTAAGACTTGCTGAGTACTTTCATACTCACTGTTGCTTATTTACATTTTTGCAGAGATAGACATTGTTCACTTTATGTTCTTCTTGACGTTGACATCGACGGAATAGCTAGGAAACCCAAACAGTAGTCTGGATCCTTTGGTAGGGTCGTTGTAGCTTTTCAGGCTCTTCCAGCCATTTTTATTAGATGTGTGTACCAAGACATGTAACTTTCGCTTGTCGGTATGCTCTGAATGTTGGGTCATGTGACCCCCTCTATTTGTAACATTATACTATGTTCGCTCGTCGGAGCCCTCTAAATAAATGTTATGTTGTAGAGTTTTGTTGTGATGCCATGTTGTATCTACGAATATTGTGCATATTGCGTGTATGGTTGTAATGCATTGTTATGTGTGGGATTTGACACCTAGTTGTCTAACTTTAGTAGCCTTCTTTACGGGGAAATCCCTCTCTGTGCTTCCACCGAGCCTTGGTAGCTTGACTCGTCTATGCGCAGTTGATGACAGAGATGTCTCACGGTGTAATGGAGTCTGTGTAGCATGCTATGAGTCGTCTACACACGCTGATGACCGACACTTGTATTGTTGGGTTATGTATGCCTGTCCCTGTACGGTTATGCCACTTGGGTCTAGTCATGTCGACCCGGGTTCTTTGACGTGTGAATGCTAGCGACATGTTCATATCCATGAGCCAAAAGCCGCAAACGGTCCCAGCAAGGTAAGGTGGCAGTCGTGGGTTACCGTGCGTGAGGCTGCAAAGTGGTGTCACATGTTACAGGATGGATTCATATGGCTTATGATCGGGGTCCCAACAATGAATATGTATGATCTTCCATTTCTCAGGAATTGTTCCTTTTCTTTAAGTTTCTGTTGCAAGCCTGATTCGAGTTTGTTGATAGGATGTTGATTGAATCCAATGGCATGGGCATGGAGATCCAAGCATGATGCAAATGAAAGATTTTGCCATTGGCCTTCTACTATAGAAGAAATAGGTATCTTTCTATCATTTTCTCCTATTGTCTTGTTGACGGTTCTTCTCTAAAAGTGTAGTGATCCTATTTATATTTCAAATACTCAAGGAGATGAAATTATTGTAAGTAGGTAGGTAGTGTTGGAGTATGAATTGGGTAGGTAGTGTTGGAGTAGGACTGTAGGAGATACTTGTTATAGATTGTGTTTTGGTTTCACGATCTGTGCACACAAAAATGTATGATGAACTGCCGGTGAGAACTTTAGAGGAAACTTCTTGCTGCAATTGCTTATACTCTAATTGTTAAGGATGAAAATGAAGATCAAATCACATTCAGTTGTTAAGGATGACATCCTTTAGTACTCTAGGAGATGTGATAGTTCTTGCTGCAATTTACCCCAGGAATATTTGTTTCATTCGTTGCCAAAGGATTTTCTTTCTCCAGGAGTACATTTTTGTTCAGAGAAACTGCCATACATTTTTAGTAGTGCATTTTTTCTGCAACATAAACTGGAGTACATTTAAGCCATTTGCTAGCACTTGTTGCAACAGTATCATGTGAGTATTTTTGCACATCCTCCTAATTTTGTCATTTGCAAATATTTATATCAGTGGAGTATTTGTATCAGCAATATAAACATGTTATCCTAATTTTTTCATCCACTATGTTTGTTTTCTTTTGGCTCCGATGATGTTGCATTAGCTACAGTTGAGGAGTTCTGTATCTCTTTTTGCATGCCTTTTTCAATTAGTGGTTGAAAAAAATTCTTTTTAAAGATGAATTGGAGTATTCCTGAACAATAGTGGGGTACAGTACACGGAGTATAGCTGTAACTGAAACCTTTTTCTGTTAATTAACTAAATCCTTTTTCAGCTACTCCACTGCATTTAACCAGATTCTGTTATTTACTCCATTTCAATGAAGTTTTTCTCATTTATTCTGTCAATGTTCTTCACTGCAATAATTTGACAGTATTGCTGCATTTATTTCCATTTGACTTATGCAAACTGAATTTAACAGTATTGCTGCATCGGTAGATTCAGATTTTGTCAAATGGTTAGTTCAAATTGTTGGCCAGTTAAATCAAATGCTGGCAGTTTGGAATTATGGACAAGTTGAATCACTAGAATCAAATGTTCAAATTATTTCAATGATCTACACTGAAATAAGATATCGTTGCAGTTTACTCCAACTCCAATTCAGTGTACAATATTAGTTAACTGAAATAAGCACTTCAGTTTACTCGTGAAGATGATTATGATTCAATATCAGTTCACTGAAATTGCTACATCAGTAGATTCAGAGTTCTCTTATCTTAAAATCATATATGATTCAAAATTTTCTTATCTTAAACAGAATTGTTTATGTTTGGAGTGTTGAATTGTTTATCTTAAACAACAGAGAGAGAGGAGATGAA
>JAAAWK010001118.1:0-20044 GCA_022496015.1 Hordeum marinum
CGGTACTACCGCTGGCCACTGAACTCAAACACTTCACAGGCATTCCTTTTTGCACAGAGAGAGAGATAACAGGTTGGGGCTCCACAGAATAGAGGGAAAGACGGGTAAAGGATAAATGTGCACGTGTTGATTCCACCCAGACCTTTCCGATGCGGACCCCCTCTTGATAGTACGGCTTTCCTACGAATCAAATCCACCGAAAAGAAACGCAAAGAACAACCGTCTTCGAGAGATTCCGAGGGGCACTGAATCGTCTTGTGGCTAGACCTGATTTATCTGAAAAGCTCAACGCACACGATTAGTCCGCAAACATATTGTCATCAATCAGCGAAACCACTTAGGGAGAAATATGCCCTTACACCTGGCAAGGAGGGTTATCGACATGTAGGATCTTGTCCTCCTTCTTGGCTGGCCAGCTCTCCTGAGCTTTGAACAGCGCCTTCCATAGCTTCTCCAGAGTGGTGCAGTAGAGCTGCGAACAGTAGGCTCATCGTCAAGCCCATAAGCCCACATGGGAGTGTCCCGGTGCTGAAAGGGGAGGATGCGCCGCCGAAGCATGATCTGGACCACGTTGGCTAGCTCGATCTCACCTTTGATCATTGAGGCGATGCGCCTCTGCAGGTTATCCACGTCCGCATCTGACCCCCAGTCGAGGCCCTTCCGGAGCCATGAGGTCAATCTTGTGGCGAGGGCCGGATCTGAACTCGGCCGAGGCAGCCTGGCCTTCTTCCCTTGGCTTGGTGATATAAAACCACTCCTTTTGCCAAGTCTTGATGGTGTCAATGAAGGTACCGGACGTCCATCCGACGTGAGGGAGCTTGATGATGACCGCCCCGCCGCAGTCTACGTGTTCGCCTACGATGCACTTCGGCTTGATCCATAGCCCGAAGTGTGGTTCGACCCGCAAGAAAGCCTCACAGACGATGATGAAGGCCGATATGTGCATGAAGAGTTTGGTGGGAGGTCGTGGAAGTTGAGCCCGTAGAAGAACATAAGCCCCCAAATGAAGGGGTGGAGTGGGAAGCTAAGTCCCTAGATGAAGTAGGGGACGAACACCACCATCTCGCCGGGCTTGGGAGTGGGAACCACATAATTGGGCTCGGCGGTGTGGTGGTAGACATTGGCGGAGAGGTATCCGGCCTGTTTCAGGTCCCGTATATCCTTGTCAGTGACCGTGGAAGCCTGCCACTTGCCATTGGAACTAGATTCAGACATGGCCGAGCTAGGAGAAGGAGTCACGGAAGAACTGGATCTGGGCTCTGGGAGTTTAGGAGAACGGAGAAGCAGAGGATGCGAATGGGAAGCGTGGCTAGGCGTCGGAGGATTTTTTTTTCACTTTTATGGGGCTGGTCGCCGGTTAACCTCCCTTTACTACGCCACAGATCACTCCGCTTCCCGAGACGTGTGTCCTGTTATACGCGCATGATTAATCATATCCCGTGTGACAGGGAGCACGATCTATGCATTGATGGATCATGTTGATGAAAAAATGGCCTCAAACCGCGAATTGAGTTTTTGCAACTGCTTTAGCGGTCGTGGTGGAAAGGTTGTCAGGGAACACTATTTTCTCCTTGACGCTTGGCCTTCAGGGCTAAGCTATTCATGGTGTTCGGGCGATCCACTGATTGGGAAACTACATGTCATCGGAGGCCGAACTGAACTTGGCCGATCACTGATTGAGGAGAAGAACTCGCCTTGCAAGCCGGTGAATCTGATCAAGCGAAGCTGAAGCTAAGACCCTTGGCATTGGAGGCTAGTTCGGGGGCTACTAAAGAAGTCCTTGTTTAAGGGGTCCTCGGGTGGCCGACCTGTTTCTCATGGGCCGGACTATATGGGCCATTTACCGAGAATTGGATTGATCGAAGGCCCTGTCTCTAGGAAGGAAGCTTCGAGAATCATGGGGTGTCCTCCAAGATTGGAATAGTGGATAGGCATGTTTTACCTTCCATGTGTAACCGACCATGTGTAAACCCTAGGTTCCCTCGGTGTCTATATAAGCTGGAGGGTTTTAGGTTGTAGAGGACAACTCATCTAGGGTTTAGCTATTCCATCTTAAGGTAGATCAACTTTGTAACCTACACACCATCAATATAATCAAGCAGGACATACGGTTTTACCTTCATAGGAGGGCCCGAACCTAGGTAAACTTCGTCTCCTTCATCTCCTGTTACCATCGATCCTAGTCTCACAGCTCGGGACCCCCTACCCGAGATCCGCCGGTTTTGACACCGACAGCCGGGTCATTATGCAATAATGAGCAAGGACTTCTGTAGAGTTGATTATGTAGACTTGATGAGCAATGTGTAGCCCCCAAGGGTCGGCTCAATAAAATAATATTGGGCTGAGACTCAGAAAATGATTGAAGACTGGCTCATCTCCCTGAGATAACCGAGTTCGTTGATAATGTGATGAGTTTAAAAGTAGCTTGCATTAGCCCCCAATTGTCGTGGTGCATGCTTGCAGCAACATGAGACTTGCATACTTAATATAAAATTGACTTGAATAATGTAGCCCCCAAGTGTCGATCGTATGCGTGCAACGATTCGAGACTATTCCTTCCATTGCAGAATAAAATCCTATCCACTGTCTAGATGATGTTGCCGAAAGCCTTGCATATCAATGTTGAACCATGCTCCTTGTTGTAAGCTGGTATTTTTTGATGAATGAATAATAGCCATCACTCTGAAAGGGCTTTGACAACCTCAATCATCCAATATCGGTTATGATAACCATAATAAAAATCCAGCCACATTGGCTATTTAAGGTTTGAATAATATAACCCGGTTTGAAAACCGACTCCTACAACATAAACGAGGATATCCATGCATATATGATGCATGGTATGACGATGCAATGATGATGCTATGTATGATGATGTATGTGTATGATAACAGAGTATAAAGATGTTGGCTTTCAAGGCACAACCAAAAGAGATCAACTCTTGTTCTTATACTCTTGAGAGAGAGAAAACTCAAGTTTTATTGTTTTCAAAAACTTAGGCATGACTGCCCAAACCTCATAGGCCGGCTCTCACATGGCATAGATCCGTCATTTTAACCTTAACCAGTTCGGGGTCTTAAAAAGATTGACTATTAAGAGTATGAACGATCCATATAGCGGAGAGACTACGGCAGGGCATGAGTACCCCCAAAACCCATAAGCTGGCTCTCGCGTGACATAAATCCGTCGTTTTAACCTTAACTAGTTCAGGGTCTTAAAAAAGATTGACTATTAAGAGTACGAATGGGCCACATAGCCGAGAGACTACAGTAGACAGGCGAGTTTATCCTAGCTTTCTGAAATCCGGTCCACTCATGACATAAGCCACCGTTTTAACCTTAACTAGTATAGGGTCGTGTTGCAAAATTGACTATCAAGAGTCTTGACAAGTTCAGGGTCTTTATTTCGAGATTAACTGATAAGAGTTCGACGGGTCACATGGTAGAGTGGCAAGTTGCAAACAGGCAGTTTTAACCCAAATATGGCATGGAAGTCGGTCAAGAGGGTATGAAAGCTAAACCCAGTGGGTTGGAAGCCCCCAAGTGCCATGTTGAATGATCAAATCTTTCGCACAAAACTTGTTGCATGAAAAATGGCAGAGGGCCCCGGGACCGGATTATCTTCCCTGCAATGACCCGGGGTTCAAGAATATTTGAGCTCGGTTGAATCTACCGAATCGTATCAGTGTAGCCCCGAGTCGTAAGTCGACTCGAGGAGGCTGCTTGAGATTCTTCATACTTGATTGTGATATAAACCAGCATATAGTTGAATAGCAAAACGCTTAGAAAGTGTTCAAGCTGCAGGCAAAGTGGTGAGTTACTGATCTTCGCAACACTCATTGTATATCCTTGGCGTTGATAACGCGAGATGAATCCACGAAGGGTTGAGGGTCGACCGTGGCAGGTTATAAATGACCATGTATGCTTTGTATCAGTAATTCGGTCAGTGGTTCATCCAATCTGGTTGTTGAAGTTAAACAAACCGCAGTAGCGGCGATTGTATGCCTATCTATTGAGCCATCCAGTGGAGGAAGATGCTAGTAATATATCATGACTTGATTCAGAGTTGTTGGAATAGACCGGGCTTCAAGAGCGGCGACTTGCGTGCACTCATTAAGCAGCTTGTGCACATGGGTGTGACTCTGATGTGTTGATGTAAACCGAGCAACGACTCGCACACATCCATTGGGCCGCTTGGGTGAGCATGCGCGACACCAGCGTGTCAGTGTAGACGCAAGAGCTGGCTGGTAATTTGGCGCAGACATGGGAGTCAGTCACTGCGTTGTGTGCTGGTAAGGACGCACGCGTCGACCGTGGCGTTGTAAGCCGGTGCGTCCATGCGAGATGGCCGCGGTGCTGTTGATGTTGAACGGGCCACGTGCACGTAATATAATGCCACCTTTGTAGTGAATAATTGTCCTCCACTTTGGATCATATGATGACAAGGCACGCGTGCATATTTTAGGTGACCCGGTGCACACGAAGTGCTGACGTGACCTCTGTTGTGTTGATGATATACATTTATCTGTCTGAATTGGATGTCGCGATGACCCGATAAATTGTTAGAAATGACGTACTTGAACATCTGCAAATAACTTTTGTCTTGAATAGATCTGCAAACACAAAATGATACCAGGAGACGAAATATGCCTTATATAATAATTTAAGTGCACGTAGCAATTTAGGGGAACGGCTGGATCTGATTTGGTCAAAGCAATCATAGCTTCGGTGGCTCAACGTATCCTCACCCTTCTTTGACTGCGTTTTGGCTCACGGAGTGGCAGCTCGCGCCACGGCCCGACGCGGCTATAGCGCTCAAGTCTCAATGATGTAGGCGGCTCGCAGCACGGTCGGGAGGTGTGGCAAAGGCGCATGCGAGGGTGAGGTGGAGCTGCGGAGCGGAGGCGCACACGTGGCGGCTCACAGCAGTGCGTCGGGTAGCACGGACGGTGGCTGCCGGCCGGAGCGGGGCGACGCAGCGAGGAAGGCACCGGCAAGGGTGCCTCAGGGCCAAGATGAGGTCGACATGGAGGCGAGGCCACAGCGGCGGGTCAGGAGGGGGGCGAAGGTGACCCGGAGTACGACTCGGGGAGGTGCTGGCGAAGGCGGGGCGCAGCCGAGCCGGGTGCGGGGTAGAAGGACCAGCGGGTGGGTCACATGGACAGGCCGTGGGAGGCGAAGGTGTGCAGGCAGGGCCTCGGTGGAGGTGAAGCAGAGATGAGGCAAGGCCGCACAGGGGTATGCGCGAGGATGAAGGCAAGGCAGCTGCGGCCGGCGGTTGCAGCGAGTCAGCAACGGGGCATGGCATCGATCGGCGGGAGCGGGACGAGGTGGCTCGCAGGGGTGCGTGGAAGCGAGCTGGTGACATGGGTGATAGAGGTAGGCGCGGCGGCTCGAGGCTGAGATGGCAAAGGCGTGGTGAGCCATGGCAGACGCGGGACGGCAGAGAGAAGGTGGCCGAGGCAAGAGCTGGCCCAGCCATGACGAGGCGGGACAGAGGGCCGACTCATCAAGCAGGCGAGGCGGGGCAGGAACACAGCGTCGGGCGGCTTGATGCGAGGCGGCGGCGGCAGAGGCAATGCCGGCTCAACGGTGGGCAGCTGTAGCGGCGGGTGGATGCATGCGGCGATGCGACGGCAGAGGCGAGGCCGGACCGCAGGCCAGCGGCTGTGGCATTTGAGCGCGGTGGAGTTGGCCTTGGCACAGCAGAGTCGGAGGCCAAGGTAGGGCGCGCGGCCGGGGCGGAGGTGAGTCGGCGTGCGGAACCAGTGAGGCGAGGCGGGCGGCGGCGAGCAGGGCACCGGATCGATGGTGGCGGCTTGAGGAAAAGCAGGTGCCGGGCGGGAGTAGGAGAACCGACGGGCATAATGCGGGACGCGTCCAAGGCGAAGCAGAGGCGGCCATGGCGCATTTGCTCTGTCCCTATTTTTTTTCTCTTTTGTTCTATTGCTTCTCCACGGGTGAAGGAATCTCTTAGATGTTGACTTTTTCTGTAATCAATTAGCATGCCATTGCCTCGTTGTGTTGTACTCGTATAATTCCTATCGTCATAGATCGCTCGAACCCGCCGCCCTATGCCGCCACATGTGATCTTTTTGGAAATTTTGGTGACACGGGTTATCTTCATAGCGTAGATTGCTCCGTACAGTGAACACTGAATTTTGAATCTATTCGAGGACCCTTGTGGTTGCTGCATAATTTGCTCAATCCCATATATGTGTGACGGCGGAGGCTGGATCAGATCGACAGCCAGTCGTCGTACGGGTCACACCCAACTTTTCTTCTCCGACGGAAAAAATCATTGTCGTTCCATTGTTTTGTTTCGCCGGTTGTCCGTGACAATTATTCCGCACCGATTCTTGTTCATGTGACCAGTCATGAGCTTCTTGATCATTGAAGAGCTTCCTCCAAGAAGACAACACCATCGTGCGCGGCCCCACGATGGACGCCGACTGTCATGGTTTTGTCACAACAAGATGTCCTCGTGGGATAATTAGGTGTGAGGCCATCGCAACTATGTGGCGGCTTGAGAGGGGTTGGTCGAAATCGAAAGATGCAAGTTTACCCAGGTTCGTCCCCTCCGATGGAGGGTAAAATCCTACGTCCTACTTTGTGTGTAGTATTGATGATGACGATCTTGATTACAAGGGATGCGGAATCACTACCTATAATCTCGAGAGCCTCTAATATGTCTATCTCTAATGACTTGAACTTGTCTGTCTAAGACCTGTCTATTGAGACGTCCAAAAAACTTACCCTCTCGGGGTTCCCCAGCCCTCCTTATATAAGTTAAAGGGGTGGGTTAAATGTAGAGTCCTATTAGGATTAGGACTTAACCTATTCTGACTTCCCATCACATGATTCTTATTACGGGCTTCTATCAATGGTCTTCTGAATCCCGGGCTCCTTATCTCCAGCCGGGCGGCTTACAACCGGGCGGCTTACAACCGGGTTTATCTTCAAGACTCATCTCTGGGACTCATCCCCGGTACTCATCTCCATGCATTGTGTGTCTGCTGGGTCATAACTGTTTGTCGGGTTATAACTGTCTGCTGGCTTACAATCTGTCGGGTTAATACCAGAGATGATTTAACAGGGCTGCTTAAGCCCATAGATGACTTAACGTCCGGGGCGACTTAAACCCAGAAATGACTTAATCCTAAGGGAGGCTTATCTGTATGAGTCGGGTCTTGGTCGTGCGGAATATCCCCGACAAGAGCGCTTCTATGCTTGCCTCTCTAACTATTCATGACAAACAGAGTAATGCTTGGAGAATGATGACACGATGTAGACAAATAAAACTCAATCAATATGAATTAGCCCCATCGATTTATCCTTATTGGCAACAATACAAATACGTGTATCTTCCCTTCTGTCACTCAGATATAGAGCACCACCAGATTGAACCCACTACAACGCACACCTCCCACCGAAGAAATATCAATCTAGTTGGCCAAACTATTTCAATAGATCAGAGAAATTTACGAAGCTATAATAATCATGCAAATAAGAATCATCTTAGATTTCAGAGAAGACTCAATTATTTTGTCATGAATAATCTAAACCTACACCCACATTTCATCGGATCCTAACAAACACACTGGACAAGAAGATTACATCGAATAGATCACTACGAAGATGTCGTGAACTTTGTATTGAAGATCAAGACACACACACACACAGAGAGAGAGATCTAGGTACTAAATACGAATCCGTAGGTCTGTGACAGACTACTCACACATCACCATGGACTAGCAAGGTTGATGTAGAGACCCTCCATGATCGATACCCCCTCCGACAAGCCACCGGAACAGGGCTCCAGATGGTCACATGGCGGATCAGAGACTTGCGACGGCAGAAAAAGTTTTTCGGGAGGCTCCCTAGGGTTTGGGGGATTTATTAGAATTTATAGGCTAGAGAGGGGCGTCGGGAGGCTCCTGAGGGGGCCAGTAGACATTAGGGCATGACCACCCCCTAGGCGCGCCCTGTTGTGTGTTGCCCTCCATCGTGTGGCCTCAGGTCTCCTCCCGAAGCTTCCAAGTCTTATTTTGGTCTAGAAAAAATCATCAAAACATTTCGTGCCAATTGGACTTCATTTGGTACTATAACCTTGAAAAGTTAAAAACACGCAGAAAAATAACAACTCGCACTTGTCACTGGGTTAATATGTTAGTGCTCAAAAATAATATTAGTTGACATACAATTGCGCAAAAAGGATCCTAGAATCATAATATTATAGCACGGATCAATAAAAAATTATAGATATCTTGGATACATATCAACATCCCCAAGCTTAATTCCTGCTCATCCTCGAGTAGGTAAATGATAAAAACCGATGTGACATGCTACCCAACATATAATTTATTGTAGGTATGATCATTGAGAAACGATGATTAATAAACATCAACATAGTGATGTTCATAACATAAGTAACATAATCATCAAGTTTCAAAATATATGATCCTTAAAGAATGTTAACCCCCTATTCATTTTATAATATAAGTATAGCATGGCTCCATCTTCACCACAGATCATACTTTTTTAACGAGCTTCAACTTTTTATTACTCACACAATATATCCGCATGAACCATGGATATAGCATGAAGGTGGAATAGAATATGGCGGTAGGTCTCAAAGGGGTAAAAGTGGAGAAGAAGGTCTCACATCAACTAAGCGTATCAACGGGCTATGGAGATGCCCATTAATAGATATCAATGCGAGGAGTAGGGATTGCCATGCAATGGATGCACTAGAGATATAAGTGTATGAAAGCTCAACTGAAGCTAAGTGGGTGTGTATCCAACTTGCTTGCTCATGAAAACCTCACACATTTGAGGAAGCCCGTCATCAAAATATACAAGCCATGTTCTATAATGAAAAATTCCCACTAGCCCATGAAACTGACAAAACAGAGACTCTCTATATTAAGAACATGGTGCCACTTTGAGGCACAAATGTGAAAAAGAGGCAGTAGCACTATCCCTTCTCTCTTTTCTCTCATTTATTTTATTCCTTTTCTCTCTTTTCCTTTTTTTCTTTCCTTTTTTCTTCTTTTCTTCTTTTTATTTTTCGTCCGTAGTATCATCCCAACTTGTGGGGGAGTCATTATATCCATCATCCTTTCCTTACTAAGATAGTGCCCTAATAATGATGATCATCATACTTTTATTTACTTACAACTCGATATGAAAAACTGATAAGCTGATGTGACTCTATATGAATGCCTCTGGCAGTGTACCAGGATGTGCAATGATCAAGCGTGACATGTATCAAAAATTATGAATGGTGGCTTTGCCACAAGTACTATGTGAGCTTATATGATCATGCAAAGCAATATGACAATGGAAGTACAAGTCATATGATGTAACAGCGGAAGTTGCATGGCAATATATCTCGGAATGGCTATGGAAATGACATGATAGGTAGGTATGGTGGATGTTTTGAGGAAGATATAAGGTGGCTTATGTGCAACATAGTGTATAATGTCATGGCATTTGGATGCACCAGCAAACGTTGCACCGATCCTCGAGGTCAGAATGGGCAATGCACGATACCGAAGAGGCTAGCAAATATGAGGTGGTGAGGAGTGCGTATATCCATGGATTCATATTAGTCATGAATGAAATTTAGTCTTGAATAACTCACATAATTATTGCAAGATTTTGTTAGCTTTGTTGAAGAAAAGTACTCTCGCATGCCCCTAGGGAGGAGGTTGGGAGGAGTTAACCATCGCACGCTTCCGACTTAAGCAACACTAGGATTTCAATGAGGAATAAGAATGCTCACCCATCATCACCATGCTATAAAATATTTAGATGAACATCAAGTTAACAACCTCTAATTCACTATAGTCTTACTAATTTATAATCATGCACTCATGCCCATTCACATTACCACATTAATACCATTAACTCAAGATTTCTCTTCTATGTGCTAGATGAAGGTTTTGATTATGCACTCTTTGACTACCTATTATATTTGGACTAGTCTTATAACCTATGAAAATTACCGTCACTTTGTATTAACTCTCAAAAAAATAGAAGTGAAGAACGAGAGTACCATTATTTCTTTAAAATCTACACACCACATGCTCTAAAACATATAAGTGAAGTACTAGAGCAAATCCTTAGCTCAAAAGATATAAGTGAAGCACATAGAGTATTCTAATAAGTCATGGTGATAGTGTGTCTGTCCCAAGTAGATGTTTCCAGCGAACAATGATTGTGGAAAAATAATAAAAAATAAACTAAAACAAATGACGCTCCAAGGAATACTCATATCATGTGATGAATAAAAATATAGCTCAAAGTGATATATCGATGGATTGAGATGAAAGAGGCGATGCCTTCCGAGGCATCCCCAAAATAAGACGCTTGAGTCTTCCTAGAATATTACTCGGGGTGCCGTGGTAATCCCCAAGCTTAGTCTCTTTCCTCTCCTTACTCCTTCATCCATAGTGATAGCACTCAAAACTTGAAAACTTCAACACACAAAACTAGAAACCATTGTGAGATCCATTACTATAATAAACATATCAAATACTTCAGGTACAGTTATAAATTTATTATTATTTTATTATTTCATAAGGCACTGTATTCTAATTTCTCCATGGATTATACCCCCGGTACAATCCATAGCATCATCAAAACAAGCAAACTATGCAAGCAAAAAACAGAATTTGTCTAAAAGAGAACAATTTGTAATAATCTGTAAGTAAACCATACTTATGTAACTCCAAAAATTCTAAAAAATTAGGATAACATGGGAAATTTGTATACAAATAATGTGTGAAAAATTCAGATCAAAAATACATCCAATAAAATCATATAAATTCTGCATTGTACGCTAAAGTTTCTATTTTCTGCACCGTATTAATTCTACTCATCATGCAATTCATCCCAAAGGCTTCACTTGACACAAAAACTAATTTAAACACAAAAAAACAATAATTACAGTACCAATAATCATGTTATAAAAAAATAAATTAAATAGCAAAAAGATAAGATAACTATTGGGTTGCCTCCCAACCAGCGCTATTGTTTTACGCCCCTAGCTGGGCATAATGCATATGATTCAAGTGTTGTCATCTTTGACACTCCATCCATAAGTAGCCCTCATAATATATTAATAAGGTAGTTAATTCTATTCCTAGGGAAGTTTTCCATCTCTTTCTTTAATGGAAATTTGAACCTTGTATTTCCCTCTTTCATATCAATAATTGTACCTATAGTTCGTAAGAAAGGTCTTCCAAGTATTATTGGACAAGTTGGATTGCATTCAATATCAAGAAAAAATGAAATATACAGCCACATAATTTCTATTTTAAATAATAAGAACATAATTTATTCTAACCAAAGGCTTCTTACTGGTAGAATCCGTAAGATGCAAGTTAAGGGAACTATCTTGAATATTGGTGAGACCAAGCACATCACAAAGAGATTTGGGTATTATTGAAACCCTAGCACCAAGGTCACACAAGGCATTGCATTCATATTATTTAAGATTTATTTTTATAGTAGGTTCCCATTCATCATGCAACTTTCTGGGAATGGAAACTTCCACCTCAAGTTTCTCATCATAAGTTTTTATCATCGCTTCTACTATATGTTGAGTAAAAGCTTTATTTTGTTCAAAACAATTTGGTGAGATAATAATGGATTGGGACAAGGAAATACATCTTAATAAAAATCAACTTTCATAATTAAATTCCTTGTGATCCAAGATAGTGGGCACATCACTAGTTAAAGTTTTGACCACTGAAAACCCACTTGTTCAGTTTAGTTTTAGAATCATCACTCTCCGAACAAACGGGACACCTTGTAGCTAAAGTTGACTCATCTCCAGTCCATTTATCATATGATTTCAGATTAGTAAACAAATATTCAATAGGATAAGTACCAAGCATTTTAAGATCTTCATCATGACTAAGGTAAAAACCAGGTGGAAGAGCCTTTTGTAAGAATTCCCGCTTAGCTTTCAACTTAGCGGTCCTCTCCTTACTTCAATTGATAGATATTTGGATAGATTTAATAGTCTCATTAAAATCATGTGGAATTTTTTTATATTTATGAGTTTACACTTCAAGAGCTATTCTATCCATGTTCTTAGCCAAGTCGTCAACTTTATGCAACTTTTCTTCTACCATAGTATTAAAAATATTTTGAGAACTAATAAATTATTTAATGGTGTTATCAAGATCACTAGGTATCCTATTATTATTTGTAGAATAATTTCCATAATAATTAACAAAAAAATTTTGCTACCCATGGTGTTAGCTACACACGCCACCAATTTTTATCTCTAATTATTTTGATAAATTATTTTGAACTATGAAAAGTACTTTTATAACAAAAACATCGTGAATTTGGACCAGTCAAGAAAGCAAACATGCAATTATGCCAAAAAGTCAAGAAAGAGGATTGAAAGAGGTGAGAAAACACCCTTTCTACACGATGAAAAGATACTTGTATCGAAAAGGTAATAGAAAGACAAAGAGAAGTGAGAAAATTTTATTTATATACTACAAAAATGCACTTGTGCCAATGCCATTGAATACTTACACCTCATATATCAAAAAGAGGCACTTATTCTAAAGGGTGCGTAGCTAGCACCATGCATAGGAAATCGCCTCCCTAAGAATTAATATAATCATTAGAGGAATTTCCGGGGTATGGTATAGCATTGAAATTTCCTCTATAAGCATTGTTGTTGAAATTGTTTCATGAGGTAAAGTTCACATAAATAGCATTATTATTTTGCTCAATCAAGGTAGGTAAGGGCATATCATTGGGATCAGCATGAGCATGTTTACTAGCACCATATTTATAAGAGCATCCACTTTTTCACTCAAAGTAGCGATTTCCTTGAAAGAATTTATCTTCTTACCAGTTAGAGCTCTTTCGATATGCCACCGAGAGTAATTTGTCATGATGTTGTCCAGAAGTTTGGTGGCCTCTCGTAATGCTGCCTCCACGAAGGTACCACCTGTAGCGGAATGTAGAAGATTCTAGACACAAAGTGTAGTCCAACATAGAAATTTTGTATAATCACCCATAAGTTTAAACCGTGAGTAGGGATATTTCTAATGATCAATTTCATTATCTCCCAAGCTTGTGCAATATGTTCTTGATCAAGTTATTTAAAATTCATAATTGGATTTCTAAGGGATATGATCTTAGCAAGAGGATAATACTAGGCAATAAAAGCATCTTTACACTTATCCATGATACGTCTCCAACGTATCTACTTTTCCAAACAATTTTGTTGTGGTTTTGGACTCTAATTTTCATGAATTAAATGAAACTAACTCGGATTGACGTTATTTTCAGTAGAACTACCTTGGTGTTATTTTTGTGCAGAAATAAAAGTTCTCAGAATTGGACGGAACTTTTTGTGAATTATTTTGAGAATACATTATGAATTATGGAGCGAAGAACAACCAGAGGGGGGCTATCAGTGGGCCATAAGCCAACAAGGCACCCCCTAGAGGCCGCACCATGGTGGCTTGTGGGGCCCACGTGGCTCCTCTGACCCTAATTCCGGTCCTATAAAATCAAATCTTCGGAGAAAAAATCATAGAGATGTTTTCATCGCGTTTCACAAGATGGAGTCACCGCCACCTCCTGTTCTTCCTCCGAAGGGCTGATCTGGGGCCTGTTTTGGGCTCCGGAGAGGAGAAATTGCCGCCGTCATTATCACCAACCCATCTTCATCAACACCACCATGATGCTCACATCGGGAGTGAGTTATTCCTTTGTAGGCTTGCTGGACGATGGTGGTATTGGATGAGATTGATCATGTAATCGAGTTAAGTTTGATAGGGCTTGATCCCTAGTGTCCACTATGTTCTGTGACTGATGTTGCTATGACTTTGCTATGCTTAATGCTTGTCACTAGGGCCTGAGTGCCATTATTTCAGATCTGAACATATTATGTTTTCACGAATATAAGATTGATGTGGATCATATCTTGTAATTTGAATGCACCTATTACGTGTCTTGATCCGCATACCCAAAGATGATAATAATTGGGATTCTTTCGGTGATTGCTGTAGTTTGAGGAGTTCATGTATTCACCGTTTGTTAGTGCTTTGTTCTGGTTCTCTATTAAAAGGAGGCCTTAATATCCCTTAGTTTCCAATAGGACCCCTCTGCCATGGGAGGTCGGACAAAAGATGTCATGCAGGTTCTTATCTCAAGCACGTATGATTATATACGGAATACATGCCTACATTATATTGATGAATTGGAGCTAGTTTTGTGTCGCCCTAGTGTGTAACTGTTACATGATTAATATCATCTAACTCATTATGCATCATCGATCCACGTGCCTACGCTTTCCATCTACTAAATCATGCTAAGCTACTATTGCTACTATTACGGTCACACCTGCCACTCAATTGCTACTATCACTAGTGTTACTAAAATTGTTGCTATCACTGTTACCCGCCACTACTATTATTTGCTGTGCTACTAAACCTTTGCTATAGAGAGATATCCCAGGTGCGGTTGAATTGACAACTCAACTATCAAGGCCAATAGATATTCTTTGGCTCCCCTTGCGTTGAATTAATAAATTAGGGTGAAATATTACCCGTGAAGATTGTCGCGACCCCCTATACTTGTGGGTTATCAATACCTTTTTCTAGCATTGTTGCCGGGGAGCGTAACCTTATTTATTGTGTTAACTTGAAGGATATCCAATTGGTACTATGAAGAATCTGAAAGATAATAGAACTAAGATCGTCCCTCTTGCACAAGAAGAGGTAAGGAACTGCCATCTAGCTCTGCTTTTGATTCACGTATTGTTTTGATTTAGCTTGGTACACCACCAACCTGTTGATCGTCCTGATATGTCACATGGTCTTGATGATGCTACTTCTGAATGCTAAAAACTGTGTCGCTGAGTGAATTACTTGATGCTCATATTTCTAGACCTAGAAAAGTTGAAAATGCTGAAACTAATGAAGACTTTGAATCACCTATTACAACTCGCTCACCTAATAGTTATGAATTGCTTTATGTACCTGAGGGTTATGTTCTGGATGGTGATAGCTAGGGATTTTCTTGCTTGTGAAAATAGAGATGATCTGAAGAAATTACTATGCAAATTAAAAGAAAAATCTATGATGGAGAAAATGAAACTCGATCCTAAATTTGCTACTTCTCCTATATTTGTCACTGATAAGGACTATAAATTCAGTATAGACCCTGAATTGATTCCTATAGTTGAGTCTGATCCTTTCCATGGTCATGAAAATGAAACGGTTGTCGAACACCTTATGAAACTGGATGATATTACTACTTTGTTTACCAATGATGAAAAGATATGTTACTATTATATCCTTAAGCTTTCCCCTTTCTCGCTAAAAGGCGAGGCCAAGGAATGGTTTCTTTCTTCGGCTCCTGGTTGTATGTGTAGTCCCTAGGATATGCTTTATTACTTTTTTTGAAAAATATTTTCCCCGCTCATAAGAAACAAGCTGCCTTACAGGAAATATTTAAGTTTGTGCAAATTGAAGAAGAGGATCTCCCTCAAGCTTGGGACAGGCTTCTCCGCTTACTTAGAGCTTTGCATGATTGCCCTCTTAAGAAAAATGAAATACTTGATATATTTTATAATGGAGAAATCGATGCTTCTAGGTACTTCCTAGATAGTTGTGCTGGGTTTTTTAGGGAAAGAACTATTGGACAAGATGAAGAACTATTGAATAACTTATTGCAAAATGTCCATGATTGGACACTCCCTGAACAACCGTCGGAACCTATTCAAATAAGATAGGTATTCTATTCCTAAGCCCCAAAGATATGCAAGAAGCAAAAAAGAACTATGAAAGAGAAAGGTATTAAAACTGAGGATGTTAAA
This sequence comes from Hordeum marinum, assembly GCA_022496015.1. Classification (NCBI taxonomy): domain Eukaryota; kingdom Viridiplantae; phylum Streptophyta; class Magnoliopsida; order Poales; family Poaceae; genus Hordeum; species Hordeum marinum. The sequence continues at coordinate 15,865 of JAAAWK010001118.1, forward strand.
AATTACCACCTATTGTAGAAATAGACGAACTTGACACCCCGACATAGGTAGTAGAAGCAAATTCTCTTTGTTCCTTTAATGAAAGTGATATACCTTATACTAAGACTCCTGGTAAACGCATGGATGAATTTGATAATTACATTGTTAAGCAGATTAATTCAACAACTATGTTAAGGATCAATTGAGAAGTAATGCTAGGATGATTGTCTGCTTAAATGACTTGATGTTTAGAATTGCTAATGATGTGAAAGGTCTAGGTAAACATGCTTCTATGTTCACAACCAACTAAATCAAGCAGCCAGTTACAAAGTGATTTTCTTGTTGAAATAAATAATGATATGAATGATCATGTTGTTAGAGTAGTGACTAGAGGAGGTAGAATTAATGAAGATGCACCTAGTTCATCTAAGAAGAAAAAGAAAGATAATAGGAACTTGCATGCTTCTAGTGAACCTGTTATTGAAAAAACTATTGAGAAACATAATGAAGTTTCTATTTCTGATGCCGAGACACAATCTCATAGTGAACATACACCTAGTGATAATGAAAATGATTAATTATTATGATGTTCATGTAGATGCTCAACCAGATGATAACAAAGAAAATGATAATGATGTGGAAATTGAACTTGCTGAAAATCATGATAACCCACAACCTAAAAATAAATGCTATGATAAAAGAGACTTTGATGCTAGAAAACATGGAAGGTAAAGAGAGCCATGGGTTAAAAAACCCATGCCATTTCCTCGTAAATCTACTAAAAGTAAGGATGCTAAAGAGTTTGACCGATTTGTTGAAATGATTAGACCCGTCTTTTTGCGCATTCGCTTGACTGAATATTGAAAATGCCTGCGTATGCTAAGTACATGAAGGATATTATCACCAACAAAATAAAAATAACTTAAACTGAAATTATTACTGTGCTTGCTAATTATTCCTTTGATGGTGGAGTGCCTAAAAACTTAGAAGATCCGGGTATACCCAGAATACCTTGCTCTATTAAAAGAAACTATGTTAAAATTACTTTATGTGATATAGGAGCTCGTGATAGTGTTATGCCTTTCTCCCTTTATAAAAGGCTTGATTGAATAAGCTTACACCTACTAAAATATCTTTGCAAATGGGTGATAAATCCACTGATTTATCTATTGGAATTTGCGAGGGTGTTCATGTTGTGGTTGCTAATGTTACTATCTTAACACACTTTGTTATTCTTGATATGCACGAGGACAAAAATATGTTAATCATCCTTGGCGACCCTCTCTAAATATTGTAGGGTCCGTTGTTGATTGGAACAAAAGCAAGGTTACTTTCATGTCAATGGCAAGCAACATACCGTGCATTTTTCTAAGAAGCAAATTTTGGTTAATAATATTAATGTCATTGATCTAGTGCCACTATTATCATTGGAGATTTTAAAATCCCACTACCTACTGTCAAGAAGATATATAACAACCTTATTGTTGGGGAGATGCAAATCGCCATTGAGTTAATTTAGTGTTATGTGAGAATTCTTCGGTTTCATGTCAATCGGAAACAGTTGTTAATAAGACTTGATCAACCTTATTAACGGAGCCTTTTTGAAAGAAATGTGATTCATGATAGTATTCACAACTCATTGTATCACAAGTCTATTTTTCTGATACATTTAGCTAATAAAAATAAATTAGTTTGATTTTCCTTTTTTTTGTTTTTCGTGTGCAATGAAACATGACCCCAAAAAAGTCTCAAATTGCTAAAGAATGTTAGCATGATTTTTTCTGGAATCTATATAAATTTCTGGCATAAAAATTACAACAGGGAGATGCACCGTGGGCCACAAGCCAATAGGGCATGCCCCCTAGCGGAAAAGTTCTCGAGCTCTCTCTCTCTCTTTCTCTCTCTCTCCCATGTTCTTCCACGTGAAACTGGACTTTTTATCTCAATTCTCGAAATTTCATTTCCGAAACTGTTTTGAGGAATTATTCCTTGGTATGTGTCTCTCCATTCCTCCAGTTAGTTTTTGCTTTAGTGTTTTATATTTTTTATATTTTGTTGCACTTGGTGCTATAGAACATGAGCTTGCAGTTGAATTCTTTGAGTTCTAAGTAGTAGGAATGCTTGATATGGCCTCTACGTACTTATATGAGTAGTTGCTCTTGATCTTGCAAAGTTTTATTGACATAAATTTGTGGGTCAAAAAATTTCAAAACTTTGTGCCTAGGAAAATGAGTTCTTGAGGAGGAACCCCTCAAGGAGGCATACTTCGGATAATCATTGAGCGAAGGCTCGGTGTGACAAGCCTACATTGAGCCCTAGCCAATCAGATAGTCATGGCCGGCGCCAAATCGTGTCGGTGGCCAAGCGACGAGTTCATGATAGGTGAAGGTATCAAGGAGGAATTTGATCATTTCATTTAAAATACCGACCTCACCGACTTCCTTGCAGATAAGTGTGTCCAACACTACAACTTTACCCGTAAATTCATGCATGGATTTCGTTATGAATCGCATACTTATAAAGTGTTATTAAACTTTATGATAAATCTTTTAGCATGACTCTAGAAGAATTATCCATTGCATGCGAACTTCCACTTTGGGGCTTGCTCAAGAAACCCTCAAAAACTATTATAATATGTTCCTCGAGAGTCTTTGGGTAGGAGAAGATAGGGGAGTAAGTCATGCCAGAATTAAAAGCGTTAATTTTCCCTCTATTCGTTACTTGCCCTGTTTAATGGAAAATGTGTAGTAGGAAAACAAGATTGCAGTGCGTTATGTGCCCCTAACTTGAGCCTTATTCACACTATTGTGACTGGTGATCAACACTACAACCTTAGTGCAATTGTTGCTAGAAGGTTGAAGTCTAACTCTAGCAATGGTGATTTGTATGTAGGAATTTATGTCTCCCGCGTAGCTGCGCAATTGGGAGTGTCAACTCAACCTAATGATCCCATTTTGAATGACACATATTTTGATTATGAAGCTATGCGTTATCATGAATATATTGTAAACCGCGCTAGGGGCAATGAGTACATCTTAACATTTAATAAATATACGCATGTTTCTGTTATGTTGGCCGTGCCTTCCCTTTTTGAATTCCAGGCTCGACAGAGATACTATGTCCTTGAGGATGAAGTTTTCGTTCATCTCGTTCTCTCCTTTCCCGTGTAAATGTTTTATTTGCTTGCTTGATAAAAACAAAAAAATCCAAAAATATTTCAGTCTGTTTCTTTTAATTTATTTTCTTTCTCTGAGTCATTGAAAGGAGAAGACCACGATGAAAATTTTGAGGGGTCTTATATGCTTATTGTTGATCTATAAGAGAGCCAATATTACATTGCCTTCTCCTTTGTCTAAACAGCCATGCAGTTTCCAGCTTAGTCCATGACATTCTTGCACCATTACTATTATCATATCATTTGGTCATGAAGTGAAAGGCAATAATGACATTATTTGATGAAGTGATTGTGGCAAGGGAAGATGGTATGAACTCTTCTAGTTTTCCGTTTTTGTAAATATGTTTAGCTCGTTCGATCTTGATTCAGTATATCATGAGTAAACATATTCATGATAAAAATTTGAGATTGTAGTTCTCATGCCATGCTTAAATAGCTAGGAGTGGATAATGATGTATCTTGTGTGTCAACATGCATTAAAATGGTTATGATATGGTATGGTAGTATGGTATTTACCTCTGAGTAATTCGAGTGGCTTGACTTGGCCCATGCGCAAACATGTAGTTGATTCAAAACCAATGCAGCCTTATAATGACCCACAATTGTAGGGGGTCAATCGTAGTCCTTTCGACAAGTAAGAGTGTCGAACCCAACAAGGACAAAAGGAAATGACAAGCGGTTTTCACCAAGGTATTTTTTGCAAGCATTGAAATTGTAGGTTATAGGTAGTTTGATAGCAAGATAATGGTAACGAGCAAGTAACGATAACGATAGATAAAGTGCAGCAAGGTAGCCCAATCCTTTTGTGGCAAAGGGTGGGCCAAAACTATCTCTAGAATAAGCAAAGTGTTCTTGAGGGTAGACGGAGATTTCATCTAGTCACTTTCATCATATTGGTTGATTCGTGTTCGCTACTTCGATAATTTGATATTGTGTGGACTGGTGCTTGGTGCTATTCTTACATGAAAAACCTCCCACTTATGATTAACCCCCTCGCAAGCATATACGACTATAACAAAAGTATTA
>JAAAWK010001123.1:0-18543 GCA_022496015.1 Hordeum marinum
ACATCTTAGCACAAGGTCCGGGCCTAAGACACCGCAAGATTCCTTCAGTGTCGACCCGACGCGACAGTTTCCGAACGTAAGAGGGTGCAGGAAAAGACCTAGCGGAATTGCCACCCCTAGGTCCCCCGTCCCGTCTAACCCCTGACACTGTTGACTGAATGGATCTACCCCGTTGACTTTCACCAGACGGGGTTTGACCGCGGGACATTTTCACCTGGCTGTGATAGGCCAGCCCATAGCAACATCTTAGCACAAGGTCCGAGCCCAACAAACCACAAGATCCCCTCGGTATCGATCTGATGCGACAGTTTCAAAACTTAAGAGGGCGCAGGGCAAAACCTAGCGGCATTGCCACCCCAAGGTCCCCCGTCTCGTCTAACCCTTACACTGTTGACCGAATGGATCTACCCCTTTGACTTTACCGGACGGGGTTTGACCGAGGGAGATTTTCACCTAGCTGTGATAGGCCAGCCCATAGCAACATCTTAGCACAAGGTCGGGGCCCTAGCCACCGCAAGATTCCCTCGGTACCGACTCGATGGGAAAGTTTGCCAACGTAAGAGGTCCCAGGGCAAGACCTGGCGGCATTGACACCCACCAGGTCCCCCGTCCCGTCTAACCATGACACTGCTGACCAAACGGATCTACCCCTTCGACTTTCACAGGACGGGGTTTGAACGAGGGACATTTTCACCTGGCTGTGATAAGCCAGCCCATAGCAACATCTTAGCACAAGGTTGGGCCAAACCCACCACAAGATTCCTTCGGTGTCGACCCGATGCGAAAGTTTCCGAACGTAAGAGGGTGCAGGGAAACACCTGGCGGCATTGCCACCCCTAGGTCCCCCGTCCCATCTAACCCCTAACACTGTTGCTCGAACGGATCTACCCCTTTGACTTTCACCAGACGGGGTTTGACCGAGGGATATTTTCACCTGGCTGTGATAGGCCAGCGAATAGCAACATATTAGCACAAGGTCCGGGCCCAAGCCACCGCAAAATTCCCTCGGTACCGACTCGATGCAAAAGTTTCCCAACGTAAGAGGGCCCAGGGCAAGACCTGGCGGCATTAACACCCACCAGGTCCCCCGTCCCGTCTAACGCTGACACTGTTGACCGAAAGCATCTACCCTTCGACTTTCACAAGACGGGGTTTGAACGATGGACATTTTCACCTGGCTGTGATAGGCCAGCCCATAGCAACATCTTAGCACATGGTCGGGCCCAACCCACCACAAGATTCCTTCGGTGTCGACCCGATGCGGCAGTTTCCGAATGTAAGAGGGTGTAGGGAAAGACCTGGCAGCATTGCCACCCCTAGGTCCCCCGTCCTGTCTAACCCCTGACACTTTTGGCCGAACGGATCTACCCCTTTGACTTTTACCGGACGGGGTTTGACCGATGGACATTTTCACCTGGCTGTGATAGGCAAGCCCATAGCAACATCTTAGCACAAGGTTCGGGCCCAACAAATCGCAAGATCCCCTCGGTATCAACCCGATGCGACAGTTTCCAAACGTAAGAGGGCCCAGGGCAAAACCTGGCAGCATTGCCACCCCCAGGTCCCCCGTCTCGTCTAACCCTGACACTGTTGACCGAGCGGATCTACCCCTTTGAATTTCACCGGACGGGAGTTTGACCGAGGGACATTTTCACCTAGGTGTATAGGCCAGCCCATAGCAACATCTTAGCACAAGTTCCGGGCCCAAGCCGCCGCAAGATTCCTTCAGTGTCGACCCGATGCGATAGTTTCCGAACGTAAGAGGGTGCAAGGAAAGACCTGGGCTATGCCACCCCTGGTCCCCTGTCCCGTCTAACCCCTGACACTGTTGACCGAACGGATCTACCCCTTTGACTTTCACCGGACGGGGTTTCACCAAGGGACATGTTCACCTGGCTGTGATAGGCCAGCCCAAGACATCTTAGCACAAGGTCCAGCACCAACAAACCGCAAGATCCCTCGGTATTGACCGATGTGACAGTTTCCAAACGTAAGAGGGCCTAGGGCAAAACCTGGTGGCATTGCCACCCCAGGTCCCCTGTCTCGTCTAACCTTGACATTGTTGACCGAACGGATCTACCCCTTTGACTTTCCGGACGGGGTTTGACCGAGGCACATTTTCACCTAGCTGTGATAGGCCAGCCCATAGCAACATCTTAGACAAGGTCCGGCCCCAAGCACCGCAAGATTCCTCGGTACCGACTCATTGCGAAAGTTTCCCAACGTAAGAGGGCCCAGGGACAAGACCTGGCGGCATTGACAACCAGGTCCCCGTTCCCGTCTAACCCTAATACTGTTGAAAACGGATCTACCCCTTTGACTGTCACGGCGGGGTTTGACCGAGGGACATTTTCACTGGCTGTGATAGGCCAACGAATAGCAACATCTTAGCACAAGGTCCGGGCCAAACCCACGCACAAATTCCCTCGGTACCCGACTTGATGCAAAAGTTTCCCAACGTAAGAAAGGGCCCAAGGAAAGACCTAGCGGCACTGACACCCACCAGGTCCCCCGTCCCGTCTAACCCTGAATGTTGACCGAAAGGATCTACCCTTCGACTTTCACAGGACGGGGTTTGAACGAGGGACTTTTTCACCTGGCTGTGATAGGCCAGCCCATAGCAACATCTTAGCACAAGGTCGGGCCCAACCCACCACAAGATTCCTTCGGTGTGACCGATGCTGCAGTTTCCGAACGTAAGAGGGTGAGGGAAGACCTGGCGGCATTGCCACCCCTAGGTCCCCGTCCCGTCTAACCCTGACACTGTTGCCGAACGGATCTACCCCTTTGACTTTCACCGGACGGGGTTTGACCGAGGGATTTTCACCTGGCTGTGATAGGCCAGCCCACAGCAACATCTTAGCACAAGGTCCGGGCCCAACACCGCAAGATCCCCTCGGTATCGACCCGATGCGACAGTTTCCAACGTAAGAGGGCCCAGGGCAAAACCTGGCGGCATTCCAACCCTCAGGTCCCCCGTCTCGTCTAACCCTGACACTGTTGACCAAACGGATCTACCCCTCTGACTTTCACCGGACGGGGTTTGACCGAGGGACATTTTCACCAGGCTGTGATAGGCCAGCCCATAGCAACATCTTAGCACAAGGTCCGGGCCCAACAAACCGCAATCCCCTCGGTATCGACCCGATGCGATAGTTTCCAAACGTAAGAGGGCCCAGGGAAAAACCTGGCGGCATTGCCACCCCCAGGTCCCCCGTCTCGTCTAACCCTGACACTGTTGACCGAACGTATCTACCCCTTTGACTTTCACCGGACGGGGTTTGACCGAGGGACATTTTCACCTGGCTTTGATAGGCCAGCCCATAGCGAAATCTTAGCACAAGGTCGGGCCGAAGCCACCGCTAGATTCCTCCGTACCGATTCAATGCGAAAGTTTCCCAACGTAAGAGGGCCCAAGGCAAGACCTGGCGGCGTTGATACCCCCAAGTCCCCGTCTCGTCTAACCCTGACACTGTTGACCGAACGGATCTACCCCTTTGACTTTCATCGGTCGGGTTTGACCGAGGGGCATTTTCACCTAGTTGTGATAGGCCAGCCCATAGCAACATCTTAGCACAAGGTCGGGCCCAACCCACCATAAGATTCCTTCGGTGTCGACCCAATGCGAAAGTTTCCGAAGGTAAGAGGGTGCAGGGAAAGACCTGGCGGCAAACACCACCAGGTCCCCCGTCCCGTCTTACCCCTGACACTTTTGGCCAAACGGATCTACCCCTTCAACATTCACCAGACGGGGTTTGACCGCGGGACATTTTCACCTGGTTGTGATAGGCCAGCCCATAGCAACATCTTAGCACAAGGTCCGGGCCAAGACACCGCAAGATTCCTTCAGTGTCGACCCGATGCGACAGTTTCCGAACGTAAGAGGGTGCAGGAAAAGACCTAGCGGAATTGCCACCCCTAGGTCCCCCGTCCGTCTAACCCCTGACACTGTTGACTGAATGGATCTACCCCTTTGACTTTCACCAGACGGGGTTTGACCGCGGGACATTTTCACCTGGCTGTGATAGGCCAGCCCATAGCAACATCTTAGCACAAGGTCCGAGCCCAACAAACCACAAGATCCCCTCGGTATCGATCTGATGCGACAGTTTCAAAACTTAAGAGGGCCAGGGCAAACCTAGCGGCATTGCCACCCCAAGGTCCCCCGTCTCGTCTAACCCTTACACTGTTGACCGAATGGATCTACCCCTTTGACTTTCAGGACGGGGTTTGACCGAGGGAGATTTTCACCTAGCTGTGATAGGCCAGCCCATAGCAACATCTTAGCACAAGGTCGGGGCCCTAGCCACCGCAAGATTCCCTCGGTACCGACTCGATGGAAAGTTTGCCAACGTAAGAGGTCCCAGGGCAAGACCTGGCGGCATTGACACCCACCAGGTCCCCCGTCCCGTCTAACCATGACACTGCTGACCAAACGGATCTACCCCTTTGACTTTCACAGGACGGGGTTTGACGAGGGACATTTTCACCTGGCTGTGTGATAAGCCAGCCCATAGCAACATCTTAGCACAAGGTGGGCCAAGCCCACCACAAGATTCCTTCGGTGTCGACCCGATGCGAAAGTTTCCGAACGTAAGAGGGTGCAGGGAAACACCTGGCGGCATTGCCACCCCTAGGTCCCCCGTCCCATCTAACCCTACACTGTTGCTCGAACGGATCTACCCCTTGACTTTCACCAGACGGGGTTTGACCGAGGGATATTTTCACCTGGCTGTGATAGGCCAGCGAATAGCAACATATTAGCACAAGGTCCGGGCCCAAGCCACCGCAAATTCCCTCGGTACCGACTCGATGCAAAAGTTTCCCAACGTAAGAGGGCCCAGGGCAAGACCTGGCGGCATTACACCCACCAGGTCCCCCGTCCCGTCTAACGCTGACACTGTTGACCGAAAGCATCTACCCTTCGACTTTCACAAGACGGGGTTTGAACGATGGACATTTTCACCTGGCTGTGATAGGCCAGCCCATAGCAACATCTTAGCACATGGTCGGGCCCAACCCACCACAAGATTCCTTCGGTGTGACCCGATGCGGCAGTTTCCGAATGTAAGAGGGTGTAGGGAAAGACCTGGCAGCATTGCCACCCCTAGGTCCCCCGTCCTGTCTAACCCCTGACACTTTTGGCCGAACGGATCTACCCCTTTGACTTTTACCGGACGGGGTTTGACCGATGGACATTTTCACCTGGCTGTGATAGGCAGCCCATAGCAACATCTTAGCACAAGGTTCGGGCCCAACAAATCGCAAGATCCCCTCGGTATCAACCCGATGCGACAGTTTCCAAACGTAAGAGGGCCCAGGGCAAAACCTGGCACATTGCCACCCCCAGGTCCCCGTCTCGTCTAACCCTGACACTGTTGACCGAGCGGATCTACCCCTTTGAATTTCACCAGACGGGGTTTGACGCGGGACATTTTCACCTGGTGTAATAGGCCAGCCCATAGCAACATCTTAGCACAAGTTCCGGGCCCAAGCCGCCGCAAGATTCCTTCAGTGTCGACCCGATGCGATAGTTTCCGAACGTAAGAGGGTGCAAGGAAAGACCTGGCGGCTATGCCACCCTGGTCCCCTGTCCCGTCTAACCCCTGACACTGTTGACCGAACGGATCTACCCTTTGACTTTCACGGACGGGGTTTCACCAAGGGACATGTTCACCTGGCTGTGATAGGCCAGCCCATAGCAACATCTTAGCACAAGGTCCAGGACCAACAAACCGCAAGATCCCCTCGGTATGACCCGATGTGACAGTTTCCAAACGTAAGAGGGCCTAGGGCAAAAACCTGTTGCATTGCCACCCAGGTCCCCTGTCTCGTTCTAACCTGGACATTGTTGGACCGAACCGAATCTACCCCCTTTGACTTCACCGGACGGGGTTTGACCTAGGCACATTTTCACCTAGCTGTGATAGGCCAGCCCATAGCAACATCTTAGCACAAGGTCCGGCCCAAGCAAGCGCAAGATTCCCTCGGTACCGACTCATGCGAAAGTTTCCCAACGTAAGAGGGCCCAGGGCAAGACCTGGCGGCATTGACACCCACCAGGTCCCCCGTCCCGTCTAACCCTAATACTGTTGACCGAACGGATCTACCCCTTGACTTCACCGGACGGGGTTTGACCGAGGGACATTTTCACTTGGCTTTGATAGGCCAGCCCATAGCAACATCTTAGCTCAAGGTCGGGCCCAACCCACCACACGATTCCTTCGGTGTCGACCCGATGCGAAAGTTTCGAACGAAGAAGGTGCCTCGAAAGACCTAGCGGCATTAACACCCACCAGGTCCCCCGTCCCGTCTAACCATGACACTGTTGACCGAACGGATCTACCCCTTCGACTTTCACAGGACGGGGTTTGAACGAGGGACATTTTCACCTAGCTGTGATACGCCAGCCCATAGCAACATCTTAGCACAAGGTCCGGGCCCAACCCACCACAAGATTCCTTCGTGTCGACCCGATGCGAAAGTTTCCGAACGTAAGAGGGTGCAGGGAAACACCTGGCGGCATTGCCACCCCTAGGTCCCCCGTCCCGTCTAACCCCTAACACTGTTGCTCGAACGGATCTACCCCTTTGACTTTCACCAGACGGGGTTTGACCGAGGGATATTTTCACCTGGCTCTGATAGGCCAGCGAATAGCAACATCCTAGGACAAGGTCCGGGGCCCAAGCACCGCAAAATTCCCTCGGTAACCGACTTGATGCAAAGGTTTCCCGACGTAAGAGGGCCCAGGGCAAGACCTGGCGGCATTGACACCCACCAGGTCCCCCGTCCCATCTAACACTGACACTGTTGACCGAAAGCATCTACCCTTCGACTTTCATAGGACGGGGTTTGAATGAGGGACATTTTCACCTGGCTGTGATAGGCCAGCCCATAGCAACATATTAGCATAAGGTCGGGCCCAACCCACCACAAGATTCCTCGGTGTCGACCCGATGCGGCAGTTTCCGAACGTAAGAGGGTGTAGGGAAGACCTGGCGGCATTGCCACCCCTAGGTCCCCCGTCCTGTCTAACCCCTGACACTGTTGGCCGAACGGATCTACCCCTTTGACTTTTACCTACCGGACGGGGTTTGACCGAGGGACATTTTCACCTGGCTGTGACAGGCAAGCCCATAGCAACATCTTAGCACAAGGTTCAGGCCCAAAAAATCGCAAGATCCCCTCGGTATCAACCCGATGCGACAGTTTCCAAACGTAAGAGGGCCCAGGGCAAAACCTGGCGGCATTGCCACCCCCCAGGTCCCCCGTCTTGTCTAACCCTGACACTGTTGACCGAGCGGGATCTACCCCTTCGACTTTCACCGGACGGGGTTTGACCCAGGGACTCTTTCACCAAGGTGTGATAGGCCAGCCCAGACCAACATCTTAGCACAAGGTCCGGGCCCAAGCCACCGCAAGATTCCTTCAGTGTCGACCCGATGCGACAGTTTCCGTACGTAAGAGGGTGCAGGGAAAGACCTAGGGGCTATGCCACCCCTGGTACCCCGTCCCGTCTAACCCCTGACACTGTTGACCGAACGGGTCTACCCCTTTGACTTTCACCGGACGGGGTTTGACCGAGGGACATTTTAACCTGGCTGTGATAGGCCAGCCCATAGCAACATCTTAGCACAAGGTCCAGGACCAACAAACTGCAAGATCCCCTCGGTATCGACCCGATGTGACAGTTTCCAAACGTAAGAGGGCCCAGGGCAAAACCTGGCGGCATTGCCACCCCCAGGTCCCCTGTCTCGTCTATAGTTGATATTGTTGACCGAACGGATCTACTCCTTTGACTTTCACCGGACGGGGTTTGACAAAGGGACATTTTCACCTGGCTGTGATAGGCTTGCCCATAGCAACATCTTAGCACAAGGTCCGGGCCCTACAACCGCAGATCCCCTCGGTATCGACCTGATGCGACAGTTTCCAAACGCAAGAGGGCCCAGGGAAAAACCTTACGGCATTGCCACCGCCAGGTCCCCCGTCTCGTCTAACCCTGACACTGTTGACCGAACGGATCTACCCCATTGACTTTCCACCGGACGGGGTTTGACCGAGGACATTTTCACCTAGCTATGATAGGCCAGCCCATAGCAACATCTTAGCACAAGGTCCGGGCCCAAGCCACCGCAAGATTCCCTCGGTACCGACTCGATGCGAAAGTTCCCAACGTAAGAGGGCCCAGGGCAAGACCTGGTGGCATTGACAGCCCACCAGGTCCCCCCGTCTTGTCTAACCCTGATACTGTTGACCGAACGGATCTACCCCTTTGACTTCATCACCGGACGGGGTGTTGACCGAGGGACATTTTCACCTGGCTGTGATAGGCCAGCCCATAGCAACATCTTAGCCTAAGGTCGGGCCCAACCCACCAAAAGATTCCTTCGGTGTCGACCCCGATGCGAAAGTTTTCGAACGTAAGATGGTGCCGTGAAAGACCTAGCGGCATTAAACACCCACCAGGTCCCCCGTCCCGTCTAACCCGTGACATCTGTTGACCGAACGGATCTACCCCTTCGACTTTCACAGGACGGGGTTCGAACGAGGGACATTTTCACCTGGCTGTGATAGCCCAGCCCATAGCAACATCTTAGCACAAGGTCCGGGCCCCAACCCACCACAATAATCCTTCGGTGTCAACCCAATGCGACAGTTTCCAAACGTAAGGGGGACCAAGGCAAAACCTGGCGGCATTGCCAACCCCCAGGTCCCCCGTCTTGTCTAACCCTGACACTGTTGACCGAGCGGATCTACCCCTTCGACTTCATTCACCGGACGGGGTTTGACCCAGGGACTCTTTCACCAAGGTGTGATAGGCCAGCCCAGACCAACATCTTAGCACAAGGTCCGGGCCCAAGCCACCGCAAGATTCCTTCAGTGTCGACCCGATGCGACAGTTTCCGTATGTAAGAGGGTGGCAGGGAAAGACCTAGGGCTATGCCACCCCTGGTACCCCGTCCCGTCTAACCCCTGACACTGTTGACCGAACGGGTCTACCCCTTTGACTTTCACCGGACGGGGTTTGACCGAGGGACATTTTAACCTGGCTGTGATAGGCCAGCCCATAGCAACATCTTAGCACAAGGTCCAGGACCAACAAACTGCAAGATCCCCTCGGTATCGACCCGATGTGACAGTTTCCAAACGTAAGAGGGCCCAGGGCAAAACCTGGCGGCATTGCCACCCCCAGGTCCCCTGTCTCGTCTATAGTTGATATTGTTGACCGAACGGATCTACTCCTTTGACTTTCACCGGACGGGGTTTGACAAAGGGACATTTTCACCTGGCTGTGATAGGCTTGCCCATAGCAACATCTTAGCACAAGGTCCGGGCCCTACAAACCGCAAGACCCCTCGGTATCGACCTGATGCGACAGTTTCCAAACGCAAGAGGGCCCAGGGAAAAACCTTACGGCATTGCCACCGCCAGGTCCCCCGTCTCGTCTAACCCTGACACTGTTGACCGAACGGATCTTACCCCTTTGACTTTCACCGGACGGGGTTTGACCGAGGGACATTTTCACCTAGCTATGATAGGCCAGCCCATAGCAACATCTTAGCACAAGGTCCGGGCCCAAGCCACCGCAAGATTCCCTCGGTACCCGACTCGATGCGAAAGTTTCCCAACGTAAGAGGGCCCAGGGCAAGACCTGGTGGCATTGACACCCACCAGGTCCCCCGTCTTGTCTAACCCTGATACTGTTGACCGAACGGATCTACCCCTTTGACTTTCACCCGGACGGGGTTTGACCGAGGGACATTTTCACCTGGCTGTGATAGGCCAGCCCATAGCAACATCTTAGCCTAAGGTCGGGCCCAACCCACCAAAAGATTCCTTCGGTGTCGACCCGATGCGAAAGTTTTCGAACGTAAGATGGTGCCGTGAAAGACCTAGCGGCATTAACACCCACCAGGTCCCCCGTCCCGTCTAACCCGTGACACTGTTGACCGAACGGATCTACCCCTTCGACTTTCACAGGACGGGGTTCGAACGAGGGACATTTTCACCTGGCTGTGATAGCCCAGCCCATAGCAACATCTTAGCACAAGGTCCGGGCCCAACCCACCACAATAATCCTTCGGTGTCAACCCAATGCGACAGTTTCCAAACGTAAGGGGGACCAAGGCAAAACCTGGCGGCATTGCCACCCCTAGGTCCCCCGTCCCGTCTAACCCTAACACTGCTGACCAAACGGATCACCCTTTTTACTTTCATCACCGGACGTGGTTTGACTGAGGGACATTTTCACCTGGCTGTGATAGGCCACTCCATAGCAACATCTTAGCACAAGGTCCGGGCCCAAGCCATCGCAAGATTCCCTCGGTAACGATGCGATGCGAAAGTTTCCCAACGTAAGAGGGCCCAGGGCAAGACCTGGCGGCATTGACACCCACCAGGTCCCCCGTCCCGTCTAACCCTGACACTCTTGACCAAAAGGATCTACCCTTCGACTTTCACAGGACGGGGTTTGAACGAGGGACATTTTCACCTGGCTGTCATAGGCCAGCCCATAGCAACATCTTAGCACAAGGTCGGGCCGAACCAACCACAAGATTCCTTCGGTGTCGACCCGATGCGACAGTTTCCGAACGTAAGAGGGCGTAGGGAAAGACCTGGCGGCATTTCGACCCCTAGGTCCCCCGTCCCGTCTAACTCCTGACACTGTTGGCCGAACGGATCTACCCCTTTGACTTTCACTGTAATGGGTTTGACCGAGGGACATTTTAACCTGGCTGTGATAGGCCAGCCCATGGCAACATCTTAGCACAAGGTCGGGCCCAACCCACCATAAGATTCCTACGGTGTCGACCCGATGCGGCAGTTTCCGAACGTAAGTGGGTGTAGGGAAAGACCTGGCGGCATTGCCACCCCTAGGTCCCCTGTCCCGTCTAACCCCTCTCACTGTTGGCGGAACGGATCTACCCCTTTGACTTTTACCGGACGGGGTTTGATCGAGGGACATTTTCACCTGGCTGTGATAGGCCAGCCCATAGCAACATCTTAGCACAAGGTTCGGGCCCAACAAATCGCAAGATCCCCTCGGTATCAACCCGATGCGACAGTTTCCAAACGTAAGAGGGCCCAGGGCAAAACCTGGCGGCATTGCCACCCCCAGGTCCCCCGTCTCGTCTAACCCTGACACTGTTGACCGAGCGGATCTACCCCTTTGAATTTCACCGGACGGGGTTTGATCGAGGGACATTTTCACCTAGGTGTGATAGGCCAGCCCATAGCAACATCTTAGCATAAGGTCCGGGCCCAAGCCACCGCAAGATTCCTTCAGTGTCGACCCGATGCGACAGTTTCCGAACGTAAGAGGGTGCAGGGAAGGACCTGGAGGCTATGCCACCCCTGGTCCCCCGTCCCGTCTAACCCCTGACACTGTTGACCGAACGGATCTACCCCTTTGACTTTCACCGGACGGGGTTTCACCGAGGGACATGTTCACCTGGCTGTGATAGGCCAGCCCATAGCAACATCTTAGCACAAGGTCCAGGACCAACAAACCGCAAGATCCCCTCGGTATTGACCCGATGTGATAGTTTCCAAACGTAAGAGGGCCCAGGGCAAAACCTGGCGGCATTGCCACCCCAGGTCCCTTGTCTCGTCTAACCTTGACATTGTTGACCGAACGGATCTACTCCTTTGACTTTCACCGGACGGGGTTTGACCGAGGCACATTTTCACCTAGCTGTGATAGGCCAGCCCATAGCAACATCTTAGCACAAGGTCCGGGACAAAGCCACCGCAAGATTCCCTCGGTACCGACTCGATGCGAAAGTTTCCCAACGTAAGAGGGCCGAGGGCAAGACCTGGCGGCATTGACACCCACCAGGTCCCCCATCCCGTCTAACCCTGATACTGTTGACCGAACGGATCTACCCCTTTGACTTTCACCGGACGGGGTTTGACCGAGGGACATTTTCACCTGGCTGTGATAGGCCAGCCCATAGCAACATCTTAGCTCAAGGCCGGGCCCAACCCACCACACGATTCCTTTGGTGTCGACCCGGTGCGAAAGTTTTCGAACGTAAGAGGGTGCCTCGAAAGACCTAGCGGCATTAACACCCACCAGGTCCCCCGTCCCGTCTAAACCCGTGACACTGTTGACCGAACGGATCTACCCCTTCGACTTTCACGGGACGGGGTTTGAACGAGGGACATTTTCACCTGGCTGTGATAGGCCAGCCCATAGCAACATCTTAGCACAAGGTCCGGGCCCAACCCACCACAAGATTCCTTCGGTGTCAACCCGATGCGAAAGTTTCCAAACGTGAGAGGGACCAGGGCAAAACCTGGCGGCATTGCCACCCCTAGGTCCCCCGTCCCATCTAACCCTGACACTGTTGACCGAACGGATCTACCCCTTTGACTTTCACCGGACGTGGTCTGACTGAGGGACATTTTCACCTGGCTGTGATAGGCCACTCCGTGGCAACATCTTAGCACAAGGTCCAGGCCCAAGCCATCGCAAGATTCCCTCGGTAACGATGCGTTGCGAAAGTTTCCCAACGTAAGAGGGCCCAGGGCAAGACCTGGCGGCATTGACACCTACCAGGTCCCCCGTCCCGTCTAACCCTGACACTGTTGACCAAAAGGATCTACCCTTCGAATTTCACAGGACGGGGTTTGAACGAGGGACATTTTCACCTGGCTGTGATAGGCCAGCCCATAGCAACATCTTAGCACAAGGTCGGGCCCAACCCACCACAAGATTCCTTCGGTGTCGACCCGATGCGACAGTTTCTGAACATAAGAGGACATAGGGAAAGACCTGGCGGCTTTTCCACCCCTAGGTCCCCCGTCCCGTCTGACTCCTAACACTGTTGGCCGAACGGATCTACCCCTTTGACTTTCACTGGAATGGGTTTGACCGAGGGACATTTTCACCTGGCTGTGATAGGTCAGCCCATAGCAACATCTTAGCACAAGGTCTGGGCGAACAAACCCAAAGATCCCCTCGGTATCGACCCGATGCGACAGTTTCCAAACATAAGAGGGCCCAGGGTAAATCCTGGTGGCATTGCCACCCCCAGGTCCCCCGTCTCATCTATACCTGACACTGTTGACCGAACAGATCTACCCCTTTGACTTTCATCGGACAGGGTTTGACCGAGGGATATTTTCACCTAGCTGTGATAGGCCAGCCCATAGCAACATCTTAGCACAAGGTCTGGGACCAAGCCACCGCAAGATTCCTTCAGTCTCGATCCGATGCGACAGTTTTCGAACGTAAGAGGGTGCTGCGAAAGACCTGGCGGCATTGCCACCCCTAGGTCCCCCCGTCCCATCTCATCCCTGACACTGTTGACCGAATGGATCTAACCCTTTGACTTTCTGCGGCTGGGGTTTGACCGAGGGACATTTTCACCTGGCTGTGATAGGCCAGCCAATAGAAACATCTTAGCACAATGTCGGGCCCAACCCACCACAAGATTCCTTCGGTGTCGAGCCGATGCGACAGTTTTCGAACGTAAGAGGGTGCAGGGAAAGAGCTGGCGGCATTGCCACCCCTAGGTCCCCCATCCGGTGTAACCCCTGACATTGTTGACGGAACGGATCTACCCCTTTGACTTTCATAGGACGGGGTTTACCCGAGGGACATTTTCACCTGGCGGTGATAGGCAAGCCTACAGCAACATCTTAGCACAAGGTCCGGGCCCATGCCACCCCAAGATTCCCTCGGTACCGACTCGATGTGAAAGTTCCCAACGTAAGAGGGCCTAGGGCAAGACCTGGCGGCATTGACACCCACCAGGTCCCCCATCCCGTCTAACCCTGACATTGTTGACCGAACGAATCTACCCCTTTGACTTTCACTGGAGGGGGTTTGACCGAGGGGACATTTTCGCTGGCTGTGATAGGCCAGCCCATAAGCAACATCTTAGCACAAGGTCGGGCCCTACCCACCACAAGATTCCTTTGGTGTCGACCCGATGCGACAGTTTCCGAACGTAAGAGGGTGCAGGGAAAGACCTGGCGGCATTGCCACCCCTAGGTCCCCCGTCCCGTCTAACCCCTGACACTGTTGACCGAACGGATCTAGCCCTTTGACTTTCACCGGATGGGGTTTGACCGAGGGACATTTCACCTGGCTGTGATAGGCCAGCCCATAGCAACATCTTAGCATAAGGTCCGGGCACAACAAACCGCAAGATCCCCTCGATATCGACCCGACGCGACAGTTTCCAAACGTAAGAGGGCCCAGGGCAAAACCTGGCGGATTGCCACCCTCAGGTCCCCCGTCTCGTCTAACCCTGACACTGTTGAACGAACGGTTTTACCCCTTTGACTTTCACTGGACGGGGTTTGACCGAGCGACATTTTCACCTCGCTGTGATAGGCGAGCCCATAGCAACATCTTAGCACAAGGTAGGGCCCAACCCACCACAAGATTCCTTCGGTGTCGACCTGATGCGAAAGTTTCCGAACATAAGAGGGTGCAGGGAATGACCTGGCGGCATTGCCAACCCTAGGTCACCCGTCCAGTCTAACCCCTGACACTATTGACCGAACGGATCTACCCCTTTGACTTTCACCGGACGAGGTTTGACCGAGAGACATTTTCACCTAGTTGTCATAGGCCAGCCCATAGCAACATCTTAGCACAAGGTCTGGGCCAAACAAACCGCAAGATCCCCTCGGTATCGACCCGATGCGACAGTTTCCAAATATAAGAGGGCCCAGGGCAAAACCTGGCGGCATTCCCACCCTCAGGTCCCCCGTCTCGTCTAAGCCTGACACTGTTGACCAAACGGATCTACCCCTTTGACTTTCACCGGACGGGGTTTGACCGAGGGACGTTTTCACCTGGCTGTGATAGGCTAGCCCATAGCAACATCTTAGCACAAGGTCCGGGCCCAACAAACCGCAAGATCCCCTCGGTATCGACCCGACGCGACAGTTTCCAAACGTAAGAGGGCCGAGGGCAAAACCTGGCGGCATTGCCACCCCCAGGTCCCCCGTCTCGTCTAACCCTGACACTGTTGACCGAACGGATCTACCGCTTTGACTTTCACCGTACGGGGTTTGACCGCGGGACATTTTCACCTAGCAGTGATAGGCCAGCCCATAGCAACATCTTAGCACAAGGTCCGGGCCCAAGCCACCGCAAGATTCCCTCCGTACCGACTCAATGCGAAAGTTTCCCAACGTAAGAGGGCCCAAGGCAAGAACTGGTGGCGTTGATACCCACCAGGTCCCCCGTCTCGTCTACCCCTGACACTGTTGACCGAACGGATCTACCCCTTTGACTTTCACCGGACAGGGTTTGACCGAGGGACATTTTCACCTGGCTGTGATAGGCCAGCCCATAGCAACATCTTAGCACAAGGTCGGGCCCAACCCACCACAAGATTCCTTCGGTGTCGACCCGATGCGACAGTTTACGAACGTAGGAGGGTCCAGGGAAAGACCTGGCGGCATTGCCACCCTAGGTCCCCCGTCTTGTCTAACCCCTGACACTGTTGACTGAACAAATCTACCCTTTGATTTTCGCCGAAATGGGTTTGACCGAGGGACATTTTCACTTGATTGTGATAGGCCAGCCCATAGCAACATGTTAGCACATGGTCCGAGCCCAACAAACCGCAAGATCCCTTCTGTATCGACCCGATGCGACAGTGTCCAAATGAGGGCCCAGGGCAAAACCTGGCGGCATTGCCATCCTCAGGTCCCCCATCTCGTCTAACCCTGACACTGTTGACCGAACGGATCTACCCCTTTGACTTTCACTGGACGGGGTTTGAACGAGGGACATTTTCACCTGGCTGTGATAGGCTTGCCCATAGCAACATCTTAGCACAAGGTCCGGGCCCAACAAACTGCATGATCCCCTCGGTATCGACCTGATGCGACAGTTTCCAAACGCAAGAGGGCCCAGGGAAAAACCTTGCGGCCATTGCCACCGCCAGGTCCCCCGTGTCGTCTAACCTTGACACTGTTGACCGAACGGATCTACCCCTTTGACATTCACCGGACGGGGTTTTGACCGAGGGACATTTTCACCTAGCTATGAAGGCCAGCCCATAGCAACATCTTAGCACAAGGTCCGGGCCCAAGCCACCGCAAGATTCCCTCGGTACCGACTCGATGCGAAAGTTTCCCAACGTAAGAGGGCCCAGGGCAAGACCTGGTGGCATTGACACCCACCAGGTCCCCCGTCTTGTCTAACCCTGATACTGTTGACCGAACGGATCTACCCCTTTGACTTTCACACCGGACGGGGTTTGACCGAGGGACATTTTCACCTGGCTATGATAGGCCAGCCCATAGCAACATCTTAGCTCAAGGTCGGGCCCAACCCACCAAAAGCTTCCCTTCGGTGTCGACCCGATGCGAAAGTTTTCGAACGTAACAGGGTGCCGTGAAAGACCTAGCGGCAATTAACACCCACCAGGTCCCCCGTCCCGTCTAACCCGTGACACTGTTGACCGAACGGATCTACCCCTTCGACTTTCACAGGACGGGGTTCGAACGAGGACCTTTTCACCTGGCTGTGATAGGCCAGCCCATAGCAACATCTTAGCACAAGCTCCGGGCCCAACCCACAACAAGATTCCTTCGGTGTCAACCCAATGCGACAGTTTCCAAACGTAAGAGGACCAGGGCAAAACCTGGCGGCATTGCCACCCCTAGGGCCCCGTCCCATCTAACCCTAACACTATTGACCAAACGGATCACCCTTTTGACTTTCACCGGACGTGGTCTGACTGAGGGACATTTTCACCTGGCTGTGATAGGCCACTCCATAGCAACATCTTAGCACAAGGTCCAGGCCCAAGCCATCGCAAGATTCCCTCGGTAACGATGCGATGCGAAAGTTTCCCAACGTAAGAGGGCCCAGGCCAAGACCTGGCGGCATTGACACCCACCAGGTCCCCCCGTCCCGTCTAACCCTGACACTATTGACCAAAAGGATCTATCCTTCGACTTTCACAGGACGGGGTTTGAACGAGGGACATTTTCACCAGGCTGTGATAGGCCAGCACATAGCAACATCTTAGAACAAGGTCGGGCCCAACCCATCACCAAGAGTCCTTCGGTGTCGACCCGATGCGACTGTTTCCGAACCTAAGAGGACGTAGGGAAAGACCTGGCGGCATTTCGACACCTAGGTCCCCCCGTCCCGTCTAACTCCTGACACTATTGGCCGAACGGATCTACCCCTTTGACTTTCACTGGAATGGGTTTGACCGAGGGATATTTTTAACCTGGCTGTGATAGGCCAGCCCATGGCAACATCTTAGCACAAGGTCGGGCCCAACCCACCACAAGATTCCTTCGGTGTCGACCCGATGCGGCAGTTTTCCGAACGTAAGAGGGGTGTAGGGAAAGACCTGGCGGCATTGCCACCCCTAGGTCCCCCTGTCCCGTCTAAACCCTGACATTGTTGACGGAACGGATTCTACCCCTTTGACTTTCATCGGACGGGGTTTTACCGAGGGACATTTTTTCACCTAGCTGTGATAGGCCAGCCCATAGCAATATCTTAGCACAAGGTCCGGGCCCAAGCCACACCAAGATTCCCTCGGTATCAACCCGATTGTGACAGTTTCCAAACGTAAGAGGGCCCAGGGCAAGACCTGGCAGCATTGCCACCCCTAGGTCCCCCGTCTCGTCTAACCCTGGACACTGTTTGACCGAGCGGATCTACCCCTTTGAATTTCACCGGAGGGGTTTGATCGAGGGACATTTTCACCTAGGTGTGATAGGCAAGCCCATAGCAACATCTTAGCACAAGGTCCGGGCCCAAGCCACCGCAAGATTCCTTCAGTGTCGACCCGATGCGACAGTTTCGAACGTAAGAGGGTGCAGGGAAAGACCTGGCGGCTATGCCACCCCTGGTCCCCCGTCCCGTCTAACCCCTGACACTGTTGACCGAATGAATCTACCCCTTTGACTTTCACCGGACGGGGTTTCACCGAGGGACATGTTCACCTGGCTATGATAGGCCAGCCCATAGCAACATCTTAGCTCAAGGTCCTGGACCAACAAACCACAAGATCCCCTCGGTATTGACCCGATGTGACAGTTTCCAAACGTAAGAGGGCCGAGGGCAAAACCTGGCGGCATTGCCACCCCAGGTCCCTTGTCTCGTCTAACCTTGACATTGTTGACCGAATGGATCTACCCCTTTGACTTTCACCGGACGGGGTTTGACCGAGGCACATTTTCAGCTAGCTGTGATAGGCCAGCCCATAGCAACATCTTAGCACAAGGTCCGGGGCCAAGCCACCGCAAGATTCCCTCGGTACCGACTCAATGCGAAAGTTTCCCAACGTAAGAGGGCCCAGGGCAAGACCTGGCGGCATTGACACCCACCAGGTCCCCCGTCCCGTCTAACCCTGATACTGTTGACCGAACGGATCTACCCCTTTGAGTTTCACCGGACGGGGTTTGACCGAGGGACATTTTCACCTGGCTATGATAGGCCAGCCCATAGCAACATCTTAGCTCAAGGTCGGGCCCAACCCACCACACGATTCCTTCGGTGTCGACCCGATGCGAAAGTTTTCGAACGTAAAGGGTGCCTTG
>JAAAWK010000119.1:0-26048 GCA_022496015.1 Hordeum marinum
TTTCCATAGTTGTTGGACCCCAAGGTACGCTTACGTGTCGGTTATCAATACTCGCGGTTTTGGCCGATTCTGACCCTTTCATGGACTATTACTCACCGTTTGGTGTCCTCAATGGTTCCATGGTTTTGAACCCCAATGCGTTTCCGTGTCCGTCTTCAACGCTCGCAATTCTGGCCCGGTTCGTCCTACTATACTCAGAGTTTGGTTTGCGAAGCGATTTCCATAGTTGTGGACCCCAAGGTGCGCTTACGTGTAGGTCGTCAACACTCGACACTTTCTGGCAGATTCTGGCCCGTTTCATCCACTATTATTCACTTTTTGGGGTCCGGGAGATTTCCACGATTGACGAACCCCGGGGTGCGTTTACCTGTCGGTCATCAACACTCGCGGTTTTGGCCGATTCTGGCCGTTTCGCGGCTATTACTCACCGTTTGGTTCCCGAAGCGATTTGCATGGTTGTTGAACCCCAAGGTGTGTTTACGTGCCCGTCGTCAACGATCGAAATTCTGCAGATTCTGGCCCGTTTCGTGCACTATTACTCACCGTTTGGGGTTCCGAAGCGATTTCCATAGTTGTTGGACCCCAAGGGTGCGCTTACGTGTTCGGTTATCAATACTCGCGGTTTTGGCCGATTCTGACCCGTTTCATGGACTATTACTCACCGTTTGTTGTCCTCAAATGGTTTCCAGGGTTGTTGAACCCCAAGGTGCGTTTACGTGTCCGTTCATTCAACGCTCGCAATTCTGGCCCGTTTCGTCACTATTACTCAGAGTTTATGGTTTGCGAAGCGATTTCCATAGTTGTTTGGACCCAAGGTGCGCTTACGTGTAGGTCATCAACACTCAACAGTTGGCCGATTCTGGCCCGTTTCATCACTACATTATTCACTGTTTTGGGGTCCCGGGAGATTTCCACGATTGACGAACCCCGGGGTGCGTTTACCTGTCGGTCATCAACACTCGCGGTTTTGGCCGATTCTGGCCCGTTTCGCGGGGCTATTACTCACCGTTTGGTGTCCCGAAGCGATTTGCCATGGTTTGTTGAACCCCAAGGTGGTGTTTACGTGCCCGTCGTCAAACGATCGAAAATTCTGGCATATTCTGGCCCGTTTCGTGCAACTATTACTCACCCGTTTTGGGGTTCCGAAGCGATTTCCATAGTTGTTGGACCCCAAGGTGCGCTACGTGTCGGTTATCAATACTCGCGGTTTTGGCGATTCTGACCCGTTTCTGGACTATTACTCACCGTTGGTGTCCTCAAATGGTTTCCATGGTTGTTGAACCCCAAGGTGCGTTTCCGTGTCCGTCTTCAACGCTCGCAATTCTGGCCCGTTTCGTCCACTATTACTCAGAGTTTATGGTTTGCGAAGCGATTTCCATAGTTGTTGGACCCAAGGTGCGCTTACGTGTAGGTCATCAACACTCACAGCTTTGGCCGATTCTGGCCCGTTTCATCCACTATTATTCACTGTTTTGGGGTCCCGGGGAGATTTCCACGATTGACGAACCCCGGGGTGCGTTTACCTGTCGGTCATCAACACTCGCGGTTTTGGCCGATTCTGGCCCGTTTCGCGGGCTATTACTCACCGTTTGGTGTCCCGAAGGGATTTGCATGGTTGTTGAACCCCAAGGTGTGTTTACGTGCCCGTCGTCACACGCTCGAAATTCTGGCAGATTCTGGCCCGTTTCGTGCACTATTACTCACCGTTTTGGGGTTCCGAAGCGATTTCCATAGTTGTTGGACCCCAAGGTGCGCTTATGTGTCGGTCATCAATATTCGCGGTTTTGGCCGATTCTGACACGTTTCGTGCACTATTACTCACTGTTTTAAGGTCCCGGGGTGATTTCCATGGTTGTTGAACCCCAAGGCGCGTTTACGTGCCCGTCGTCAATGCTCGCAATTCTAGCCGATTCTGGCCCGTTTCGTGCACTATTACTCACTATTTTGGGGTTCCGAAGCGATTTCCATAGTTGTTGGACCCCAAGGTACGCTTACGTGTCGGTTATCAATACTCGCGGTTTTGTGGCCGATTCTGACCCGTTTCATGGACTATTACTCACCGTTTGGTGTCCTCAAATGGTTTCCATGGTTGTTGAACCCCAAGGTGCGTTTACGTGTCCGTCTTCAACGCTCGCAATTCTGGCCCGGTTCGTCCACTATTACTCAGAGTTTTGGGTTTGCGAAGCGATTTCCATAGTTGTTGGACCCCAAGGTGCGCTTACGTGTAGGTCATCAACACTCACAGCTTTGGGCCGATTCTGGCCCGTTTCATCCACTATTATTCACTGTTTTGGGGTCCCGGGGAGATTTCCACGATTGACGAACCCCGGGGTGCGTTTACCTGTCGGTCATCAACACTCGCGGTTTTTGGCCGATTCTGGCCCGTTTCGCGGGCTATACTCACCGTTGGTGTCCCGAAGCGATTTGCATGGTTGTTGAACCCCAAGGTGTGTTTACGTGCCCGTCGTCAACGATCGAAATTCTGGCAGATTCTGGCCCGTTTCGTGCACTATTACTCACCGTTTTGGGGTTCCGAAGCGATTTCCATAGTTGTTGGACCCCAAGGTGCGCTTACGTGTCGGTCATCAATACTCGCGGTTCTTGCCGATTCTGACCCGTTTCGTGGACTATTACTCACCGTTTGGCGTCCTCAAATGGTTTCCATGGTTGTTGAACCCCAAGGTGCGTTTACGTGTCCGTCTTCAACGCTCGCAATTCTGGCCCGTTTCGTCCACTATTACTCAGAGTTTATGGTTTGCGAAGCGATTTCCATAGTTGTTGGACCCCAAGGTGCGCTTACGTGTAGGTCATCAACACTCACAGCTTGGCCGATTCTGGCCCGTTTCATCCACTATTATTCACTGTTTGGGGTCCCGGGGAGATTTCCACGATTGACGAACCCCGGGGTGCGTTTACCTGTCGGTCATCAACACTCGCGGTTTTGGCCGATTCTGGCCCGTTTCGCGGGCTATTACTCACCGTTTGGTGTCCCGAAGGGATTTGCATGGTTGTTGAACCCCAAGGTGTGTTTACGTGCCCGTCGTCAACGCTCGAAATTCTGGCAGATTCTGGCCCGTTTCGTGCACTATTACTCACCGTTTTGGGGTTCCGAAGCGATTTCCATAGTTGTTGGACCCCAAGGTGCGCTTATGTGTCGGTCATCAATATTCGCGGTTTTGGCCGATTCTGACACGTTTCGTGCACTATTACTCACTGTTTTAAGGTCCCGGGGTGATTTCCATGGTGTTGAACCCCAAGGCGCGTTTACGTGCCCGTCGTCAATGCTCGCAATTCTAGCCGATTCTGGCCCGTTTCGTGCACTATTACTCACTATTTTGGGGTTCCGAATCGATTTCCATAGTTGTTGGACCCCAAGGTACGCTTACGTGTCGGTTATCAATACTCGCGGGTTTGGCCGATTCTGACCCGTTTCATGGACTATTACTCACCGTTGGTGTCCTCAAATGGTTCCATGGTTGTTGAACCCCAAGGTGCGTTACGTGTCCGTCTTCAACGCTCGCAATTCTGGCCCGGTTCGTCCACTATTACTCAGAGTTTTGGGTTTGCGAAGCGATTTCCATAGTTGTTGGACCCAAGGTGCGCTTACGTGTAGGTCATCAACACTCACAGCTTTGGGCCGATTCTGGCCCGTTTCATCCACTATTATTCACTGTTTTGGGGTCCCGGGGAGATTTCCACGATTGACGAACCCCGGGTGCGTTTACCTGTCGGTCATCAACACTCGCGGTTTTGGCCGATTCTGGCCCGTTTCGCGGGCTATGACTCACCGTTTGGTGTCCCGAGCGATTTGCATGGTTGTTGAACCCCAAGGTGTGTTTACGTGCCCGTCGTCAACGATCGAAATTCTGGCAGATTCTGGCCCGTTTCGTGCACTATTACTCACCGTTTTGGGGTTCCGAAGCGATTTCCATAGTTGTTGGACCCCAAGGTGCGCTTACGTGTCGGTTATCAATACTCGCGGTTTTGGCCGATTCTGACCCGTTTCATGGACTATTACTCACCGTTTGGTGTCCTCAAATGGTTTCCATGGTTGTTGAAACCCCAAGGTGCGTTTACGTGTCCGTCTTCAACGCTCGCAATTCTGGCCCGTTTCGTCCACTATTACTCAGAGTTTATGGTTTGCGAAGCGATTTCCATAGTTGTTGGACCCCAAGGTGCGCTTACGTGTAGGTCATCAACACTCACAGCTTTGGCCGATTCTGGCCCGTTTCATCCACTATTATTCACTGTTTTGGGGTCCCGGGGAGATTTCCACGATTGACGAACCCCGGGGTGCGTTTACCTGTCGGTCATCAACACTCGCGGTTTTGGCCGATTCTGGCCCGTTTCGCGGGCTATTACTCACCGTTTGGTGTCCCGAAGCGATTTGCATGGTTGTTGAACCCCAAGGTGTGTTTACGTGCCCGTCGTCAACGCTCGAAATTCTGGCAGATTCTGGCCCGTTTCGTGCACTATTACTCACCGTTTTGGGGTTCCGAAGCGATTTCCATAGTTGTTGGACCCCAAGGTGCGCTTATGTGTCGGTCATCAATATTCGCGGTTTTGGCCGATTCTGACACGTTTCGTGCACTATTACTCACCGTTTGGTGTCCCCAAATGGTTTCCATGATTGTTGAACCCCAAGGTGCGTTTACGTGTCCGTCGTCAACGCTAGCAATTCTGGCCGATTCTGGCCCGTTTCGTCCACTATTACTCACCGTTTTGGGGTTTCGAAGTGATTTCCATAGTTGTTGGACCCAAGGTGCGCTTACGTGTTGGTCATCAACACTCACAGTTTTGGCCGATTCTGGCCCGTTTCGTGGACTTACTCACTGTTTTGGGGTCCCGGGGTGATTTCCACGATTGATGAACCCCGGGGTGCTTTTACGTGTCGGTCATCAACACTCGCGGTTTTGGCCGATTCTGGCCCGTTTCGCGGACCATTACTCAACCGTTTGGTGTCCCGAAGCGATTTGCATGGTTGTTGAACCCCAAGGGGTGTTTAGGTGCCCGTCGTCAACGCTCGAAATTCTGGCTGATTCTGGCCCGTTTCGTGCACTATTACTCACCGTTTTGGGGTTCCGAAGCGATTTCCATGGTTGTTGGACCCCCAAGGTGCGCTTATGTGTCGGTCAGCAACATTCGTGGTTTTGGCCGATTCTGACCCGTTTCGTGGACTATTACTCACCGTTTGGTGTCCCCAAATGGTTTCCATGGTTGTTGAAACCCCAAGGTGCGTTTACGTGTCGTCCGTCAATGCTCGCAATTCTGGCCGATACCGTTTCGTGCAATATTACTCACAGTTTTTGGTTTTCAAAGCGATTTCCATAGTTGTTGGATCCCAAGGTGCGCTTACGTGTCGGTCATCAACACCCCGCGGGTCTGGCCGATTCTGACCCGTTTCGTGGACTATTACTCACTGTTTTAAGGTCCCGGGGTGATTTCCATGGTTGTTGAACCCCAAGGCGCGTTTACGTGCCCGTCGTCAATGCTCGCAATTCTAGCCGATTCTGGCCCGTTTCGTGCACTATTACTCACTGTTTTGGGGTTCCGAAGCGATTTCCATAGTTGTTGGACCCCAAGGTACGCTTACGTGTCGGTTATCAATACTCGCGGTTTTGGCCGATTCTGACCCGTTTCATGGACTATTACTCACCGTTTGGTGTCCTCAAATGGTTTCCATGGTTGTTGAACCCCAAGGTGCGTTTACGTGTCCGTCTTCAACGCTCGCAATTCTGGCCCGTTTCGTCCACTATTACTCAGAGTTTTGGGTTTGCGAAGCGATTTCCATAGTTGTTGGACCCCAAGGTGCGCTTACGTGTAGGTCATCAACACTCACAGCTTTGGCCGATTCTGGCCCGTTTCATCCACTATTATTCACTGTTTTGGGGTCCCGGGGAGATTTCCACGATTGACGAACCCCGGGGTGCGTTTACCTGTCGGTCATCAACACTCGCGGTTTTGGCCGATTCTGGCCCGTTTCGCGGGCTATTACTCACCGTTTGGTGTCCCGAAGCGATTTGCATGGTTGTTGAACCCCAAGGTGTGTTTACGTGCCCGTCGTCAACGCTCGAAATTCTGGCAGATTCTGGCCCGTTTCGTGCACTATTACTCACCGTTTTGGGGTTCCGAAGCGATTTCCATAGTTGTTGGACCCCAAGGTGCGCTTATGTGTCGGTCATCAATATTCGCGGTTTTGGCCGATTCTGACACGTTTCGTGCACTATTACTCACCGTTTGGTGTCCCCAAATGGTTTCCATGATTGTTGAACCCCAAGGTGCGTTTACGTGTCCGTCGTCAACGCTAGCAATTCTGGCCGATTCTGGCCCGTTTCGTCCACTATTACTCACCGTTTTGGGGTTTCGAAGTGATTTCCATAGTTGTTGGACCCCAAGGTGCGCTTACGTGTTGGTCATCAACACTCACAGTTTTGGCCGATTCTGGCCCGTTTCGTGGACTTACTCACTGTTTTGGGGTCCCGGGGTGATTTCCACGATTGATGAACCCCGGGGTGCGTTTACGTGTCGGTCATCAACACTCGCGGTTTTGGCCGATTCTGGCCCGTTTCGCGGACCATTACTCACCGTTTGGTGTCCCGAAGCGATTTGCATGGTTGTTGAACCCCCAAGGTGTGTTTACGTGCCCGTCGTCAACGCTCGAAATTCTGGCTGATTCTGGCCCGTTTCGTGCACTATTACTCACCGTTTTGGGGTTCCGAAGCGATTTCCATGGTTGTTGGACCCCAAGGTGCGCTTATGTGTCGGTCATCAACATTCGCGGTTTTGGCCGATTCTGACCCGTTTCGTGGACTATTACTCACCGTTTGGTGTCCCCAAATGGTTTCCATGGTTGTTGAACCCCAAGGTGCGTTTACGTGTCGTCCGTCAATGCTCGCAATTCTGGCCGATCCGTTTCGTGCACTATTACTCACAGTTTTTGGTTTTCAAAGCGATTTCCATAGTTGTTGGATCCCAAGGTGCGCTTACGTGTCGGTCATCAACACCCGCGGGTCTGGCCGATTCTGACCCGTTTCGTGGACTATTACTCACTGTTTTAAGGTCCCGGGGTGATTTCCATGGTTGTTGAACCCCAAGGCGCGTTTAACGTGCCCGTCGTCAATGCTCGCAATTCTAGCCGATTCTGGCCCGTTTCGTGCACTATTACTCACTGTTTTGGGGTTCCGAAGCGATTTCCATAGTTGTTGGACCCCAAGGTACGCTTACGTGTCGGTTATCAATACTCGCGGTTTTTGGCCGATTCTGACCCGGTTTCATGGACTATTACTCACCGTTTGGTGTCCTCAAATGGTTTCCATGGTTGTTGACCCCAAGGTGCGTTTACGTGTCCGTCGTCAACGCTCGCAATTCTGGCCCGTTTCGTCCAACTATTACTCAGAGTTTTGGGTTTGCGAAGCGATTTCCATAGTTGTTGGACCCCAAGGTGCGCTTACGTGTAGGTCATCAACACTCACAGCTTTGGCCGATTCTGGCCCGTTTCATCGACTATTATTCACTGTTTTGGGGTCCCGGGGAGATTTCCACGATTGACGAACCCCGGGTGCGTTTACCTGTCGGTCATCAACACTCGCGGTTTTGGCCGATTCTGGCCCGTTTCGCGGGCTATTACTCACCGTTTGGTGTCCCGAAGCGATTTGCATGGTTGTTGAACCCCAAGGTGTGTTTACGTGCCCGTCGTCAACGCTCGAAATTCTGGCAGATTCTGGCCCGTTTCGTGCACTATTACTCACCGTTTTGGGGTTCCGAAGCGATTTCCATAGTTGTTGGACCCCAAGGTGCGCTTATGTGTCGGTCATCAATATTCGCGGTTTTGGCCGATTCTGACACGTTTCGTGCACTATTACTCACCGTTTGGTGTCCCCAAATGGTTTCCATGATTGTTGAACCCCAAGGTGCGTTTACGTGTCCGTCGTCAACGCTAGCAATTCTGGCCGATTCTGGCCCGTTTCGTCCACTATTACTCACCGTTTTGGGGTTTCGAAGTGATTTCCATAGTTGTTGGACCCCAAGGTGCGCTTACGTGTTGGTCATCAACACTCACAGTTTTGGCCGATTCTGGCCCGTTTCGTGGACTTACTCACTGTTTTGGGGTCCCGGGGTGATTTCCACGATTGATGAACCCCGGGGTGCGTTTACGTGTCGGTCATCAACACTCGCGGTTTTGGCCGATTCTGGCCCGTTTCGCGGACCATTACTCACCGTTTGGTGTCCCGAAGCGATTTGCATGGTTGTTGAACCCCAAGGGGTGTTTACGTGCCCGTCGTCAACGCTCGAAATTCTGGCTGATTCTGGCCCGTTTCGTGCACTATTACTCACCGTTTTGGGGTTCCGAAGCGATTTCCATGGTTGTTGGACCCCAAGGTGCGCTTATGTGTCGGTCAGCAACATTCGTGGTTTTGGCCGATTCTGACCCGTTTCGTGGACTATTACTCACCGTTTGGTGTCCCCAAATGGTTTCCATGGTTGTTGAACCCCAAGGTGCGTTTACGTGTCGTCCGTCAATGCTCGCAATTCTGGCCGATCCGTTTCGTGCACTATTACTCACAGTTTTTGGTTTTCAAAGCGATTTCCATAGTTGTTGGATCCCAAGGTGCGCTTACGTGTCGGTCATCAACACCCGCGGGTCTGGCCGATTCTGACCCGTTTCGTGGACTATTACTCACTGTTTTAAGGTCCCGGGGTGATTTCCATGGTTGTTGAACCCCAAGGCGCGTTTACGTGCCCGTCGTCAATGCTCGCAATTCTAGCCGATTCTGGCCCGTTTCGTGCACTATTACTCACTGTTTTGGGGTTCCGAAGCGATTTCCATAGTTGTTGGACCCCAAGGTACGCTTACGTGTCGGTTATCAATACTCGCGGTTTTGGCCGATTCTGACCCGTTTCATGGACTATTACTCACCGTTTGGTGTCCTCAAATGGTTTCCATGGTTGTTGAACCCCAAGGTGCGTTTACGTGTCCGTCGTCAACGCTCGCAATTCTGGCCCGTTTCGTCCACTATTACTCAGAGTTTTGGGTTTGCGAAGCGATTTCCATAGTTGTTGGACCCCAAGGTGCGCTTACGTGTAGGTCATCAACACTCACAGCTTTGGCCGATTCTGGCCCGTTTCATCCACTATTATTCACTGTTTTGGGGTCCCGGGGAGATTTCCACGATTGACGAACCCCGGGGTGCGTTTACCTGTCGGTCATCAACACTCGCGGTTTTGGCCGATTCTGGCCCGTTTCGCGGGCTATTACTCACCGTTTGGTGTCCCGAAGCGATTTGCATGGTTGTTGAACCCCAAGGTGTGTTTACGTGCCCGTCGTCAACGCTCGAAATTCTGGCAGATTCTGGCCCGTTTCGTGCACTATTACTCACCGTTTTGGGGTTCCGAAGCGATTTCCATAGTTGTTGGACCCCAAGGTGCGCTTATGTGTCGGTCATCAATATTCGCGGTTTTGGCCGATTCTGACACGTTTCGTGCACTATTACTCACCGTTTGGTGTCCCCAAATGGTTTCCATGATTGTTGAACCCCAAGGTGCGTTTACGTGTCCGTCGTCAACGCTCGCAATTCTGGCCGATTCTGGCCCGTTTCGTCCACTATTACTCACCGTTTTGGGGTTTCGAAGTGATTTCCATAGTTGTTGGACCCCAAGGTGCGCTTACGTGTCGGTCATCAACACTCACAGTTTTGGCCGATTCTGGCCCGTTTCGTGGACTTACTCACTGTTTTGGGGTCCCGGGGTGATTTCCACGATTGATGAACCCCGGGGTGCGTTTACGTGTCGGTCATCAACACTCGCGGTTTTGGCCGATTCTGGCCCGTTTCGCGGACCATTACTCACCGTTTGGTGTCCCGAAGCGATTTGCATGGTTGTTGAACCCCAAGGGGTGTTTACGTGCCCGTCGTCAACGCTCGAATTCTGGCTGATTCTGGCCCGTTTCGTGCACTATTACTCACCGTTTTGGGGTTCCGAAGCGATTTCCATGGTTGTTGGACCGCAAGGTGCGCTTATGTGTCGGTCATCAACATTCGTGGTTTTGGCCGATTCTGACCCGTTTCGTGGACTATTACTCACCGTTTGGTGTCCCCAAATGGTTTCCATGGTTGTTGAACCCCAAGGTGCGTTTACGTGTCGTCCGTCAATGCTCGCAATTCTGGCCGATCCGTTTCGTGCACTATTACTCACAGTTTTTGGTTTTCAAAGCGATTTCCATAGTTGTTGGATCCCAAGGTGCGCTTACGTGTCGGTCATCAACACCCGCGGGTCTGGCCGATTCTGACCCGTTTCGTGGACTATTACTCACTGTTTTAAGGTCCCGGGGTGATTTCCATGGTTGTTGAACCCCAAGGCGCGTTTACGTGCCCGTCGTCAATGCTCGCAATTCTAGCCGATTCTGGCCCGTTTCGTGCACTATTACTCACTGTTTTGGGGTTCCGAAGCGATTTCCATAGTTGTTGGACCCCAAGGTACGCTTACGTGTCGGTTATCAATACTCGCGGTTTTGGCCGATTCTGACCCGTTTCATGGACTATTACTCACCGTTTGGTGTCCTCAAATGGTTTCCATGGTTGTTGAACCCCAAGGTGCGTTTACGTGTCCGTCTTCAACGCTCGCAATTCTGGCCCGTTTCGTCCACTATTACTCAGAGTTTTGGGTTTGCGAAGCGATTTCCATAGTTGTTGGACCCCAAGGTGCGCTTACGTGTAGGTCATCAACACTCACAGCTTTGGCCGATTCTGGCCCGTTTCATCCACTATTATTCACTGTTTTGGGGTCCCGGGGAGATTTCCACGATTGACGAACCCCGGGGTGCGTTTACCTGTCGGTCATCAACACTCGCGGTTTTGGCCGATTCTGGCCCGTTTCGCGGGCTATTACTCACCGTTTGGTGTCCCGAAGCGATTTGCATGGTTGTTGAACCCCAAGGTGTGTTTACGTGCCCGTCGTCAACGCTCGAAATTCTGGCAGATTCTGGCCCGTTTCGTGCACTATTACTCACCGTTTTGGGGTTCCGAAGCGATTTCCATAGTTGTTGGACCCCAAGGTGCGCTTATGTGTCGGTCATCAATATTCGCGGTTTTGGCCGATTCTGACACGTTTCGTGCACTATTACTCACCGTTTGGTGTCCCCAAATGGTTTCCATGGATTGTTGAACCCCAAGGTGCGTTTATGTGTCCGTCGTCAACGCTCGCAATTCTGGCCGATTCTGGCCCGTTTCGTCCACTATTACTCACCGTTTTGGGGTTTCGAAGTGATTTCCATAGTTGTTGGACCCCAAGGTGCGCATTACGTGTTCGGTCATCAACACTCACAGTTTTGGCCGATTCTGGCCCGTTTCGTGGACTTACTCACTGTTTTCGGGGGCCCGGGGTGATTTCCACGATTGATGAACCCCGGGGTGCGTTTACGTGTCGGTCATCAACACTCGCGGTTTTGGCCGATTCTGGCCCGTTTCGCGGACCATTACTCACCGTTTGGTGTCCCGAAGCGATTTGCATGGTTGTTGAACCCCAAGGGGTGTTTACGTGCCCGTCGTCAACGCTCGAAATTCTGGCTGATTCTGGCCCGTTTCGTGCACTATTACTCACCGTTTTGGGGTTTCCGAAGCGATTTCCATGGTTGTTGGACCCCAAGGTGCGCTTATGTGTCGGTCATCAACATTCGCGGTTTTGGCCGATTCTGACCCGTTTCGTGGACTATTACTCACCGTTTGGTGTCCCCAAATGGTTTCCATGGTTGTTGAACCCCAAGGTGCGTTTACGTGTCGTCCGTCAATGCTCGCAATTCTGGCCGATCCGTTTCGTGCACTATTACTCACAGTTTTTGGTTTTCAAAGCGATTTCCATAGTTGTTGGATCCCAAGGTGCGCTTACGTGTCGGTCATCAACACCCGCGGGTCTGGCCGATTCTGACCCGTTTCGTGGACTATTACTCACTGTTTTAAGGTCCCGGGGTGATTTCCATGGTTGTTGAACCCCAAGGCGCGTTTACGTGCCCGTCGTCAATGCTCGCAATTCTAGCCGATTCTGGCCCGTTTCGTGCACTATTACTCACCGTTTTGGGGTTCCGAAGCGATTTCCATAGTTGTTGGACCCCAAGGTACGCTTACGTGTCGGTTATCAATACTCGCGGTTTTGGCCGATTCTGACCCGTTTCATGGACTATTACTCACCGTTTGGTGTCCTCCAATGGTTTCCATGGTTGTTGAACCCCAAGGTGCGTTTACGTGTCCGTCTTCAACGCTCGCAATTCTGGCCCGTTCGTCCACTATTACTCAGAGTTTTGGGTTTCGAAGCGATTTCCATAGTTGTTGGACCCCAAGGTGCGCTTACGTGTCGGTCATCAACACTCACAGTTTTGGCCGATTCTGGCCCGTTTCATCGACTATTATTCACTGTTTTGGGGTCCCGGGGAGATTTCCACGATTGACGAACCCCGGGGTGCGTTTACCTGTCGGTCATCAACACTCGCGGTTTTGGCCGATTCTGGCCCGTTTCGCGGGCTATTACTCACCGTTTGGTGTCCCGAAGCGATTTGCATGGTTGTTGAACCCCAAGGTGTGTTTACGTGCCCGTCGTCAACGCTCGAAATTCTGGCAGATTCTGGCCCGTTTCGTGCACTATTACTCACCGTTTTGGGGTTCCGAAGCGATTTCCATAGTTGTTGGACCCCAAGGTGCGCTTATGTGTCGGTCATCAATATTCGCGGTTTTGGCCGATTCTGACACGTTTCGTGCACTATTACTCACCGTTTGGTGTCCCCAAATGGTTTCCATGATTGTTGAACCCCAAGGTGCGTTTACGTGTCCGTCGTCAACGCTCGCAATTCTGGCCGATTCTGGCCCGTTTCGTCCACTATTACTCACCGTTTTGGGGTTTCGAAGTGATTTCCATAGTTGTTGGACCCCAAGGTGCGCTTACGTGTTGGTCATCAACACTCACAGTTTTGGCCGATTCTGGCCCGTTTCGTGGACTTACTCACTGTTTTGGGGTCCCGGGGTGATTTCCACGATTGATGAACCCCGGGGTGCGTTTACGTGTCGGTCATCAACACTCGCGGTTTTGGCCGATTCTGGCCCGTTCGCGGACCATTACTCACCGTTTGGTGTCCCGAAGCGATTTGCATGGTTGTTGAACCCCAAGGGGTGTTTACGTGCCCGTCGTCAACGCTCGAAATTCTGGCTGATTCTGGCCCGTTTCGTGCACTATTACTCACCGTTTTGGGGTTCCGAAGCGATTTCCATGGTTGTTGGACCCCAAGGTGCGCTTATGTGTCGGTCATCAACATTCGCTGGTTTTGGCCGATTCTGACCCGTTTCGTGGACTATTACTCACCGTTTGGTGTCCCCAAATGGTTTCCATGGTTGTTGAACCCCAAGGTGCGTTTACGTGTCGTCCGTCAATGCTCGCAATTCTGGCCGATCCGTTTCGTGCACTATTACTCACAGTTTTTGGTTTCAAAGCGATTTCCATAGTTGTTGGATCCCAAGGTGCGCTTACGTGTCGGTCATCAACACCCGCGGGTCTGGCCGATTCTGACCCGTTTCGTGGACTATTACTCACTGTTTTAAGGTCCCGGGGTGATTTCCATGGTTGTTGAACCCCAAGGCGCGTTTACGTGCCCGTCGTCAATGCTCGCAATTCTAGCCGATTCTGGCCCGTTTCGTGCACTATTACTCACTGTTTTGGGGTTCCGAAGCGATTTCCATAGTTGTTGGACCCCAAGGTACGCTTACGTGTCGGTTATCAATACTCGCGGTTTTGGCCGATTCTGACCCGTTTCATGGACTATTACTCACCGTTTGGTGTCCTCAAATGGTTTCCATGGTTGTTGAACCCCAAGGTGCGTTTACGTGTCCGTCGTCAACGCTCGCAATTCTGGCCCGTTTCGTCCACTATTACTCAGAGTTTTGGGTTTTCGAAGCGATTTCCATAGTTGTTGGACCCAAGGTGCGCTTACGTGTAGGTCATCAACACTCACAGTTTTGGCCGATTCTGGCCCGTTTCATCGACTATTATTCACTGTTTTGGGGTCCCGGGGAGATTTCCACGATTGACGAACCCCGGGGTGCGTTTACCTGTCGGTCATCAACACTCGCGTTTTGGCCGATTCTGGCCCGTTTCGCGGGCTATTACTCACCGTTTGGTGTCCCGAAGCGATTTGCATGGTTGTTGAACCCCAAGGTGTGTTTACGTGCCCGTCGTCAACGCTCGAAATTCTGGCAGATTCTGGCCCGTTTCGTGCACTATTACTCACCGTTTGGGGTTCCGAAGCGATTTCCATAGTTGTTGGACCCCAAGGGCGCTTATGTGTCGGTCATCAATATTCGCGGTTTTGGCCGATTCTGACACGTTTCGTGCACTATTACTCACCGTTTGGTGTCCCCAAATGGTTTCCATGATTGTTGAACCCCAAGGTGCGTTTACGTGTCCGTCGTCAACGCTCGAATTCTGGCCGATTCTGGCCCGTTTCGTCCACTATTACTCACCGTTTTGGGGTTTCGAAGTGATTTCCATAGTTGTTGGACCCCAAGGTGCGCTTACGTGTTGGTCATCAACACTCACAGTTTTGGCCGATTCTGGCCCGTTTCGTGGACTTACTCACTGTTTGGGGTCCCGGGGTGATTTCCACGATTGATGAACCCCGGGGTGCGTTTACGTGTCGGTCATCAACACTCGCGGTTTTGGCCGATTCTGGCCCGTTTCGCGGACCATTACTCACCGTTTGGTGTCCCGAAGCGATTTGCATGGTTGTTGAACCCCAAGGGGTGGTTTACGTGCCCGTCGTCAACGCTCGAAATTCTGGCTGATTCTGGCCCGTTTCGTGCACTATTACTCACCGTTTTGGGGTTCCGAAGCGATTTCCATGGTTGTTGGACCCCAAGGTGCGCTTATGTGTCGGTCATCAACATTCGCGTTTTGGCCGATTCTGACCCGTTTCGTGGACTATTACATCACCGTTTGGTGTCCCCAAAATGGTTTTCATGGTTGTTGAACCCCAAGGTGGCGTTACGTGTCGTCCTCAATGCTCGCAATTCTGGCCGATCCGTTTCGTGCACTATTACTCACAGTTTTTGGTTTTCAAAGAGCGATTTCCATAGTTGTTGGATCCTAAGGTGCGGCTTACGTGTCGGTCATCACAACCCGCGGGTCTGGCCGTTCTGACCCGTTTCGTGGACTATTACTCACTGTTTTAAGGTCCCGGGGTGATTTCCATGGTTGTTGAACCCCAAGGGCCGCGTTTACGTGGCCCGTCGTCAATGCTCGCAATTCCTAGCCGATTCTGGCCCGTTTCGTGCACTATTACTCACTGTTTTGGGGTTCCGAAGCGATTTCCATAGTTGTTGGACCCCAAGGTACGCTTACGTGCGGTTATCAATACTCGCGGTTTTGGCCGATTCTGACCCGTTTCATGACTATTACTCACCGTTTGGTGTCCTCCAATGGTTTCCATGGTTGTTGAACCCCAAGGTGCGTTTACGTGTCGGTCGTCAACACGCTCCGATTCTGGCCCGTTTCGTCACTATTACTCACCGTTTTGGGTTTCCGAAGCGTTTGCATGGTTGTTGACCCCAAGGTGGTTTACGTGCCCGTCTCAACGCTCAATTTGGCTGATTCTGGCCGTTTCGTGCACTATTACTCACCGTTTTGGGGTCCCGGGATTTCCATTGTTGTACCCAAGGTGCGCTTATGTCGGTCATCAACATCGCGGTTTTGGCCGATTCTGACCCGTTTCGTGGACTATTACTCACGTTTGGGTCCCCGGGGTGTTTTCCCCTTTTCCATCGTTGTGAACCCAGGGTGCGTTTACGTGTCGGTCATCACACACTCGCGGTCTGGCCGATTCTGACCCGTTTCGTGGACTATTACTCACTGTTTTAAGGTCCCGGGGATTTCCATGGTTGTTGAACCCCAAGGTGCGTTTACGTGCCCGTCGTCAACGCTCGCAATTCTGGCCGATTCTGGCCCGTTTCGTGCACTATTACTCACCGTTTTGGGGTTCCGAAGCGATTTCCATAGTTTGTTGGACCCCAAGGTGCGCTTACGTGTCGGTTATCAATATCGCGGTTTTGGCCGATTCTGACCCGTTTCATGGACTATTACTCACCGTTTGGTGTCCCAAATGGTTTCCATGGTTGTTGAACCCCAAGGTGCGTTTACGTGTCCGTCGTCAACGCTCGCAATTTGGCCTTCTGGCCCGTTTCGTCCACTATTACTCAGTTTTGGGTTTCGAAGTGATTTCCATAGTTGTTGGACCCCAAGGTGCGCTTACGTGTCGGTCATCAACACTCACAGTTTTGGCCGATTCTGGCCCGTTTCATGACTATTTTCACTGTTTTGGGGTCCCGGGGGATTTCCACGATTGAGAACCCCGGGGTGCGTTTACCTGTCGGTCATCAACACTCGCGGTTTTGGCCGATTCTGGCCCGTTTCGCGGGCTATTACTCACCGTTTGGTGTCCCGAAGCGATTTGCATGGTTGTTGAACCCCCAAGGTGTGTTTACGTGCCCGTCGTCAACGCTCGAAAATTCTGGCATGATTCTGGCCCGTTTCGTGCACTATTACTCACACCGTTTTGGGGTTCCGAGCGATTTCCATAGTTGTTGGACCCCAAGGTGCGCTTATGTGTCGGGTCATCAATATTCGCGTTTTGGCCGATTCTGACACGTTCGTGCACTATTACTCACCGTTTGGTGTCCCAAATGGTTTCCATGTTGTTGAACCCCAAGGTGCGTTTATGTGTCCCGTCGTCAACGCTCGAAATTCTGCCGATCTGGCCCTTGTCGTCCACTATTAACATCAACCGTTTGGGGTTTCGAAGTGATTTCCGTAGTTGTTGGACCCCAAGGTGCGCATACGTGTCGTCA
Source organism: Hordeum marinum (assembly GCA_022496015.1). Lineage (NCBI taxonomy): Eukaryota > Viridiplantae > Streptophyta > Magnoliopsida > Poales > Poaceae > Hordeum > Hordeum marinum. The sequence continues at coordinate 16,875 of JAAAWK010000119.1, forward strand.
TCAACACTCACACGTTTTGGCCGATTCTGCCCGGTTTCGTGACTACTCACTGTGTCGGGGGGCCCGGGGTGATTTCCACGATTGATGAACCCCGGGGTGCGTTTACGTGTCGGTCATCAACACTCGCGGTTTTGGCCGATTCTGGCCCGTTTCGCGGACCATTACTCACCGTTTGGTGTCCCGAAGCGATTTGCATGGTTGTTGAACCCCAAGGTGTGTTTACGTGCCCGTCGTCAACGCTCGAAATTCTGGCCGATTCTGGCCCGTTTCGTGCACTAATTACTCACCGTTTTGGGGTTCAGAAGCGAATTCCATTGTTGTTGGACCCCAAGGTGCGCTTAATGTGTCGGTCATCAATATTCGCGGTTTTGGACCGATTCTGACCCGTTTCGTGGACTATTACTCACCGTTTGGTGTCCCCAAATGGTTTCCATGGTTGTTGAACCCCAAGGTGCGTTTACGTGTCGTCCGTCAATGCTCGCAATTCTGGCCGATCCGTTTCGTGCACTATTACTCACAGTTTTTGGTTTTCAAAGCGATTTCCATAGTTGTTGGATCCCAAGGTGCGCTTACGTGTCGGTCATCAACACCCGCGGGTCTGGCCGATTCTGACCCGTTTCGTGGACTATTACTCACTGTTTTAAGGTCCCGGGGTGATTTACATGGTTGTTTCAACCCCAAGGCGCGTTTACGTGCCCGTCGTCAATGCTCGCAATTCTAGCCGATTCTGGCCCGTTTCGTGCACTATTACTCACCGTTTTGGGGTTCCGAGCGATTTCCATAGTTGTTGGACCCCAAGGTACGCTTACGTGTCGGTTATCAATACTCGCGGTTTTGGCCGATTCTGACCCGTTTCATGGACTATTACTCACCGTTTGGTGTCCTCAAATGGTTTCCATGGTTGTTGAACCCCAAGGTGCGTTTACGTGTCCGTCGTCAACGCTCGCAATTCTGGCCCGTTTCGTCCACTATTACTCAGAGTTTTGGGTTTTCGAAGCGATTCCAGTAGTTGTTGGACCCCAAGGTGCGCTTACGTGTCGGTCATCAACACTCACAGTTTTGGCCGATTCTGGCCCGTTTCATCGACTATTATTCACTGTTTTGGGGTCCCGGGGAGATTTCCACTGATTGACGAACCCCGAGGGTGCGTTTACCTGTCGGTCATCAACACTCGCGGTTTTGGCCGATTCTGGCCCGTTCGCGGGCTATTACTCACCGTTTGGTGTCCCGAAGCGATTTGCATGGTTGTTGAACCCCAAGGTGTGGTTACGTGCCCGTCGTCAACGCTCGAAATTCTGGCAGATTCTGGCCCGTTTCGTGCACTATTACTCACTCGTTTTGGGGTTCCGAAGCGATTTCCATAGTTGTTGGACCCCAAGGTGCGCTTATGTGTCGGTCATCAATATTCGCTGTTTTGGCCGATTCTGACACGTTCGTGCACTATTACTCACCGTTTGGTGTCCCCAAATGGTTTCCATGATTGTTGAACCGAAGGTGCGTTTACGTGTCCGTCGTCAACGCTCGCAATTCTGGCCGATTCTGGCCCGTTTCGTCCACTATTACTCACCGTTTTGGGGTTTCGAAGTGATTTCCATAGTTGTTGGACCCCAAGGTGCGCTTACGTGTTGGTCATCAACACTCACAGTTTTGGCCGATTCTGGCCCGTTTCGTGGACTTACTCACTGTTTTGGGGTCCCGGGTGATTTCCACGATTGATGAACCCCGGGTGCGTTTACGTGTCGGTCATCAACACTCGCGGTTTTGGCCGATTCTGGCCCGTTTCGCGGACCATTACTCACCGTTTGGTGTCCCGAAGCGATTTGCATGGTTGTTGAACCCCAAGGGGTGTTTACGTGCCCGTCGTCAACGCTCGAAATTCTGGCTGATTCTGGCCCGTTTCGTGCACTATTACTCACCGTTTTGGGGTTCCGAAGCGATTTCCATGGTTGTTGGACCCCAAGGTGCGCTTATGTGTCGGTCATCAACATTCGCGGTTTTGGCCGATTCTGACCCGTTTCGTGGACTATTACTCACCGTTTGGTGTCCCCAAATGGTTTCCATGGTTGTTGAACCCCAAGGTGCGTTTACGTGTCGTCCGTCAATGCTCGCAATTCTGGCCGATCCGTTTCGTGCACTATTACTCACAGTTTTTGGTTTTCAAAGCGATTTCCATAGTTGTTGGATCCCAAGGTGCGCTTACGTGTCGGTCATCAACACCCGCGGGTCTGGCCGATTCTGACCCGTTTCGTGGACTATTACTCACTGTTTTAAGGTCCCGGGGTGATTTACCATGGTTGTTGAACCCCAAGGCGCGTTTACGTGCCCGTCGTCAATGCCTCGCAATTCTAGCCGATTCTGGCCCGTTTCGTGCACTATTACTCACCGTTTTGGGGTTCCGAAGCGATTTCCATAGTTGTTGGACCCCAAGGTACGCTTACGTGTCGGTTATCAATACTCGCGGTTTGGCCGATTCTGACCCGTTTCATGGACTATTACTCACCGTTTGGTGTCCTCAAATGGTTTCCATGGTTGTTGAACCCCAAGGTGCGTTTACGTGTCCGTCGTCACAGCTCGCAATTCTGGCCCCGTTTCGTCCACTATTACTCAGAGTTTTGGGTTTTCGAAGCGATTTCATAGTTGTTGGACCCCAAGGTGCGCTTACGTGTCGGTCATCAACACTCACAGTTTTGGCCGATTCTGGCCCGTTTCATCGACTATTTTCACTGTTTTGGGGTCCCGGGGAGATTTCCATGATTGACGAACCCCGGGGTGCGTTTACCTGTCGGTCATCAACACTCGCGGTTTTGGCCGATTCTGGCCCGTTTCGCGGGCTATTACTCACCGTTTGGTGTCCCGAAGCGATTTGCATGGTTGTTGAACCCCAAGGTGTGTTTACGTGCCCGTCGTCAACGCTCGAAATTCTGGCAGATTCTGGCCCGTTTCGTGCACTATTACTCACCGTTTTGGGGTTCCGAAGCGATTTCCATAGTTGTTGGACCCCAAGGTGCGCTTATGTGTCGGTCATCAATATTCGCGGTTTTGGCCGATTCTGACCGTTTCGTGCACTATTACTCACCGTTTGGTGTCCCCAAATGGTTTCCATGATTGTTGAACCCCAAGGTGCGTTTACGTGTCCGTCGTCAACGCTCGCATTCTGGCCGATTCTGGCCCGTTTCGTCCACTATTACTCACCGTTTTGGGGTTTCGAAGTGATTTCCATAGTTGTTGGACCCCAAGGTGCGCTTACGTGTTCGGTCATCAACACTCACAGTTTTGGCCGATTCTGGCCCGTTTCGTGGACTTACTCACTGTTTGGGGTCCCGGGGTGATTTCCACGATTGATGAACCCCGGGGTGCGTTACGTGTCGGTCATCAACACTCGCGGTTTTGGCCGATTCTGGCCCGTTTCGCGGACCATTACTCACCGTTTGGTGTCCCGAAGCGATTTGCATGGTTGTTGACCCCAAGGGTGTTTACGTGCCCGTCGTCAACGCTCGAAATTCTGGCCGATTCTGGCCCGTTTCGTGCACTATTACTCACCGTTTTGGGGTTCCGAGCGATTTTCCATGTTGTTGGACCCCAAGGTGCGCTTATGTGTCGGTCATCAATATTCGCGGTTTTGGCCGATTCTGACCCGTTTCGTGGCATTACGCACCGTTTGGTGTCCCCAATGGTTTCCATGGTTGGTGAACCCCAAGGGCGTTTACGTGTCGTCCGTCAATGCTCGCAATTCTGGCCGATCCGTTTCGTGCACTATTACTCACAGTTTTGGTTTTCAAAGCGATTTCCATAGTTGTTGGATCCCAATGGCGCTTACGTGTCGGTCATCAACACCCGCGGGTCTGGCCGATTCTGACCCGTTTCGTGGACTATTACTCACTGTTTTAAGGTCCCGGGTGATTTCCAGGTTGTTGAACCCCAAGGCGCGTTTACGTGCCCGCGTCAATGCTCGCAATTCTAAGCCGATTCTGGCCCGTTTCGTGCACTATTTACTCACCGTTTTGGGGTTCCGAGCGATTTCCATAGTTGTTGGGACCCCAAAGGTACGCTTACGTGTCGGTCATCAATATTCGCGGTTTTGGCCGATTCTGACCCGTTTCATGGACTATTACTCACCGTTTGGTGTCCTCAAATGGTTTCCATGGTTGTTGAACCCCAAGGTGCGTTTACGTGTCCGTCGTCAACGCTCCAATTCTGGCCCGTTTCGTCCACTATTACTCAGAGTTTTGGGTTTTCGAAGCGATTTCCATAGTTGTTGGACCCCAAGGTGCGCTTACGTGTCGGTCATCAACACTCACAGTTTTGGCCGATTCTGGCCCGTTTCATCCTAGACTATTTTTCACTGTTTTGGGGTCCCGGGGAGATTTCCAGATTGACGAACCCCGGGGTGCGTTTACCTGTCGGTCATCAACACTCGCGGTTTTGGCCGATTCTGGCCCGTTTCGCGGGCTATTACTCACCGTTTGGTGTCCCGAAGCGATTTGCATGGTTGTTGAACCCCAAGGTGTGTTTACGTGCCCGTCGTCAACGCTCGAAATTCTGGCAGATTCTGGCCCGTTTCGTGCACTATTACTCACCGTTTTGGGGTTCCGAAGCGATTTCCATAGTTGTTGGACCCCAAGGTGCGCTTATGTGTCGGTCATCAATATTCGCGGTTTTGGGATTCTGACACTCGTTTCGTGCACTATTACTCACCGTTTGGTGTCCCCAAATGGTTTCCATATTGTTGAACCCCAAGGTGCGTTTACGTGTCCGTCGTCAACGCTCGCAATTCTGGCCGATTCTGGCCCGTTTCGTCCACTATTACTCACCGTTTTGGGGTTTCGAAGTGATTTCCATAGTTGTTGGACCCAAGGTGCTCTTACGTGTTGGTCATCAACACTCACAGTTTTGGCCGATTCTGGCCCGTTTCGTGGACTTACTCACTGTTTTGGGGTCCCGGGGTGATTTCCACGATTGATGAACCCCGGGTGCGTTTACGTGTCGGTCATCAACACTCGCGGTTTTGGCCGATTCTGGCCCGTTTCGCGGACCATTACTCACCGTTTGGTGTCCCGAAGCGATTTGCATGGTTGTTGAACCCCAAGGGTGTTTACGTGCCCGTCGTCAACGCTCGAAATTCTGGCTGATTCTGGCCCGTTTCGTGCACTATTACTCACCGTTTTGGGGTTCCGAAGCGATTTCCATGGTTGTTGGACCCCAAGGTGCGCTTATGTGTCGGTCATCAACATTCGCGGTTTTGGCCGATTCTGACCCGTTTCGTGGACTATTACTCACCGTTTGGTGTCCCCAAATGGTTTCCATGGTTGTTGAACCCCAAGGTGCGTTTACGTGTCGTCCGTCAATGCTCGCAATTCTGGCCGATCCGTTTCGTGCACTATTACTCACAGTTTTTGGTTTTCAAAGCGATTTCCATAGTTGTTGGATCCCAAGGTGCGCTTACGTGTCGGTCATCAACACCCGCGGGTCTGGCCGATTCTGACCCGTTTCGTGGACTATTACTCACTGTTTTAAGGTCCCGGGGTGATTTCCATGGTTGTTGAACCCCAAGGCGCGTTTACGTGCCCGTCGTCAATGCTCGCAATTCTAGCCGATTCTGGCCCGTTTCGTGCACTATTACTCACCGTTTTGGGGTTCCGAAGCGATTTCCATAGTTGTTGGACCCCAAGGTACGCTTACGTGTCGGTTATCAATACTCGCGGTTTTGGCCGATTCTGACCCGTTTCATGGACTATTACTCACCGTTTGGTGTCCTCAATGGTTTCCATGGTTGTTGAACCCCAATGTGCGTTTACGTGTCCGTCGTCAACGCTCGCAATTCTGGCCCGTTTCGTCCACTATTACTCAGAGTTTTGGGTTTTCGAAGCGATTTCCATAGTTGTTGGACCCCAAGGTGCGCTTACGTGTCGGTCATCAACACTCACAGTTTTGGCCGATTCTGGCCCGTTTCATCGACTATTTTTCATTCCTGTTTTGGGGTCCCGGGGAGATTTCCATGATTGACGAACCCCGGGGTGCGTTTACCTGTCGGTCATCAACACTCGCGGTTTTGGCCGATTCTGGCCCGTTTCGCGGGCTATTACTCACCGTTTGGTGTCCCGAAGCGATTTGCATGGTTGTTGAACCCAAGGTGTGTTTACGTGCCCGTCGTCAACGCTCGAAATTCTGGCAGATTCTGGCCCGTTTCGTGCACTATTACTCACCGTTTTGGGGTTCCGAAGCGATTTCCATAGTTGTGGACCCCAAGGTGCGCTTATGTGTCGGTCATCAATATTCGCGGTTTTGGGCCGATTCTGACGTTTTCGTGCACTATTACTCACCGTTTGGTGTCCCCAAATGGTTTCCATGATTGTTGAACCCCAAGGTGCGTTTACGTGTCCGTCGTCAACGCTCGCAATTCTGGCCGATTCTGGCCCGTTTCGTCCACTATTACTCACCGTTTTGGGGTTTCGAAGTGATTTCCATAGTTGTTGGACCCCAAGGTGCGCTTACGTGTTGGTCATCAACACTCACAGTTTTGGCCGATTCTGGCCCGTTTCGTGGACTTACTCACTGTTTTGGGGTCCCGGGTGATTTCCACGATTGATGAACCCCGGGTGCGTTTACGTGTCGGTCATCAACACTCGCGGTTTTGGCCGATTCTGGCCCGTTTCGCGGACCATTACTCACACGTTTGGTGTCCCGAAGCGATTTGCATGGTTGTTGAACCCCAAGGGGGTTTACGTGCCCGTCGTCAACGCTCAAAATTCTGGCTGATTCTGGCCCGTTTCGTGCACTATTACTCACCGTTTTGGGGTTCCGAAGCGATTTCCATGGTTGTTGGACCCCAAGGTGCGCTTATGTGTCGGTCATCAACATTCGCGGTTTTGGCCGATTCTGACCCGTTTCGTGGACTATTACTCACCGTTTGGTGTCCCCAAATGGTTTCCATGGTTTTGAACCCCAAGGTGCGTTTACGTGTCGTCCGTCAATGCTCGCAATTCTGGCCGATCCGTTTCGTGCACTATTACTCACAGTTTTTGGTTTTCAAAGCGATTTCCATAGTTGTTGGATCCCAAGGTGCGCTTACGTGTCGGTCATCAACACCCGCGGGTCTGGCCGATTCTGACCCGTTTCGTGGACTATTACTCACTGTTTTAAGGTCCCGGGTGATTTCCATGGTTGTTGAACCCCAAGGCGCGTTTACGTGCCCGTCGTCAATGCTCGCAATTCTAGCCGATTCTGGCCCGTTTCGTGCACTATTACTACCACTGTTTTGGGGTTCCGAAGCGATTCCCATAGTTGTTGGACCCCAAGGTACGCTTACGTGTCGGTTATCAATACTCGCGGTTTTGGCCGATTCTGACCCGTTTCATGGACTATTACTCACCGTTTGGTGTCCTCAAATGGTTCCATGGTTGTTGAACCCCAAGGTGCGTTTACGTGTCCGTCGTCAACGCTCGCAATTCTGGCCCGTTTCGTCCACTATTACTCAGAGTTTTGGGTTTTCGAAGCGATTTCCATAGTTGTTGGACCCCAAGGTGCGCTTACTGTCGGTCATCAACACTCACAGTTTTGGCCGATTCTGGCCCGTTTCATCGACTATTTTTCACTGTTTTGGGGTCCCGGGGAGATTTCCATGATTGACGAACCCGGGTGCGTTTACCTGTCGGTCATCAACACTCGCGGTTTTGGCCGATTCTGGCCCGTTTCGCGGGCTATTACTCACCGTTTGGTGTCCCGAAGCGATTTGCATGGTTGTTGAACCCCAAGGTGTGTTTACGTGCCCGTCGTCAACGCTCGAAATTCTGGCAGATTCTGGCCCGTTTCGTGCACTATTACTCACCGTTTTGGGGTTCCGAAGCGATTTCCATAGTTGTTGGACCCAAGGTGCGCTTATGTGTCGGTCATCAATATTCGCGGTTTTGGCCGATTCTGACTCGTTTCGTGCACTATTACTCACCGTTTGGTGTCCCCAAATGGTTTCCATGATTGTTGAACCCCAAGGTGCGTTTACGTGTCCGTCGTCAACGCTCGCAATTCTGGCCGATTCTGGCCCGTTTCGTCCACTATTACTCACCGTTTTGGGTTTCGAAGTGATTTTAGTTGTTGGACCCCAGGTGCGCTTACGTGTTGGTCATCAACACTCACAGTTTTTGGCCGATTCTGGCCGTTTCGTGGACTTACTCACTTTTGGGGTCCCGGGTGATTTCCACGATTGATGAACCCCTGGGTGCGTTTACGTGTCGTCATCAACACTCGCGGTTTTGGCGCGATTCTGGCCCGTTTCGCGGACCATTACTCACCGTTTGGTGTCCCGAAGATTTGCATGGTGTTGAACCCCAAGGGTGTTTACGTGCCCGTCGTCAACGCTCAAATTCTGGCTGATTCTGGCCCGTTTCGTGCACTATTACTCACCGTTTTGGGGTTCCGAAGCGATTTCCATGGTTGTTGGACCCCAAGGTGCGCTTATGTGTCGGTCATCAACATTCGCGGTTTTGGCCGATTCTGACCCGTTTCGTGGACTATTACTCACCGTTTGGTGTCCCCAAATGGTTTCCATGGTTGTTGAACCCCAAGGTGCGTTTACGTGTCGTCCGTCAATGCTCGCAATTCTGGCCGATCCGTTTCGTGCACTATTACTCACAGTTTTTGGTTTTCAAAGCGATTTCCATAGTTGTTGGATCCCAAGGTGCGCTTACGTGTCGGTCATCAACACCCGCGGGTCTGGCCGATTCTGACCCGTTTCGTGGACTATTACTCACTGTTTTAAGGTCCCGGGGTGATTTCCATGGTTGTTGAACCCCAAGGCGCGTTTACGTGCCCGTCGTCAATGCTCGCAATTCTAGCCGATTCTGGCCCGTTTCGTGCACTATTACTCACTGTTTTGGGGTTCCGAAGCGATTCCCATAGTTGTTGGACCCCAAGGTACGCTTACGTGTCGGTTACAATACTCGCGGTTTTGGCCGATTCTGACCCGTTTCATGGACTATTCTCAACGTTTGGTGTCCTCAAATGGTTTCCATGGTTGTTGAACCCAAGGTGCGTTTACGTGTCCGTCGTCAACGCTCGCAATTCTGGCCCGTTTCGTCCACTATTACTCAGAGTTTTGGGTTTTCGAAGCGATTTCCATAGTTGTTGGACCCAAGGTGCGCTTAGTGTCGGTCATCAACACTCACAGTTTTGGCCGATTCT
>JAAAWK010001124.1:0-22036 GCA_022496015.1 Hordeum marinum
CTGCAAGCCCTCTCCTACTCCTTATGATGCTAGTGTGTTGCTTCGAAAGAATCGACGGATTGCTAGAGATCAACTGAGATATTCTCAGATTATTGGCTCGCTTATGTACTTGGCGAGTGCCACGAGGCCTGACATCTCGTTTGCTGTGAGCAAACTAAGCAGGTTTGTTTCAAAACCAGGAGATGATCATTGGAATGCGCTTGAGAGAGTTATGCGCTATTTGAAAGGCACCGCGAGCTATGGGATTCACTACACCGGGTACCCAAGGGTACTGGAGGGTTATAGTGACTCAAACTGGATATCTGATGCTGATGAGATTAAAGCCACAAGTGGTTATGTTTTTACACTTGGTGGTGGTGCTGTTTCCTGGAAGTCTTGCAAGCAGACCATCTTAACGAGGTCAACTATGGAAGCAGAACTCACAGCGTTAGACACAGCTACTGTTGAAGCAGATTGGCTTCGTCAGCTCTTGATGGACCTACCTGTGGTTGAAAAACCAATACCCGCTATCCTGATGAACTGTGATAATCAAACTGTGATCATAAAGATAAACAGTTCTAAGGATAATATGAAGTCCTCAAGGCATGTGAAGAGGAGATTGAAATCTGTCAGAAAAATGAAGAACTCCGGAGTTATTGCGTTGGATTATATTCAAACGTCTAAAAACTTGGCAGATCCCTTCACAAAGGGTTTATCACGTAATGTGATAGATAATGCATCGATGGAGATGGGTTTGAGACCCCGTATGAGTTGTCCATAGTGGTAACCTACTCTATGTGATCGGAGATCCCGTGAAGTAGAAGTGGGAGACAAGCTGTTGGACAGCTAGAAGGAGAGTATCCCTATACTTGATATCCCACTCCGCGAAGATGCAATACTCTCGTAATCTGCATGGCAGGTTGATACCTATCTTAATGTGTTCCAAGTGGCTTATTTGGGTAGGCAGAGATGTTGTCCTGCAGGACATCTCCTGAGGAACACACCTATATGAATTTGACTGTAAACGTCGCAGTCTATGGGAATTGGGTGTTCTCTAATAAATTCACGAAAGGCCTTGGAGTATGACGTATACGCTCCACCCGCGGGGAAGCCTTGCGGTAGCCTAGTATCGGTCAAGGATTTGTGTAAAACTAGACTCGCAGAAAACTTGTAGTTCAAGGCATAGTCCACTATTCAAGTTGTGATCTAGTTTAGCATAAATCTCTAGATGGAAGTTCAACTTAACAGTCTCCGTCAAGGACCGGTATATAAACAATGTTTTGGAACTAAGCAATGATGAGATGTGCCAATGAGACTTTGTGGGGGATTGCTGGATTTTGCTAAGGCCTTTGGCCCAAAGCCCATCCTAAAATCTGAAATTCTCATGGCCCATGTGTGTGGTGTGGTTGGGACTAAAGTTTAGTCCCACATTGCTAGTGGAGGGAGAGCAACACCTCTTTATAAGGTGAGCTTTTCTAGCACTTGTAAGAGAGTGAGAAAGAGAAGAGGCCCTCGCCACTCCTCCTCCTCGCTCGCCACGCCACGTCTCGTCACGACGCGCGCCGCGGGTTGCGGGATTGAGCCGAGCCGAGCTCATATCTACGCGCTTATTTTTGCCGGTCAAGAACGGAGAGTCCTTAACATAGCCGTCACCACCAGACCCGTCCCCCCTATATACCCCCCCCCGCACCCCCACCACATATGGTTTCGCATCGTTCCAGAATATTGCGCCGCCATCTAGGTCTTCTCCATCCCTCCTTTCGACTTGCACCGCGAGAAGGGACAGCAGGCCTCCGGAACCCCGCCTCTTGTGATCCTGTACGGGAGAGGGGCGATCAGGTTTTTGGGGAGCGCGTTTGCGCGACTGCTGGCAGCAACGACTTCCCGGACGACGACTTCTTCCCCAGCTTCGCCAACCTCTTCATCAACGACATGCATGACAACGGCAACGCTGGTGGTCCTGCTCCCGCTGCACCGTACGAACCTTGCCCTCTATGTTCAGATCATGTTGCAATTTCTTTGTCTACTCCGTGTCGTAGATTCGTTTTATGCGGTTACTATGCTGGTCTGCATGATAAGTTTAGTTTATGCTTTTGTCGTCGTGATCTACTTTCTATTTATTCGGATTAAACTTTGTTGTAACTTGCTTATCTATTCATCAGCCGATAGGCGTGCGCGCGGGTTGCCGTGGCCGTGGCCGTTCTTTAGGCGTGCATGGCTCTTCTCGGCCGCTGGTGTCGCGGTGGTGGCGCGCGCGTGTCGGCAGGCTCGGCCGGACCGTGGGAAATGCTCGACCGTTCCCGGCAAATGGTCACAAGATTGCTGTTCATCAAATCGTCTCGTCTCGGTGCACCGTCCAATCCATTCGAGTACCACTCTCTTGCACCAAAAGATGTTTGGGCTACCCTATGGGTAGTGGGCTAGTGGCAGCGGTGGAGGCCAAGAGTGCCGGTCACTGCTAAGCTGTCGCTCCATGCATGTGTGGGATATAATTAGGCCGAAAGCCCGGAATGAAAGGTATTGTAACTTATCTTCTTCTTCTTCTTTCGTCCCCTTACAAAAAAAACTTCGCTGATCGCCATGTATAAGCCCGGGCCAAGCTTTTTCACCTCCCTTCCTCCTCTCTTATTCCACTTGCCACCGGCAGTACTTTTACTTTCATGTGTGGTTTGTGTTGTTTGACCCGTTCGAGTCGGGGATAAGCATCCACCGACAGCTGAAGTCCCAAGAAGTGAATGAAAGCTTGCACTCCGTTCAAGCAAAGGACCCGTCGTCGTTCCACTTGTTAATAGGATCTGACGAAGACGCCATAGAAAATTTGGGACTCCGCTCGAGCCAGAGATTGACTTCGTAGGACTAGGAAATGATCTCAAAACATGTTGTTGATGAGAATTCGCAAAATGCGCCCGTTAATATGGCATGGAGCAACTTCGCTCGCAGGTTTCGCTCACCGGTCACAAAATCGACCGAAAGAAAATCAATGTCTGGTGAGCTCAAGATGCCATCAAACCTCTCATGTAGCACGAGCAGAAGCATGGCAGCAACAAAAAGAAGAACATCTAAAGAGAAGAAAGCAGAGGGAAATCGAGCACCGCGGAAGAAGCACAATCCCGCAAGCACTACACGAACACGCCGTCACACCACGATCGATCGCGCCAATGGATCAAACACCAGGGAGCAAAATAAAATACCCTAAGCCAGCGTGGAGGCCACGGCCAGGGCCGCCAGCGCCGCGGCGAGCCACCGGACGCGCGGCGCGCCGGCGGCCGCGCTCTTCTTGGAGTCCTTCTTCTGGTCCGCCGGGGCAGTGTCCTCGGCCTCGGGTCCGGGCGCGTCCGCGGCGGCGGGGGGCGAGCGGTGGCGCGCGGCGCCGCCCTTGTCCGCCTTGGGCGCGTCGGCCGCCGGGGCGGGCGCGGGCGCGGGCGTCGGGGACGGCGCGGGCTTGAACAGCTCGACCGGTTCGAACACCTTGTCGACGGCGTAGACGGCGACGGGGTCCGTGTCGAGCAGCGTGGACTTGACCCGCGCGACGGCCCCGGAGGCGCCCGTCTTGATGGTGACGACGTTGCCCTCGTTCTGCAGCGTGAAGTTGTAGTTCCGGGCGGAGCCGTCGGTGGCGAGGGTGTTCATGACGCCGTTGTTGGACTTGAGGCTCCCCGGCGCGTAGTACACCGGCACGGCGTGGAACAGCAGCAGCGACGCCTTGCCGTCGGCTGTGAGGTTCTTGTACCGGGGCATGAAGGACGCCACGGCGTCATCGGAGGGGCAAAACACCGTCATGCCGCCGCTCGCGGCCGCGTCGTAGGTGGACGCCGCGTCGGGCGAGGCCGCGATCAGGGCCGCGAAGGCCTTGCACCCGCCCTTGGCCATCGCCGCCGTGGCGTTCGGCGGCGCCGGCGGAGCGGACGGGGCCTTGGCCCCCGCGGCGGCCGCGAGGGGGAGCGCGACGGCCAGGAGCAGCGCGGCGGCGAGCTGCAGGCACCGCATTGTGCGGAGCGCGGGCGTGTGTCTGTCTGGGCGTGAGCGGAGTGTGCACTGAGAGTGCCGTGCGCCTAGCTCGGATATGTAGCGTGAGCGTGGCGCCCATGCCCTGGCACTGGGCCCTGGGGTTTAAGGCGAGATGCCTGCCGCGCGTAGTTGGCAAAGCTCGCCATGCATTTTTCGCTTTCTCTCACTTCCTGGCGTGATAGCTAGCTTTTTTTAGTGCTTTTTTTGCACGTATTTCCACTTGTTCCCTTCTCCCTCCCTTCTTCGGTTTGGATCCGCGTGGCGTTGGGTGTGGGCCCCGTGGCTGTGACGAGCACAAGCGTTGTTCATTTCGTATAGAGAAATTTAGCATGCGTTAGCATCATCGTGCACTCCACGCATTGCATGTCTAGCTAGCTACTTTGTTCATTTCCGCGCTCGATCGGTCGCTCCTTCTGGCTGTCGGTTTGGCAGATCTCATCTGCCCGTATTCAATACGAAAAAAGATGACGGAACCGAAATGGAAAAACCACGAACTACTCCATAGACGAGTAGTAACAGCACTGTGTATTGTCGTACTATTATGCATTCTATCGGCAACTTGTCGCTCTTTTCGAGCGTGCGTGGAGCAATGACGGTGGAGAAGAAATCAAATCATGGCGCACTGGCGCCGCCGAGTGGGCTGGAACAGCAAATCCGTGCGGCGGCGGGCCCCGGCGACAGGCTGAATTCAAGTGAAATCCTTTTATCCGAACGCAACGCCTACTGATTGTGTCCGGCCGGCCTGGCGCTGGCCACCCGGAGCGCACGCTAATCATGAAATCAGACGCGGATTTCATAACCATCTGCGGTGCCAATGATTTTTCTCTGCCGAGACAGAGAGGAACCTGCTGCTGCTAGCCGGCCGCAATGTGCGCAAACAGCTGCTCGGCCGGTTACTTGTGTTCTGCCAGTGGCCTAGGCTAGTGGAGTGGTACTGCCTGTTTCTCGGAGTGCTTTGTTTTTGGGCTAGTTTTATCGTCAAGGCAGCGTGGTGCCGAGGCCGAGAGGCTGGAAGAACGGATGCCGAGGCAACGTATCCCCGGGGTCAAAAGGGCTGGCGAGGGAAGAAAGAGAGGTACATCTTCTGTCTCAAAATCCGGTCCACGTCCAGCGCCGGCCAGTGTGGCCTTTCGCAACTGCCTCGTTAAACGCTATTTGAGAGGAACGTACCCAGTTTCCCGGTCTCTGCTTCCTACGGCACGAAAACCGTGCGGAGGGGGGGGGGGGGGGCAGCCATCATCGATCGAGAAAGGCATGGGCGATGGGGGCGCACCGTGCACGTGCCGGTGTCGCAGCGCCATCGGAGGAAGATCGGCAGCGGCGAGCCGCTAAAGGCCCCGGATCCGATGCGCGGCGTACGGCGGCACCGGCTCCAACGTTGGGCAGGTGAGTGTATGGCTGGCTTTTTGCCGTGGTCCGAAGCTTCCAGCCTGGCCCACCTCGCGCCCGCGGCGAGTTCCTACGCACCACGCCAGCAGAGAGCAAACGTGGTCTCGGTCGAGCAGTTTGGTATATTTTCTTATGGTATAATACCTGTCTCATTACTAAATAAAGATTCATGTAAACGCCGATATTACAGAACTGAAAACATAAGACAATTCTATGCAAAGAAAACAGCGCATGCCCCTCTCCATCAAGCGAAAGGAGACATATATCTCTTCACCCGAGCTTCAAACGGCTTGATCGTTGTTCTGCAGTTTTATGGACCATCAAAGTAGTTTGACTGAAGCAAAACCATTATCGTTGAATGAATAAGACCGAAGCAACGCGTCCCCATCGAACTCCAAAACTGACACCCACACACGTCGGAGGAGGAAATCGGAAATGTCAGCCTCCAACCACCAACCCAACACAGAATGCACCATCTTCCAAAAGTCACTTACGCAGACAACCGTTTACTGTACTCCTGAACGAAAAACCCTCCCTACTCCACCATGACATCGGAGACAATGCCGCAACAACAGGGACTGTCGTGGGGAACGAGTCTAACAGTAGAAGGTATGGGTACGAAAGGAGAGGGCAGAGTCCTAGCTACGGCGAGGATGTACACACGGATATATGAGTTCAGGCCCCTCGTGGAGTTACAACCCTACGTCTCAGTGCTCGGGAGCTTTGTCATGTGGAAAGTATGAGTTACAGAGGTTGCGAACCCCTGTGCCAGAGGGGAGGGACTGCTTATATAGAGTACGCCGCCCCTCATAAGTGTGAGGCATCCAAGGGTTCGATCGTGGGTATAAAGACGAGCATTACTGGTAACGTACATCATAATTGCTACTAATGACGACTGGCCTAACGCCTGCCCCGTCGGCCTCCCAAGAGTGGCTTCTGATCTTCTGGTGTCGACTGGAAGTAAGGTCTTCCGAGTGACAGGTGACTGTCGAGTGGAGGGAGAAGATACCGAGTGGATTAAATGTCGAGTGATTTGAGCACCATGGAGTGCCCAGTCGGAATCTCTCTTATAATATTTAAATCCTCCAATATAGTGCCCTTAGGTAGGGTACGTAGGTCGGGCCTAATACCCTATCCTAGGTACATATCCTCGTCATTAGCCCCCAAATGGATCAGGTTCGAGTGGTAAAGGGGGTATCGATGCCAGTTCTGAAAAAGGCACCAAACTTCCGAATGAATTTCGGGGCTTCAATGAAACTTGCGTCGATTGAATTATTTGTCATTCGCCCGGATCGATTCTGCCTTGAAAGTGTCTGAGTGAATTCTCAACGTCAATCCTGTTCCGAGTGACCTGAAGGGATCTTTGGACGTGGCGGGTTGCTCTGTCAGGCCCGGATTTTGCGGGATTCGAAAATCTGGGAAGCGCGCACGCTCGCGATGATGACGCCATGACCAGGACAAGTGGGGGCACGACACCTCGATTCACGCGCCGCCCATTTTGCCACGTACTGAACAGCGTCTGCGGTCGAGATATGCGGGGATCCAGCGGGCCCACGAGTCAGTGAGACACTCGACGAGGTATAAATTCCGTTGCGCTACGGTCTGAACAGTACTTTTCCCCAAATCTCCTCTCTTCCTCCGCCTCCTCTACTTCCAGCGCACAGCTCCGCTCCTGACGAACACCGCCACCGCGATGACGAAGGGGACGACTGAGAAGCTGGAGCGCGCCAAGAAGGGGGTTGCGAAGGGCAAGGCCAAGAAGCCATCGACCGCGCGGTTCACCGCGCCACCGGGGTGGATCCAGGGGGATTTTCTCCCGTCGACGGTCACCATCGTGGATGTCAAGAATCTCATCGTTGACGGGCTCGTGGCGGATGGTTCCTGGAGGTTGTCGGATGGGGAGCTCGAGCCGGAGCCGCACGAGGGGGAGCGGGTCCTCCTCCTCACCCATGTAGAAAGAGGTTTCTCCATGCCCCCCATCCATTTTCCCGAGGGTTTTTGAACTTCTTCGGAGCTCAGCTCCATCATTTCCTCCGAACGCCATTTCTTATCTTTCTGCTTTCATCACTCTGTGCGACTGCTTTCTGGGTTGTTCTCCCCATTGGGATCTGTTCAAACATATTTTCACCATCAGATCTCGGTCAGTCAAAAGGCCAACCTTGAGGATGGTAAAACCCATGTCATCCAACTGTGTGGCGGCTTGGGGATCCAGAAGAGATCTAGGAGTTCTTTTCCTTCTATGACCTTCCCAGAATCCATTAGAGGTTGGCAGTCGACATGGTTTTATTGCAAGGATATAGCTTCTCCCAATATGCTGACTAGTCTTTCCCCTTTCACGTCAGATCGTCCTGTCGTTCCCAAATCCCTGAAAGTGTCGGGGGGAGAGAAATTCCAAGTGGGGATCCTGGTGGACGCCGTAGTGAACCTTGTCCGTGGCGGAGTGACTGGCATGGGTCTCCTGGAGACATTCCTCAATCGACGGATCCAGTCGCTCCAGGCAAGGGACTACACTATGTAGCATTATGCAGGCCCTGAGGACTCGACCCGGACGCACCCGGAAGAGGTTTCATAGAAAACTATCGAGCAATGGCTTCGAAGCATTACCGGAGCTTGCGACAACCCCCGGGGAGCCAAGAGGATCCAACCTTACTCTGATGAGAATCCGCCAAAGAATCTGGTAAACTTTGCCTTGTCGATTGTCATATTACTTTCACGAGTGATTGGTTGATACGTTGACTGACTTCATTGTTTGGATCTTGTAGGAGTGGACACACATGCACTCGCTCATGCCAAATGGGAATCAGCCTGAAGACGGTGGGGAGAGTGAGGGCGGCAGCATGGACATCGACTATGCTAACGACAGCGAGGATGAGTATGGAGCCTTTGACGGGGACGAGCAAGAAGTCGAGTCTCCTCCGCGCACAGAACATCGCTCCAAGCTGTGTCAGGACCCTGCGACTGCCGTGGGCAAAGCCTTGGCGTCGAGTGAGAGGAACCTGAAATGGGACCGAACCTTGAATGTTGAGTCGAGTGAACGAGCCGCGAAGCAGCCCAAGCCCAACATGCTGAAACCTCGCAAAGCTCTGCCCCGCATGAAGATGG
This sequence comes from Hordeum marinum, assembly GCA_022496015.1. Taxonomy (NCBI): domain Eukaryota; kingdom Viridiplantae; phylum Streptophyta; class Magnoliopsida; order Poales; family Poaceae; genus Hordeum; species Hordeum marinum. Next base: position 8,479 of record JAAAWK010001124.1, read on the forward strand.
TTGTGCCTGTCGTCTCAACGTAAGTGTTTGCTTTCATTTTTCGCTATCGACTGTGACTTCAAATTCTTGCTGACCAAGTGGAGTTTGGTCTACCAGTGCTGCTACCTTAGTGACGTCGCCTCCATGGGATGGAGAGGAGAAAATGGATGTGGATACTGCTGACGTAGCCACTTCCCAAAGAGGTAAACAAATCTTCACTCATCTATGTTTCTTGAAAATGATTCGCCGATTGCAAGAGTTAATGTTGCCGATTGATGCTTGCAGAGATCATTTAACTGGAGGACGATGAAGACTGCCTCGGGGTATGGGAGGTGAAGGCGCAACCTTAGGCACCCCGCGCGTACGCGCCCGAAGAACTCCATTGGCACACACGCCTCAACGGTCGACTGCTGCATCATCCCAGGGGATAGGCGACTCGTCCCGAGCCAGAATCGAGCTCGCAGTTCTGTTGTCGAGTGCTTCACCAGCTGCTTCAACCATCGTGGCGTCGACTCCAATCGGACCGCCTCAGACTGCCCCGACTACTCTAGCCACAGCATCAATCTAGCCGGTGACTGCCTTTCCTCTGCACCACATCTCGGAAGACCAAACTGGATCCGTGAAGGAAGCCATGATCCAGGCGAAGCAGATAATGCTGCACACCAAGGAGGCATACGAGGCCAGCAAGCTGGCTTATGATGCTAGTGTGGCGCTTCGTACCAACGTCCGAGTAAGTACGATTGTATGTGCATTTCTGATTGAATTCCTGCCTTCTTTGATTGTACACCCAGTGGGTGTTTTCCTTTGTAAGTTCTCCACTCGAATAGATCAGGTCTTAATCGAGTAGATTTTGGTCCAGTGGGGGCACGCTGAGTGCACCCACTGGGTGTAGTCCCCGAGACCGCCGTTCAGTGCTTGCACTGGCGGGGGTCTTGAAAGAGACGATATTCATATGCTTGCGCACATTTATATTTTCCTGCCACTCGACAGATCGAGTGTTAGCAGATCCAGTGGGGGCACGCTGAGTGCACCCACTGGGTGTAGTCCCCGAGACCGTCCTCGAGTGCTTGCCTCAGTGGGGGTCTGATGGAGACCGTTTTATGCTTGGACAGGGCAGACCTTGTCGAGTGATTTAGGAAACAATGAGGGCACGCTGAGTGCACCCACTGGGTGTAGTCCCCGAGACTACTGTTGATCGTTGACGATGAGCAGTAGTCTTAAGAACTTGAACTCAGGATTCTTTGTCGTACACAGAGTACGCTTGCCACTCGACATGTCGAGTGGACCTTTTGCTTTAACCGTGCCACTCCGAAGCTACCTTGTAGGTTTCATGGACATCATTTCATCAACCATGATATGACACTATTTCAGGGGTGCAGGGTGGGGTGGCGGGCCCTTTGGGGGCCACTCGATAGATCGAGCGTTAGCAGGTCCGGTGGGGACACGCTGAGTGTACCCACTGGGTGTAGTCCCCGAGACCGCCGTCGAGTGCTTGCACTGAAGGAGGTCTGATAGAGACCATCTTGTGCTTGGACAGGGCAGACCCTGTCGACGTTTCGAGTGAACTATTTTCTTTAGTTCTTCCTCTCCTGAATGCAGGTTTCATGGATATCATTGCCATCAACCATGATATGATGCGGGTTTCATGGACATAATTTCACCAACCATGATATGACGCTATTTTAGGAGTGTGGGGTGGGGCGGTGGGCCGCCTTTCAGTCGATTGAATTGTATATTCTTGTTGATTTCAAAGAGCTTGTGAACTTGGCACCCAGTACAAGGACTTGGAGGAGGAAAGGAACCAGCTGCGATTGGATCTGGAGGTCTCCAAGAACAGCCTGGAACATGCGCGGACCGAGCCAACGACTCTGGGAGGTAATCTTTGTCGACCCCATGCATTCTTATTCCCACCTTCCATCCTTTGAACCGGATGCTCTCACTCAAACAGACGTACGTGATGAAAATCGTCGACTCCAAGCGCGACTCAACAATGCTATTTCTTTAGATACCATGAAGAAGGTGCTTGAGGACAAGGACAAGGTGCTTGCTGATGCCCAAAAGGTTGCGAGGGAGAAAACTGAAGCCGTCAAGAAGAAACTGGGTGCCGTCAAGAAGATAGAGGAGGAAAACTCCAAGCTGAAACTGGAACGAGGCGAACTCATCAAGAAGTCAAAGCAGCTGTCCAAGAGAAGCAATGGCCTGGAGAAGCACTTGGGAGAGTTCGCTAGGAAGATGTTCATAATGCTCGATGGTAATTATCCTTGTCGAGTGAATTTCCTCAATTTCCACAGACTCGAAATGTAATCATTTTCTGATTCTTTCTTCCGTATAGAGTACTTCCAAGACTTTGAAAAAGAGACCGAAGAAATTGAGCCCAATTTGGATCCCACTAAGTTGCCTGTTGGAGATGTCGTGGCCATGAACATGTTCTGACTCAATGTTCGACTCCAGGGCATTCAAGCATATATCCTCCGACTGAAAGCTGCGCTGGAGAAGATCGACAAGGAACTGTGGCCCGAAGACACCCTTCAGACTGATCTTACATCCATGATGGCCCATCTCAATGATATCCCCAGTCGAGTGCAAGCTTGGAAGAAGTCAGCCGCCCCAGTGTGGAGCCGATGTGGCGCTTTCCCTGGTCAGAGTCCATTGCAAAGAGGCAAGGGAGGACAAGTTGAAGGATCTCTGAGTGATGAACACGAAGAAGCTTCAGTTTCAAGATTTCATGGAGACCTTCATTGACGCAGCCACTAGGATCGCAGATGGGATCGACTTGGACACCTTCGCCGAGCCAGCAAGTCTGTCTGGCGCTTGAAAAAACTTGACTCGCAGAGAAAACTTTATTTGCCCCGGAATGCCGAGTGAAAATGTATCGGTCGTAAAACTTCATTCAGGCTTTAAGCCTGAGCACCTTCGCTTGCGTGCTAAGCCTTTATCCGCGCTAAAAACATTTGAATTTATCCGTATTTGGTTTTCAATCGTTCGCTCGTCTGAATTTGTTTTTAACTTAGGTGAAAACTGGTTCGCAACTAAGTTTCCGAATGAATAGATAGTAATCCACTCGGAATTCATTTTTTCTTAGGCGAAAGCTGGTTCCCAGCTAAGCCCCCGAGTGTGAGGATTTCTCAACACTCGGAGAAGTTTTGAACTTAGGCGAAGACTGGTTCGTGGCTACATTTCCGAGTGAATAGATAGTAATTCACTCGGAATTTATTTTTAACTTAGGCGAAAGCTAGTTCGTAGCTAAGCCCCCGAGTGTGAGGATTGCTCAACACTCGAAGAAGTTTTGAACTTAGGCAAAGTCTGGTTTGCAGCTAAGTCACCGAGCGAATGTACTATTATCCACTCGGCAGGGTTTTAAACTTAGGCGAAAGCCGGTTCGCAGCTAAGCCCCCGAGTGTGAGGATTGCTCAACACTTGGAGAAGTTTTGAACTAAGACGAAGACTGGTTCGCAGCTAAGTCACCGAGTGAATGGACTATTATCCACTTGGTAGGGTTTTAAACTTAGGCAAAAACTGGTTCGCAGCTAAGCCCCCGAGTGTGAGGATTGCTCAACACACGGAGAAGTTTTGAACTTAGGCGAAGACTGGTTCACCGCTAAGTCACCGAGTGAATGGATTGCTATCCACTCGGCGGGGTTTTAAACTTAGGCGAAAGCTGGTTCACAGCTAAGCCCCTGAGTGTGAGGATTGCTCAACACTTAGAGAAGTTTTGAACTTAGGCGAAGACTGGTTCACAGCTAAGTCACCGAGTGAATGGACTGCTATCCACTCGGCAGGGTTTTTAACTTAAGCGAAAGCATGTTCGCAGCTAAGCCCCCGATTGTGGGGATTGCCCGACACTCAAAGAAGTTTTGAACTTAGGCGAAGACTGGTTCGTAGCTAAGTCACCGAGTGAATGGACTGCTATCCACTCGGCACGGTTTTTAACTTAGGCAAAAGCATGTTCGCAGCTAAGACCCCAAGTGTGAGGATTGCCCGGGACTCGGAGTGTTCCCAAGTGTGAAATCGCACGATCAGAATCGACGAAAGGCTACGGAAGTCATACTTGCATAAATGACATTGTCTGAAATACTTTTTATTACATCAATACCACACTATTTAGGTATAGAAATGCCGGAGCAGATCTGCATTCCAGGCTCGTAGCTCGTCAATCTGCTTCTCAAGGTTGTACAGGTGATATGCTCCATTGTTCAACACCTTGGTGACGACAAAAGGACCTTCCCATGCCGGAGCGAGCTTGTGGGGTCGATGTTGATCCACTTGGAGCACCAAGTCACCCTCATGAAATGACCGACTCTTGATGTGCTTTGCATGGAAGCATCACATATCTTGCTGATATGTTGCTGTCCAAATCAAAGCCATCTCTCGCTCCTCCTCTAGGAGATCTACGCCATCCTGTCTTGCTTGTTCGGCTTTAGCTTTAGAATAAAGATCCACTCAAGGGGAATTATGAAACAAATCACTCGGCAGGACAGCTTCGTACCCATAGACCAGGAAAAAAGGAGTTTGTCCAGTCGAGTGATTAGGTGTTGTTCTCAAGCCCCATATAACAGATGGCAACTCAGACGCCCAGGCTCCGGCATCATGTTCTAGGTCCCGCATGATACGAGGCTTCAGACCTTGTAGGATGAGGCCATTGGCTCGCTCAACTTCACCATTTGTTTGAGGATTTGCAACGGAGGCATAATCCACCCGAGTGCCTTGGGAGAAGCAAAAGTGTCTGAATTCTTCCAAGTCGAAGTTTGTGCCATTATCTGTGATGATGCTGTGGGGAACTCCATACCGGTAGATTATCTCTCTCATGAATTTGACTGCGGTATGAGAGTTCAATTTCTTTATTGGCTTGGCCTCAGTCCACTTTGTAAACTTGTCAACTGCAACAAGCAAATGAGTAAATCCACTCGGTCCAGTCCGAAAGGGACAAACCATATCCAAACCCCAGACAGCGAATGACCAAGCGAGGGGAATGGTCTTCAGAGCAGACCCAGGTTTGTGAGACAAGTTTGCATAGAACTGGCATCCTTCACAATGGTCTACAATGTCCATGGCCATCTCATTGGCACGCGGCCAGAAGAAACCAACTCGATATGCTTTAGCAACGATTGTCCGGGAGGACGCATGATGATCGCAAGTTCCCGAGTGAATTTCTTCCAGGATCATTCGACCTTCTTCAGGGGAAATGCATCGCTACGTCACACCAGTTACGCTTTCTCTCTACAACTGATCATCCATCAAAGTAAAAGCTTTGGATCTGCGCACGATCTGTCGGGCTTCTGTCTCATCTTCAGGAAGTTACTACCTCAGAATATGTGCAATATAGGGCACTGTCTAGTCAGGAATGATGACCAAAACCTCCATGACCAAATCAATGACTGCTGGGACATTGACCTTAGTCGGATAAGAGGAGCTCATAGCTTTCGGGGGCTCTTCGGTGAAGGGGTCCTCCTACACCGAAGGAGTGTGAAGATGCTCCAAGAACACATTGCTGGGGATAGCTCGTCAAGTGGATCCAATCTTTGCCAGCTCATTGACCGCTTGATTCTTCACTCGGGGAACATGATGGAGTTCCAGACCTTCAAACTTATTCTCGAGCTTTCTGATAACATTGCAATATCCAGTCATAGCAGGGTTCCGAACATCCCACTCTTTCATCACTTGATTGACCACCAAATCCGAGTCTCCATAGACCATCAAGCGCTTGACGCCGAGTGTGATAGTCATGCGCAACTCGTACAAAAGTGCTTCATATTCTGCTTCATTGTTGGAGGAATTGAAGTGAATCAGCAGGACGTAAAGTTTGTCGCCTTTTGGGGACACCAAGACAAAGCCAACACCGGACCCATTCAACATTTTAAAGCCATCAAAGAACATGGTCCAGTGTGCTGAGTGAATCCGAATTGGCTGCTGCTGTTCAATCCACTCAGCCATAAAATTGGCAAATGCCTGAGAATTGATCGCTTTCTTGGCTTCAAACTTGATGTCAAAGTATAAGAGTTCAATCACCCATTTAGCAACTCGACCAGTTGCGTATCGATTGTTGAGGATCTCAGATAGTGGAGCATCACTGACGACTGAAATCGAGTGGTCTAGAAAATAATGTGCTACCAGTTGGGAAACGTTGCATGGGAAACAAAAAAATTCCTATGCACACTCAAGATCTATCCATGGTGATGAGCATCTATGAGAGGGAGGGTGGATCTACATACCCTTGTAGATCGCTAAGCGGGAAGCGTTAAGAAATGCGGTTGATGTAGTCGAACGTCTTCGCGATCCAAATCGCCGAGCATCCCGCGATCCCATCACAATCCATCTCGCGAACCAATCACGATCCGTCATCCGATCCGATCATGATCCGTCCCGTGATCCAATCATGAATTGTCTCGTGATCTTGATCACGGTTCTTCCGATCTAGCACTGAACGGACGGCACCTCCGCATTCAGCACACGTACAGCTCGATGATGACCTCCTCCTTCTTGATCCAGCAAGAGGGAGCGGAGAGGTAGATGAGTTCTCTGGTATCGTGACGATGTGGCAGCGATGGTGATGGAACAATTCCAACAAGGCTTCGCCTAAGCACCGCTGAAACGATCTAGAGGAGAAACTACGATCTAGAGGAGAGCGTAGCACGTGGAAATTAGGGTTAGCTTTCCCCTCTAAATCCTCAAGTATATATAGGAGGGAGGGAGGGGAGGAGTCAGCCTCAAACCCTCAAGAGTTGGCCGAAATTGGAGGTGGAGGAGTCCTACTCCAATCCTATTAGGAGTAGGATTCCTCCTTTCCACTTGGAAACTCTTTCCACCTCTCCACCTCTGGATTTTTTTTCCTTCTCAAACCTCATGGGATTTAGTGGAGGCTTTTTCCAGCTCACCAGGGGCTGGTTTGTTTCCTCACACATCCCATGAGGCCCCTCGGGGCGTGACACCCTTCCCGATGGTCCCTCGGTACCCTCCCGACACTGCCAGTATACTACCGATGAGCCCAAAACTTTTCTGGTGACCAAAACAGGACTTCCTATATATCAGTCTTTACCTCCAGACCATTCTAGAGCTCCTCGTGATTTCTAGGATCTCATCTGGGACTCCGAACAACCTTCGGTCACCACCATACATAACTCTATACTACCGAAATGTCACAAAACCTTAAGTGTGCAGACCCTGCGGGTTCGAGAACTATGTAGACATGAACGAGACTCCTCTAAGGTCAATAACCAATAGCAGGACCTCAATGCCCATATTGGTTCCTACATATTCTACGAAGATCTTTATCGGTTGAACCTCTATGTCAAGGATTCGGTTAATCCCATATGTAGTTCCCTTTGTTCTTCGGTATGTTACTTGCCCGAGATTCGATCGTCGGTATCTCTATACCTAGTTCAATCTCGTTACCGGCAAGTCTCTTTACTCGTTCTGTAATACAAGATCTCGTGGCTAACACTTAGTCACATTGCTTGCAAGGCTTGTTGTGATGTTGTATTACCGAGTGGGCCCTGACATACCTCTCCGTCACACGGAGTAAAAAAATCCCAGTCTTGATCCATGCAACCTCAATAGACACCCTCGGAGATACCTGCAGAGCACCTTTATAGTCACCCAGTTACGTTGCGATGTTTGATACACACAAGGTACTCCTCCGTTGTCAGTGAGTTGGATGATATCATGGTCATAGGAACAGATAATTGACATGTAGAAAACTATAGCAATAAACTGACACGATCATATGCTATGTTTATAGTTTGGGTCTTGTCCATCACATCATTCTCCTAAAGATGTGATCTCGTTATCAAAAGGCATCTTATGTCCATGGCTAGGAAACCTTGACCATCTTTGATCAACGAGCTAGTCCATCAGAGGCATACTAGGGACATGGTTTTGTCTATGTATCCACACATGTATCTGAGTTTCGATGAATACAATTCTAACATGGATAATAAATGATTATCATGAACAAGGAAATATGATAACAACTAGTTTATTATTGCCTCTAGGGCATATTTCCAACAGTCTCCCACTTGCACTAGAGTCAATAATCTAGTTCACATCACCATGTGATTCGCATTGTTATGAATCTAACACCTAATGAGTTATGGGGCTCGGTCATGCTTTGCATGTGAGAGAGGTCTTTTAGTCAACGGGTCTGCGATATTCAGATTTGTGTGTACTTTGAAAATCTCTATGTCATATTGTAAATACTGCTACCACACTGCACTTGGAACTATTCCAAATGGGTGCTCCACTATACGTATTCGGATTGCTACTAAGAGTCATCCGGATTGGTGTTAAAGCTCGCATCGACGTAACCCTTTACGAAGAACTCTTTATCGCCTCCATAATTGAAAAATATTTCCTTAGTCCTCTAGTTACTAAGGATAATATTGACCGCTGTCTAGTGATCCACTCCTAGATCACTCTTGTACCCCTTGACAGACTCATGGCAAGGCACACACATGTGTGGTACACAACATGGCATATTATACAGAGCCTATGAATAATGCATAGGGGATGACCTTCATCCTTTCTCTTTCTTCTGCCGTGGTCGAGCTTTGAGTCTCACTCAACTCCACACCGTACAAATCAGGCAAGAACTCTTTCTTTAACTGATCCATTTTGAACTCTTTCAAAATCTTGTCTAGGTATGTAATCATTGAAAGTGTCATCAAGCATCTTGCTCTATATCTATAGATCTTGATGCCCAACAATTAAGGTAGCTTTATCCAGGTCTTCCTTTGAAAAACTCTTTTCAAACAACCGTTTATGCTTTCCAGAAATTCTACATTATTTTCGATCAACAATATGTCATCCACATATGCTTATCAAAAATTCTATAGTGCTCCCACTCACTTTATTGTAAATACAAGTTTCTCATAAACTTTGTATAGGCTCAAAAACTTTGATCATCTCATCAAAGCGCATATTCCAACTCCGAGATGTTTGCTCCAGCCCATAGAAGGATTGTTGGAGCTTGCACACCTTTTAGCATCCTTAGGACTGACAAAACCTTCTGGTTGTATCACATACAACCTTTCCTCAAGTAAACCGTTCAGGAAACGATGTTTTGACATCCATCTGCCAGATTTCATAATTGAAAAATGCAGCAACTGCTAACATAATTCCAACCGACTTTAGCATCGCTACCAGTAAGAAAGTCTCATCACAGTCAACTCCTTGAACTTGTCGGAAACTTCTTTGTGATAAGTCGGGCTTTATAAATGGTGACATTTACCATCAACGTCTGTCTTCATCTTAAAGATCCATTTGTACTCAATGACCTGTCGTCCAACGAGCAAGTCTACCAAAGTCTATACTTGGTTTTCATACATGGATCCTTTCTCAGATTTCATGGCCTCTAACCATTTGTCGGAATCCGGGCCCATCATCACTTCTCCATAGTTCGTAGGTTCATCGTTGTCCAACAACATGACCTCTAAGATAGGGTTGTTGTACCACTCAGGAGTAGTACGCATCCTTGTTGACCTACGAGGTTCGATAGTAACTTGATCCGAAGCTTCATGATCATCATCGTTAACTTCCTCTTCAACTGACGTAGGCTCCATAGAAATATCTTTCTGTGTTGCGCTACTCCATGGTTGAAACAAAGGTTCAACAACCTCATCAAGTTCTATCTTCCTCCCACTCAATTCTTTCGAAAGAAACTCTTTCTCGAGATAGGACCCGTTTTAGCAACAAACACTTTGTGCTCGGATCTGAGACAGAAGGGATACCCAACTGTTCTTAGGATAATCCATGAAGATGCATTTGTCCGATTTGGGTTCGAGCTCATTAGGTGAAAACCTTTTTTCACATAAGCTTCGCAACCCCAAACATTTAGAAATGATAGCTTAGGTTTCTATCAAACCATAATTCATACGGTGTCATCTCAACGTTTTTAGATGGTGCCCTATTTAAAGTGAATGCAGTTGCCTCTAATGCATAACCCCAAAACGATAGTGGCAAAATGATAAGAGACATCATAGTATGCACCATATCCAATAGAGCATGACTATGACGTTCGAACACACCATCACACTATGGTGTTCAAGGTGGCGTGAGTTTTTGAAACAACTTTCACACTGTCTAAAGTTGTATGTCAAACTAGTAACTCATATATTCACCTCCACGATCATATCATAGACATTTTTATCTTCTTGTCACGATGATCTTAAACTTCACCCTGAATTTGTTTGAGCTTTTCAAACGTTTCAGACTTGTGTTTCATTAAGCAAATATAATCATATATACTCAAATCACCAGTGAAGGTAAGAAAAATAACGATATCCACTGCACGCTACAACACTCATTGGATCACATACATCAACATGTATTATTTCCAATAAGTTACTAGCCCGCTCCACCATACTGAAAACGGGGTCTTTAATCATCTTGCCGAAGAGGCATGGTCCGCATGTCTCAACCGATTCGAAACCGAATGAGTCCAAAGATCCATCAGCATGGAGTTTCTTCATGCGATTTATACCACTATGACATTTAGTGGCAGTGCCACAAGTATGTGGTACTATCATTATTAACTTTGTATCTTTTGGCATATATGTTTTGAACATGTGTACTACTACGATCAAGATTCAACAAACCATTCATTGGGTGCATGACCATTGATGGTATTATTCATGTAAGCAGAATAACCATTATTCTCTCACTTAAATGAATAACCGTATTTCAATAAACACGATCTAATCATGTTCATGCTCAACGCAAACACCAAATAACATTTATTTAGGTTCGTCACTAATCCCGAAGGTAGAGAGAGTGTGCGATGTTGATCACATCAAACTTGGAAACATTTCCATCACACATCGTCACCTCACCCTTAGCTAGTCTCCGTTTATCCCGTAGCTTTTATTTCGAGTTACTAACATTTAGCAATCGACCTGGTATCCAATACCCAGGTGCTACCAGGAGTACTAGCAAGGTACACATCAATAACACGTATGTCAAATATACTTTTATTGACGCTGCCAGCCTTCTTAACTACCAGATATCTAGGGTTGTTCCGCTTCAGCGACCGCTCTCCTCATAATAGAAGCACTTAGTCTCGGGTTTGGGTTCAACTTTGGGTTGCTTCACTGGAGCAGTAACTGACTTTCCATCCATGAAGTTTCCCTCCTTACCCTTTCCCTTTTCAAAACTAGTGGTTTTACTAACCATCAACACTTGATGCTCCTTCTTGATATCTACCTTCGCGGTGTCAAACATCGCGAATAGCTCAGGGATCATCATTTCCATCCCTGGCATAATTATAGTTCATCACGAAGTTCTAGTAGCTTAGTGATAGTTACTCAGAGAACTATATCAATCAATATCTTATCTCGAAGATCAACTCCCACTCGATTCAAGCGATTGTAGCACCCAGACAATCTGAGCACATGCTCAACGATTGAGCTATTCTCCTTGTAGGCAAAGAATCTTGTTGGAGATCTCATATCTCACAACACGGGCACGAGCCTGAGATCCCAATTTCAGCTCTTAGAACATCTCATATGTTCCGTGATGTTCAAAACATTTTGGAGCCTCGATTCTAAGCCATAATGCATGACGCACTAAACTATCAAGTAGTCATCGGAATGTGCCTATTAGATGTTCACAACATCTACAGACAATGCTAGAGGGGGTGGCGCACCGAGCGGTGCATTAAGGACATAAGCCTTCTTTGCAGCAATGAAGACAATCCTCAGATCATGGACCAGTCCGCAATATTGCTACCATCATCTTTCAACTCTATTTCTCTAGGAACATATAAAAATTCAAGGGAGCTACAGCGTAAGGTACAACATAATTTGCAAAGACACTACTGACTAAGTTCATGATAATGAGTTCAATTAATCAAATTACTCAAGACCTCCCACTCAAATTGATATCCCTCCGGTCATTCGAGTGATACATGATCCAAATTCACCAATTCAAGTCCGATCATCATGTGAGTTGAGGTGGTTTCAATGGTGAACATCATCATGTTAATCATATCTGCTATATGACTCATGTTTGACCTTTTGGTCTCTTATGTTCCGAGGCCATTTCTGTACATGCTAGGCTCGTCAAGTTTAACCCAAGTGTTCTGCATGTGTAACACTGGCTTGCACCCGTTGTATGTGAACGTAGAGTCTATCACACCCGATCATCACATGGTGCCTTGTCACGACGAACTTTCGCAACGGTGCACACTCGGGGAGAACACAGTTGCTCTTGAAATTTTAGTGAGGGATCACCTTATAATGCTACCGTCGTCGTAAGAAAAACAAGGTGCATAAAAGGAATAACATCACATGCAAATCATAAGGGACATGATATGGCCATGAACTTGTGCTTTTGATCTCCATCCTTAAAGCGTCGGCATGATCTCCATCATCACCAGCATGACACCATGATCTCCATCATCTTGATCTCTATCAACATGTCGCCATCGGGGTTGTCGCTCCCACCATGCTTCTACTACTATTGCTACCAGTTAGCAGTAAAGCATTACATAGCGCTTAATGATTGACACGTAGGTCATACAATAATTAAAGACAACCCTATTGCTCCTGTCAGTTGCCGTACTCATCAACATGCAGGTCGTGATATTCTATACATACATGATCATCTCATACATCCCATATATCTCATCATGTAATTGGCCATATCACATCATAACATACCCTACGAAAACAAGTTAGACGTCCTCAAATTGTTGTTGCAAGTTTTACGTGGCTTCTACGGGTATCTAGCAAGAACAATTCTCACCTATGCAAAACCACAACGGTGATACATAAGTTACTTTTCAACCTTCTCAAGGACCGCCTTTGTCGAATCTGATCCAACTAAAGTAGGAGAAACAGACACCCACCAGCCATCTTTGTTCAACAAAGTTACACATCAGTCGATGGAACCAGTCTCTTGTAAGCGCACGAGTAAGGTTTTCTAGGCTGCTTCATCCCACAATACCGCTGAACCAAAACACGACCAAGGGAGGAACCAATCTAAGCATCAACGCCCACAAACTCCTCTGTGTTCTACTCGAGATCTCATCTACAGATAGACCTAGCTCATGATGCCACTGTTGAGGAATGTTGCATGGGAAACAAAAAAATTCCTACGCACACGCAAGATCTATCCATGGTGATGAGCATCTATGAGAGGGAGAGTGGATCTACATACCCTTGTAGATCGCTAAGCGGGAAGCGTGAAGAAACGCGGTTGATGTAGTCGAACGTCTTCGCGATCCAAATCGCCGAGCGTCCCGCGATCCCACCACGATCCATATCTCGATTCGTCCCGCGATCCCATCACGATCTGTCCCACGATCTAATCACGAATCGTCTCATGATCTTGATCACGGTTCTTCCGATCTAGCGCCAAACGGACGGCACCTCCGCATTCAGCACACGTACAGCTCGATGACGACCTCCTCCTTCTTGATCCAGCAAGAGGGAGTGGAGAGGTAGATGAGTTCTTCGGCAACGTGACAGCACGGTGGCGATGGTGGTGGAACAATTCTAGCAGGGCTTCGCCTAAGAACCGCTGAAACGATCTAGAGAGAGGAAACTACGATCTAGAGGAGAGGGTAACACATGGAAATTGGGTTAGC
>JAAAWK010001125.1:0-32940 GCA_022496015.1 Hordeum marinum
AACCGCTTGCGGACACCAAACGGTGAGTAATAGTGGACGAAACGGGCCAGAATCGGCCAAAACCGCGAATATTGATGACCGACACGTAAGCGCACCTTGGGGTCCAACAACTATGGAATTCGCTTCGGTACCCCAAAACGGTGAGTAATAGTGCACGAAACGGGCCAGAATCGGCCAGAATTGCGAGCGTTGACGACGGGCACGTAAACACACGTTGGGGCTCAACAACCATGCAAATCGCTTCGGGACACCAAACGGTGAGTAATAGTCCGCGAAACGGGCCAGAATCGGCCAAAACCGCGAGTGTTGATGACCGACACGTAAACGCACCCCGGGGTTCATCAATCGTGGAAATCACCCCGGGACCCCAAAACAGTGAGTAAGTCCACGAAACGGGCCAGAATCGGCCAAAACTGTGAGTGCTGATGACCGACACGTAAGCGCACCTTGGGGTCCAACAACTATGGAAATCACTTCGAAACCCCAAAACGGTGAGTAATAGTGGGCGAAACGGGCCAGAATCGGCCAGAATTGCGAGCGTTGACGATGGACACGTAAACGCACCTTGGGGTTCAACAACCATGGAAACCGCTTGCGGACACCAAACGGTGAGTAATAGTCCATGAAACGGGTCAGAATCGGCCAAAACCGCGAATATTGATGACCGACACGTAAGCGCACCTTGGGGTCCAACAACTATGGAATTCGCTTCGGAACCCCAAAACGGTGAGTAATAGTGCACGAAACGGACCAGAATCGGCCAGAATTGCGAGCGTTGACGACGGGCACGTAAACACACCTTGGGGTTCAACAACCACGGAAATCGCTTTGGGACACCAAACAGTTAGTAATAGTACACGAAACGGGTTAGAATCGGCCAAAACCGCGAGTGTTGGTGACCGACACGTAAACGCACCCCGGGGTTCATCAATCGTGGAAATCACCCGGGACCCCAAAACAGTGAGTAAGTCCACGAAACGGGCCAGAATCGGCCAAAACTGTGAGTGTTGATGACCGACACGTAAGCGCACCTTGGGGTCCAACAACTATGGAAATCACTTTGAAAACCAAAACGGTGAGTAATAGTGGACGAAACAGGCCAGAATCGGCCAGAATTGCGAGCGTTGACGACGGACACGTAAAGGCACCTTGGGGTTCAACAACCATGGAAAACCGCTTGCGGACACCAAACGGTGAGTAATAGTCCATGAAAAGGTCAGAATCGGCCAAAACCGCGAATATTGATGACCGACACGTAAGCACACCTTGGGGTCCAACAACTATGGAATTCGCTTCGGAACCCCAAAACGGTGAGTAATAGTGCACGAAACGGGCACAGAATCGGCCAGAATTGCGAGCGTTGACGACGGGCACGTAAACACACCTTGGGAGTTCAAACCACGGAAATCGCTTCGGGACACCGAATAGTCAGTAATGGTACACGAAACGGGTTAGAATCGGCCAAAACCACGAGTATTGATGACCGACAGGTAAACGCACCCCGGGGTTCGTCAATCATGGAAATCTCCCCGGGACCCCAAAACAGTGAATAATAGTCGACGAAACGGGCCAGAATCGGCCAAAACTGTGAGTGTTGATGACCGACACGTAAGCGCACCTTGGGGTCCAACAACTATGGAAATCGCTTCGAAAACCCAAAACTCTGAGTAATAGTGGACGAAACAGGCCAGAATCGGCCAAAATTGCGAGTGTTGACGACGGACACGTAAACGCACCTTGGGGTTCAACAACCATGGAAACCGCTTGCGGACACCAAACGGTGAGTAATAGTCCATGAAACGGGTCAGAATCGGCCAAAACCGTGAATATTGATGACCGACACGTAAGCGCACCTTGGGGTCCAACAACTATGGAATTCGCTTCGGAACCCCAAAACGATGAGTAATAGTGCACGAAACGGGCCACAATCGGCCAGAATTGCGAGCGTTGACGACGGGCACGTAAACACACCTTGGGGTTCAACAACCACGGAAATCGCTTCGGGACACCAAACAGTCAGTAATAGTACACGAAACGGGTTAGAATCGGCCAAAACCGCGAGTGTTGATGACCGACACGTAAACGCACCCCGGGGTTCATCAATCGTGGAAATCACCCCGGGCCCCCAAAACAGTGAGTAAGTCGACGAAACGGGCCAGAATCGGCCAAAACTGTGAGTGTTGATGACCGACACGTAAGCGCACCTTGGGGTCCAACAACAATGGAAATCACTTCGAAAACCCAAAACTCTAAGTAATAGTGCACGAAACAGGCCAGAATCGGCCAAAATTGCGAGCGTTGACGACGGACACGTAAACGCACCTTGGGGTTCAACAACCATGGAAACCGCTTGCGGACACCAAACGGTGAGTAATAGTCCATGAAACGGGTCAGAATCGGCCAAAACCGCGAATATTGATGACCGACACGTAAGCGCACCTTGGGGTCCAACAACTATGGAAATCACTTCGAAACCCCAAAACGGTGAGTTATAGTGCACGAAACGGGCCAGAATCGGCCAAAATTGCGAGCGTTGACGACGGGCACGTAAACACACCTTGGGGTTCAACAACCACGGAAATCGCTTCGGGACACCAAACAGTCAGTAATAGTACACGAAACGGGTCAGAATCGGAAAAACCGCGAGTGTTGATGACCGACAGGTAAACGCACCCCGGGGTTCGTCAATCGTGGAAATTTCCCCGGGACCCCAAAACAGTGAATAATAGTCGACGAAACGGGCCAGAATCGGCCAAAACTGTGAGTGTTGATGACGGACACGTAAGCGCACCTTGGGGTCCAACAACTATGGAAATCGCTTCGAAAACCCAAAACTCTGAGTAATAGTGGACGAAACAGGCCAGAATCTGCCAGAATTGCGAGCGTTGACGACGGACACGCAAACGCACCTCGGGGTTCAACAAGCATGGAAACCATTTGAGGACACCAAACGGTGAGTAATAGTCCATGAAACGGGTCGGAATCGGCCAAAACCGCGAGTATTGATGACCGACACGTAAGCGTACCTTGGGGTCCAACAACTATGGAAATCACTTCGGAACCCAAAACGGTGAGTAATAGTGCACGAAGCGGGCCAGAATCGGCTAGAATTGTGAGCATTGACGACGGGCCCGTAAACGCGCCTTGGGGTTCAACAACCAAGGAAATCACCCCGGGACCCCAAAACAGTGAGTAATAGTCCACGAAACGGGTCAGAATCGGCCAGACCCGCGGGTGTTGATGACCGACACGTAATCGCACCTTGGGATCCAAAAACTATGGAAATCTTTTTGAAAACAAAAACTGTGAGTAATAGTGCACGAAACGGATCGGCCAGAATTGCGAGCACTGACGACGGACACGTAAACGCAGCTTGGGGTTCAACAACCATGGCAACCATTTGGGGACACCAAACGGTGAGTAATAGTCCACGAAACGGGTCAGAATCGGCCAATACCGCGAATATTGATGACCGACACATAAGCGCACCTTGGGGTCCAACAACTATGGAAATCGCTTCGAAACCCCAAAACGGTGAGTAATAGTGGACGAAACGGGCCAGAATCGGCCAGAATTGCGAGCGTTGACGACGGACACGTAAACGCACCTTGGGGTTCAACAACCATGGAAACCGCTTGCGGACACCAAACGGTGAGTAATAGTCGACGAAACGGGCCAGAATCGGCCAAAACCGCGAATATTGATGACCGACACGTAAGCGCACCTTGGGGTCCAACAACTATGGAATTCGCTTCGGAACCCCAAAACGGTGAGTAATAGTGCACGAAACGGGCCAGAATCGGCCAGAATTGCGAGCGTTGACGACGGGCACGTAAACACACGTTGGGGCTCAACAACCATGCAAATCGCTTCGGGACACCAAACGGTGAGTAATAGTCCGCGAAACGGGCCAGAATCGGCCAAAACCGCGAGTGTTGATGACCGACACGTAAACGCACCCCGGGGTTCATCAATCGTGGAAATCACCCCGGGACCCCAAAACAGTGAGTAAGTCCACGAAACGGGCCAGAATCGGCCAAAACTGTGAGTGCTGATGACCGACACGTAAGCGCACCTTGGGGTCCAACAACTATGGAAATCACTTCGAAACCCCAAAACGGTGAGTAATAGTGGGCGAAACGGGCCAGAATCGGCCAGAATTGCGAGCGTTGACGATGGACACGTAAACGCACCTTGGGGTTCAACAACCATGGAAACCGCTTGCGGACACCAAACGGTGAGTAATAGTCCATGAAACGGGTCAGAATCGGCCAAAACCGCGAATATTGATGACCGACACGTAAGCGCACCTTGGGGTCCAAACAACTATGGAATTCGCTTCGGAACCCCAAAACGGTGAGTAATAGTGCACGAAACGGACCAGAATCGGCCAGAATTGCGAGCGTTGACGACGGGCACGTAAACACACCTTGGGGTTCAACAACCACGGAAATCGCTTTGGGACACCAAACAGTTAGTTAGTACACGAAACGGGTTAGAATCGGCCAAAACCGCGAGTGTTGGTGACCGACACGTAAACGCACCCCGGGGTTCATCAATCGTGGAAATCACCCCGGGACCCCAAAACAGTGAGTAAGTCCACGAAAGGGCCAGAATCGGCCAAAACTGTGAGTGTTGATGACCGACACGTAAGCGCACCTTGGGGTCCAACAACTATGGAAATCACTTTGAAAACCAAAAACGGTGAGTAATAGTGGACGAAACAGGCCAGAATCGGCCAGAATTGCGAGCGTTGACGACGGACACGTAAAGGCACCTTGGGGTTCAACAACCATGGAAACCGCTTGCGGACACCAAACGGTGAGTAATAGTCCATGAAACAGGTCAGAATCGGCCAAAACCGCGAATATTGATGACCGACACGTAAGCACCCTTGGGGTCCAAACTATGGAATTCGCTTCGGAACCCCAAAACGGTGAGTAATAGTGCACGAAACGGGCCAGAATCGGCCAGAATTGCGAGCGTTGACGACGGGCACGTAAACACACCTTGGAGTTCAACAACCACGGAAATCGCTTCGGGACACCGAATAGTCAGTAATGGTACACGAAACGGGTTAGAATCGGCCAAAACCACGAGTATTGATGACCGACAGGTAAACGCACCCCG
Source organism: Hordeum marinum (assembly GCA_022496015.1). NCBI lineage: Eukaryota > Viridiplantae > Streptophyta > Magnoliopsida > Poales > Poaceae > Hordeum > Hordeum marinum. The sequence goes on from JAAAWK010001125.1 coordinate 5,131, forward strand.
GGTTCGTCAATCATGGAAATCTCCCCGGGACCCCAAAACAGTGAATAATAGTCGACGAAACGGGCCAGAATCGGCCAAAACTGTGAGTGTTGATGACCGACATGTAAGCGCACCTTGGGGTCCAACAACTATGGAAATCGCTTCGAAAACCCAAAACTCTGAGTAATAGTGGACGAAACGGGCCAGAATCGGCCCAGAATTGCGAGCGTTGACGACGGACACGTAAACGCACCTCGGGGTTCAACAAGCATGGAAACCATTGAGGACACCAAACGGTGAGTAATAGTCCATGAAACGGGTCAGAATCGGCCAAAACCGTGAGTATTGATGACCGACACGTAAGCGTAGCTTGGGGTCAACAACTATGGAAATCACTTCGGAACCCCAAAACGTGAGTAATAGTGCAAAAACGGGCCAGAATCGGCTAGAATTGCGAGCATTGACGACGGGCACGTAACGCGCCTTGGGGTTCAACAACCATGGAAATCACCCCGGGACCCCAAAACAGTGAGTAATAGTCACGAAACGGGTCAGAATCGGCCAGACCCGCGGGTGTTGATGACGACACGTAAGCGCACCTTGGGATCCAACAACTATGGAAATCTTTTTGAAAACCAAAAACTGTGAGTAATAGTGCACGAAACGGCGGCCAGAATTGCGAGCACTGACGACGGACACGTAAACGCACTTGGGGTTCAACAACCATGGCAACCATTTGGGGACACCAAACAGTGGAGTAATAGTCCACGAAACGGGTCAGAATCGGCCAATACCGCGAATATTGATGACCGACATAAGCGCACCTTGGGGTCCAACAACTATGGAAATCGCTTCGGAACCCCAAAACGGTGAGTAATAATGCACGAAACGGGCCAGAATCGGCCAGAATTCGAGCGTTGACGACGGGCACGTAAACACACTTGGGGTTCAACAACCATGCAAATCGCTTCGGGACACCAAACGGTGAGTAATAGTCCGCGAAACGGGCAGAATCGGCCAAAACCGCGAGTGTGATGACCGACAGGTAAACGCACCCCGGGGTTCATCAATCGTAGAAATCTCCCCGGGACCCCAAAACAGTGAATAATAGTCGACGAAACGGGCCAGAATCGGCCAAAACTGTGAGTGCTGATGACCGACACGTAAGCGCACCTTGGGGTCCAACAACTATGGAAATCACTTCGAAACCCCAAAACTCTGAGTAATAGTGGACGACGAAACGGGCCAGAATCGGCCAGAATTGCGAGCGTTGACGACGGACACGTAAACGCATCTTGGGGTTCAACAACCATGGAAACCGCTTGCGGACACCAAACGGTGAGTAATAGTCCATGAAACGGGTCAGAATCGGCCAAAACCGCGAATATTGATGACCGACACGTAACGCACCTTGGGGTCCAACAAATGGAATTCCTTCGGGACCCCAAAACGGTGAGTAATAGTGCACGAAACGGGCCAGAATCGGCCAGAATGTGAGCGTTGACGACGGCACGTAACACACTTGGGGTCAACAACCATGGAAATCTTCGGGACCCAAACGGTGAGTAATAGTGCGAAACGGGCCAGAATCGGCCAAACCGCGAGTGTTGATGACGACACGTAAACGCACCCGGGGTTATCAATGGAAATCACCCCGGGACCCAAAACAGTGAGTAGTCCGCGAAACGGGCCAGAATCGGCCAAAACGTGGTTGATGACCGACACGTAAGCGCACCTTGGGGTCCAACAACTATGGAAATCACTTCGAAACCCCAAAACGGTGAGTAATAGTGCACGAAACGGGCCAGAATCGGCCAGAATTGCGAGCGTTGACGACGGACACGTAAACGCACCTTGGGGTTCAATAACATGGAAATCGCTTGCGGACACCAAACGGTGAGTAATAGTCCAGAAACGGGTCAGAATCGGCCAAAACCGCGAATATTGATGACCGACACGTAAAGCGCACCTTGGGGTCCAACAACTATGGAAATCGCTTCGGAACCACAAAACGGTGAGTAATAGTGCACGAAACGGCCAGAATCGGCCAAAATTGCGAGCGTTGACGACGGGCACGTAACAGACCTTGGGGTCAACAACACCGAAATCGTTTGGACACCAACGGTAGTAATAGTACACGAAACGGGCCAGAATCGGCCAAAACCGCGAGAGTGTTGATGACCGACACGTAAACGCACCCCGGGGTTCATCAATCGTGGAAATCACCCGGGACCCCAAAACAGTGAGTAAAGTCCACGAAACGGGCCAGAATCGGCCAAAACTGTGAGTGTTGATGACCGACACGTAAGCGCACCTTGGGGTCAAACAACTATGGAAATCACTTGAAACCAAAACGGTGAGTAATAGTGACGAAAAGGCCAGAATCGGCCAGAATTGCGAGCGTTGACGACGGACACGTAAACGCACCTTGGGGTTCAACAACCATGAAACAAACGCTTGCGGACACCAAACAGTGAGTAATAGTCCAAAACAGGTCAGAATCGGCCAAAACCGCGAATATTGATGACCGACACGTAAGCACCCTTGGGGTCCACAACTATGGAATTCGCTTCGGAACCCCAAAACGGTGAGTAATAGTGCACGAAACGGGCCAGAATCGGCCAGAATTGCGAGCGTTGACGACGCACGAAACACACCTTGGAGTTCAACAACCACATGGAAATCGCTTCGGGACACCAAAAGTGAGTAAGTACACGAAACGGGAGAATCGGCCAAAACGAGTATTGATGACCGACACGTAAACGCACCCCGGGGTTCAATCATGGAAACCCGGGACCCACAAAACAGTGATAATAGTCGACGAAACGGGCCAGAATCGGCCAAAAGTGATTGATGACCGACACGTAAGCGCACCTTGGGGTCCAACAACTATGGAATCGCTTCGGAACCCAAAACTGAGTAATAGTGACGAAACGGGCCAGAATCGGCCAGAATTGCGAGCGTTGACGACGGACACGTAACGCACCTGGGTTCAACAACCATGGAAACCATTTGAGGACACCAAACGGTGAGTAATAGTACAGAAACGGGTAGAATCGGCCAAAACCGTGAGTATTGATGACCGACACGTAAGCGTAGCGGGGTCAACAATATGGAAATCCCCGGGAACCCCAAAACGGTAGTAATAGTCACGAAACGGGCCAGAATCGGCTAGAATTGCGAGCATTGACGACGGGCACGTAACGCGCCTTGGGGTCCAACAACATGGAAATCCCGAACCCCAAACAATGAGTAATAGTCCACGAAACGGGCCAGAATCGGCAGAGCGAGGTTGACGACGACACGTAAACGCACCTTGGGGTTCAACAACATGGAAATCATTTGAAACCAAACGGTGAGTAATAGCACGAAACGGATCGGCCAGAATTGCGAGCACTGACGACGGACACGTAAACGCACCTTGGGGTCCAACAACATGGCAACATTGGGACCCCAAAACGGTAGTAATAGTGCACGAAACGGGCCAGAATCGGCAATAGCGAATATTGATGACCGCACATAAGCGCACCTTGGGGTCAACAACATGGAAATCATCCTTCGGAACCCCAAAATGAGTAATATGCACGAAACGGGCAGAATCGGCCAGAATTTCGGCGTTGACGACGCACGTAAGCGCACCTTGGGTCAACAACCATGGCAAATCGCTTGAAACACCAAACGGTGAGTAATAGTCCGCGAAACGGGCCAGAATCGGCCAAAAACGCGTGTGATGACCGACACGTAAACGCACCGGGGTTCACAATCGTGGAAATCACCGGGACCCCAAAACAGTGAGTAAGTCCACGAAACGCGCCAGAATCAGCCAAAATGTGATGCTGATGATCGACACATAAGCGCACCTTGGGGTCCAACAACTATGGAAATCGCTTCGAAACCCCAAAACTGAGTAATAGTGGACGAAACGGGCCAGAATCGGCCAGAATTTGCGAGCGTTGACGACGGGCACGTAAACGCACCTTGGGGTTCAACAACCATGAAACCGCTTGCGGACACCAAACGGTGAGTAATAGTCCATGAAACGGGTCAGAATCGGCCAAAACCGCGAATATTGATGACCGACAGTAAACGCACCCCGGGGTTCATCAATCGTAGAAACTCCCGGGACCCCAAAACAGTGAATAAGTCGACGAAACGGGCCAGAATCAGCCAAAACTGTGAGTGATGATGACCGACACGTAAGCGCACCTTGGGGTCCAACAACTATGGAAATCACTTCGAAACCCCAAAACTCTGAGTAATAGTGGACGAAACGGGCCAGAATCGGCCAGAATTGCGAGCGTTGACGACGGACACGTAAACGCACCTTGGGGTTCAACAACCATGGAAACCGCTTGCGGACACCAAACGGTGAGTAATAGTCCATGAAACGGGTCAGAATCGGCCAAAACCGCGAATATTGATGACCGACACGTAAGCGCACCTTGGGGTCCAACAACTATGGAATTCGCTTCGGAACCCCAAAACGGTGAGTAATAGTGCACGAAACGGGCCAGAATCGGCCAGAATTGTGAGCGTTGACGACGGGCACGTAAACACACGTTGGGGCTCAACAACCATGCAAATCGCTTCGGGACACCAAACGGTGAGTAATAGTCCGCGAAACGGGCCAGAATCGGCCAAAACCGCGAGTGTTGATGACCGACACGTAAACGCACCCCGGGGTTTATCAATCGTGGAAATCACCCCGGGACCCCAAAACAGTGAGTAAGTCCGCGAAACGGGCCAGAATCGGCCAAAACTGTGAGTGCTGATGACCGACACGTAAGCGCACCTTGGGGTCCAACAACTATGGAAATCACTTCGAAACCCCAAAACGGTGAGTAATAGTGGGCGAAACGGGCCAGAATCGGCCAGAATTGCGAGCGTTGACGACGGACACGTAAACGCACCTTGGGGTTCAATAACCATGGAAACCGCTTGCGGACACCAAACGGTGAGTAATAGTCCATGAAACGGGTCAGAATCGGCCAAAACCGCGAATATTGATGACCGACACGTAAGCGCACCTTGGGGTCCAACAACTATGGAATTCGCTTCGGAACCACAAAACGGTGAGTAATAGTGCACGAAACGGACCAGAATCGGCCAGAATTGCGAGCGTTGACGACGGGCACGTAAACAGACCTTGGGGTTCAACAACCGAAATCGCTTTGGGACACCAAACAGTAGTAATAGTACACGAAACGGGTTAGAATCGGCCAAAACCGCGAGTGTTGATGACCGACACGTAAACGCACCCCGGGGTTCATCAATCGTGGAAATCACCCCGGGACCCCAAAACAGTGAGTAAGTCCACGAAACGGGCCAGAATCGGCCAAAACTGTGAGTGTTGATGACCGACACGTAAGCGCACCTTGGGTCAAACAACTATGGAAATCACTTTGAAAACCAAAAACGGTGAGTAATAGTGGACGAAACAGGCCAGAATCGGCCAGAATTGCGAGCGTTGACGACGGACACGTAAACGCACCTTGGGGTTCAACAACCATGGAAACCGCTTGCGGACACCAAACGGTGAGTAATAGTCCATTAAACAGGTCAGAATCGGCCAAAACCGCGAATATTGATGACCGACACGTAAGCACACCTTGGGGTCCAACAACTATGGAATTCGCTTCGGAACCCCAAAACGGTGAGTAATAGTGCACGAAACGGGCCAGAATCGGCCAGAATTGCGAGCGTTGACGACGGGCACGTAAACACACCTTGGAGTTCAACAACCACGGAAATCGCTTCGGGACACCAAATAGTCAGTAATGGTACACGAAACGGGTTAGAATCGGCCAAAACCACGAGTATTGATGACCGACAGGTAAACGCACCCCGGGGTTCGTCAATCATGGAAATCTCCCCGGGACCCCAAAACAGTGAATAATAGTCGACGAAACGGGCCAGAATCGGCCAAAACTGTGAGTGTTGATGACCGACACGTAAGCGCACCTTGGGGTCCAACAACTATGGAAATCGCTTCGAAAACCCAAAACTCTGAGTAATAGTGGACGAAACGGGCCAGAATCGGCTAGAATTGCGAGCGTTGACGACGGACACGTAAACGCACCTCGGGGTTCAACAAGCATGGAAACCATTTGAGGACACCAAACGGTGAGTAATAGTCCATGAAACGGGTCAGAATCGGCCAAAACCGTGAGTATTGATGACCGACACGTAAGCGTAGCTTGGGGTCCAACAACTATGGAAATCACTTCGGAACCCCAAAACGGTTAGTAATAGTGCACGAAACGGGCCAGAATCGGCTAGAATTGCGAGCATTGACGACGGGCACGTAAACGCGCCTTGGGGTTCAACAACCATGGAAATCACCCCGAGACCCCAAAACAATGAGTAATAGTCCACGAAACGGGTCAGAATCGGCCAGACCCGCGGGTGTTGATGACCGACACGTAAGCGCACCTTGGGATCCAACAACTATGGAAATTTTTGAAAACCAAAAACTGTGAGTAATAGTGCACGAAACGGATCGGCCAGAATTGCGAGCACTGACGACGGACACGTAAACGCACCTTGGGGTTCAACAACCATGGCAACCATTTGGGGACACCAAACGGTGAGTAATAGTCCACGAAACGGGTCAGAATCGGCCAATACCGCGAATATTGATGACCGACATAAGCGCACCTTGGGGTCCAACAACTATGGAAATCGCTTCGGAACCCCAAAACGGTGAGTAATAATGCACGAAACGGGCCAGAATCGGCCAGAATTTCGAGCGTTGACGACGGGCACGTAAACACACCTTGGGGTTCAACAACCATGCAAATCGCTTCGGGACACCAAACGGTGAGTAATAGTCCGCGAAACGGGCCAGAATCGGCCAAAACCACGAGTGTTGATGACCGACAGGTAAACGCACCCCGGGGTTCATCAATCGTGGAAATCACCCCGGGACCCCAAAACAGTGAGTAAGTCCACGAAACGCGCCAGAATCAGCCAAAACTGTGAGTGCTGATGATCGACACGTAAGCGCACCTTGGGGTCCAACAACTATGGAAATCACTTCGAAACCCCAAAACTCTGAGTAATAGTGGACGAAACGGGCCAGAATCGGCCAGAATTGCGAGCGTTGACGACGGACACGTAAACGCACCTTGGGGTTCAACAACCATGGAAACCGCTTGCGGACACCAAACGGTGAGTAATAGTCCATGAAACGGGTCAGAATCGGCCAAAACCGCGAATATTGATGACCGACACGTAAGCGCACCTTGGGGTCCAACAACTATGGAATTCGCTTCGGAACCCCAAAACGGTGAGTAATAGTGCACGAAACGGGCCAGAATCGGCCAGAATTGCGAGCGTTGACGACGGGCACGTAAACACACGTTGGGGCTCAACAACCATGCAAATCGCTTCGGGACACCAAACGGTGAGTAATAGTCCGCGAAACGGGCCAGAATCGGCCAAAACCGCGAGTGTTGATGACCGACACGTAAACGCACCCCGGGTTCATCAATCGTGGAAATCACCCGGGACCCCAAAACAGTGAGTAAGTCCACGAAACGGGCCAGAATCGGCCAAAACTGTGAGTGCTGATGACCGACACGTAAGCGCACCTTGGGGTCCAACAACTATGGAAATCACTTCGAAACCCCAAAACGGTGAGTAATAGTGGGCGAAACGGGCCAGAATCGGCCAGAATTGCGAGCGTTGACGACGGACACGTAAACGCACCTTGGGGTTCAACAACCATGGAAACCGCTTGCGGACACCAAACGGTGAGTAATAGTCCATGAAACGGGTCAGAATCGGCCAAAACCGCGAATATTGATGACCGACACGTAAGCGCACCTTGGGGTCCAACAACTATGGAATTCGCTTCGGAACCCCAAAACGGTGAGTGAATAGTGCACGAAACGGGCCAGAATCAGCCAGAATTGCGAGCGTTGACGACGGGCACGTAAACACACCTTGGGTTCAACAACCACGGAAATCGCTTCGGGACACTAAACAGTCAGTAATAGTACACGAAACGGGTTAGAATCGGCCAAAACCGCGAGTGTTGATGACCGACACGTAAACGCACCCGGGGTTCATCAATCGTGGAAATCACCCCGGGACCCCAAAACAGTGAGTAAGTCCACGAAACGGGCCAGAATCGGCCAAAACTGTGAGTGTTGATGACCGACACGTAAGCGCACCTTGGGGTCAAACAACTATGGAAATCACTTTGAAAACCAAAAACGGTGAGTAATAGTGGACGAACAGGCCAGAATCGGCCAGAATTGCGAGCGTTGACGACGGACACGTAAACGCACCTTGGGGTTCAACAACCATGGAAACCGCTTGCGGACACCAAACGGTGAGTAATAGTCCATTAAACAGGTCAGAATCGGCCAAAACCGCGAATATTGATGACCGACACGTAAGCACACCTTGGGGTCCAACAACTATGGAATTCGCTTCGGAACCCCAAAACGGTGAGTAATAGTGCACGAAACGGGCCAGAATCGGCCAGAATTGCGAGCGTTGACGACGGGCACGTAAACACACCTTGGAGTTCAACAACCACGGAAATCGCTTCGGGACACCAAATAGTCAGTAATGGTACACGAAACGGGTTAGAATCGGCCAAAACCACGAGTATTGATGACCGACAGGTAAACGCACCCCGGGGTTCGTCAATCATGGAAATCTCCCCGGGACCCCAAAACAGTGAATAATAGTCGACGAAACGGGCCAGAATCGGCCAAAACTGTGAGTGTTGATGACCGACACGTAAGCGCACCTTGGGGTCCAACAACTATGGAAATCGCTTCGAAAACCCAAAACTCTGAGTAATAGTGGACGAAACGGGCCAGAATCGGCTAGAATTGCGAGCGTTGACGACGGACACGTAAACGCACCTCGGGGTTCAACAAGCATGGAAACCATTTGAGGACACCAAACGGTGAGTAATAGTCCATGAAACGGGTCAGAATCGGCCAAAACCGTGAGTATTGATGACCGACACGTAAGCGTAGCTTGGGGTCCAACAACTATGGAAATCACTTCGGAACCCCAAAACGGTTAGTAATAGTGCACGAAACGGGCCAGAATCGGCTAGAATTGCGAGCATTGACGACGGGCACGTAAACGCGCCTTGGGGTTCAAAACCATGGAAATCACCCCGAGACCCCAAAACAATGAGTAATAGTCCACGAAACGGGTCAGAATCGGCCAGACCGCGGGTGTTGATGACCGACACGTAAGCGCACCTTGGGATCCAACAACTATGGAAATCTTTTTGAAAACCAAAAACTGTGAGTAATAGTGCACGAAACGGATCGGCCAGAATTGCGAGCACTGACGACGGACACGTAAACGCACCTTGGGGTTCAACAACCATGGCAACCATTTGGGGACACCAAACGGTGAGTAATAGTCCACGAAACGGGTCAGAATCGGCCAATACCGCGAATATTGATGACCGACACATAAGCGCACCTTGGGGTCCAACAACTATGGAAATCGCTTCGGAACCCCAAAACGGTGAGTAATAATGCACGAAACGGGCCAGAATCGGCCAGAATTTCGAGCGTTGACGACGGGCACGTAAACACACCTTGGGGTTCAACAACCATGCAAATCGCTTCGGGACACCAAACGGTGAGTAATAGTCCGCGAAACGGGCCAGAATCGGCCAAAACCACGAGTGTTGATGACCGACAGGTAAACGCACCCCGGGGTTCATCAATCGTGGAAATCACCCGGGACCCCAAAACAGTGAGTAAGTCCACGAAACGCGCCAGAATCAGCCAAAACTGTGAGTGCTGATGATCGACACGTAAGCGCACCTTGGGGTCCAACAACTATGGAAATCACTTCGAAACCCCAAAACTCTGAGTAATAGTGGACGAAACGGGCCAGAATCGGCCAGAATTGCGAGCGTTGACGACGGACACGTAAACGCACCTTGGGGTTCAACAACCATGGAAACCGCTTGCGGACACCAAACGGTGAGTAATAGTCCATGAAACGGGTCAGAATCGGCCAAAACCGCGAATATTGATGACCGACACGTAAGCGCACCTTGGGGTCCAACAACTATGGAATTCGCTTCGGAACCCCAAAACGGTGAGTAATAGTGCACGAAACGGCCAGAATCAGCCAGAATTGCGAGCGTTGACGACGGGCACGTAAACACACCTTGGAGTTCAACAACCACGGAAATCGCTTCGGGACACTAAACAGTCAGTAATAGTACACGAAACGGGTTAGAATCGGCCAAAACCGCGAGTGTTGATGACCGACACGTAAACGCACCCCGGGGTTCATCAATCGTGGAAATCACCCGGGACCCCAAAACAGTGAGTAAGTCCACGAAACGGGCCAGAATCGGCCAAAACTGTGAGTGTTGATGACCGACACGTAAGCGCACCTTGGGGTCAAACAACTATGGAAATCACTTTGAAAACCAAAAACGGTGAGTAATAGTGGACGAAACAGGCCAGAATCGGCCAGAATTGCGAGCGTTGACGACGGACACGTAAACGCACCTTGGGGTTCAACAACCATGGAAACCGCTTGCGGACACCAAACGGTGAGTAATAGTCCATAAACAGGTCAGAATCGGCCAAAACCGCGAATATTGATGACCGACACGTAAGCACACCTTGGGTCCAACAACTATGGAATTCGCTTCGGAACCCCAAAACGGTGAGTAATAGTGCACGAAACGGGCCAGAATCGGCCAGAATTGCGAGCGTTGACGACGGGCACGTAAACACACCTTGGAGTTCAACAACCACGGAAATCGCTTCGGGACACCAAATAGTCAGTAATGGTACACGAAACGGGTTAGAATCGGCCAAAACCACGAGTATTGATGACCGACAGGTAAACGCACCCCGGGGTTCGTCAATCATGGAAATCTCCCGGGACCCCAAAACAGTGAATAATAGTCGACGAAACGGGCCAGAATCGGCCAAAACGCGATGTTGATGACCGACACGTAAGCGCACCTTGGGGTCCAACAACTATGGAAATCGCTTCGAAAACCCAAAACTGAGTAATAGTGGACGAAAGGGCCAGAATCGGCTAGAATTGCGAGCGTTGACGACGGACACGTAAACGCACCTCGGGGTTCAACAAGCATGGAAACCATTTGAGGACACCAAACGGTGAGTAATAGTCCATGAAACGGGTCAGAATCGGCCAAAACCGAGTATTGATGACCGACACGTAAGCGTAGCTTGGGTCCAACAACTATGGAAATCACTTCGGAACCCCAAAACGGTTAGTAATAGTGCACGAAACGGGCCAGAATCGGCTAGAATTGCGAGCATTGACGACGGGCACGTAAACGCGCCTGGGGTTCAACAACCATGGAAATCACCCCGAGACCCCAAAAAATGAGTAATAGTAATAGTCCACGAAACGGGTCAGAATCGGCCAGACCCGCGGGTGTTGATGACCGACACGTAAGCGCACCTTGGGATCCAACAACTATGGAAATCTTTTGAAAACCAAAAATGTGAGTAGAATAGTGCACGAAACGGATCGGCCAGAATTGCGAGCATGACGACGGACACGTAAACGCACCTTGGGGTCAACAACCATGGAACCATTGGGGACACCAAACGGTGAGTAATAGTCCACGAAACGGGTCAGAATCGGCCAAACCGCGAATATTGATGACGACACATAAGCGCACCTTGGGGTCAACACAACTATGGAAATCGCTTCGGAACCCAAAACGGTGAGTAATAAGCACGAAACGGGCCAGAATCGGCCAGAATTTCGAGCGTTGACGACGGGCACGTAAACACCTTGGGGTTCAACAACCATGCAAATCGCTTCGGGACACCAAACGGTGAGTAGTAATAGTCCGCACGGGCCAGAATCGGCCAAAACCACGAGTGTTGATGACCGACAGGTAAAGCGCACCCCGGGGTTCATCAATCGTGGAAATCACCCCGGGACCCCAAAACAGGAGTAAGTCCACGAAACGCGCCAGAATCGCCAAATGTGAGTGCTGATGATCGACACGTAAAGCGCACCTTGGGGTCCAACAACTATGGAAATCACTTCGAAACCCAAAACTCTGAGTAATAGTGGACGAAACGGGCCAGAATCGGCCAACCAGAATTGCGAGCGTTGACGACGGACACGTAAACGCACCTTGGGGTTCAACAACATGGAAACCGCTTCGGACACCAAACGGTGAGTAATAGTCACGAAACGGGCCAGAATCGGCCAAAACCGCGAATATTGATGACCGACACGTAAAGCGCACCTTGGGGTCCAACAACTATGGAATTCGCTTCGGAACCCCAAAACGGTGAGTAATAGTGCACGAAACGGGCCAGAATCGGCCAGAATTGCGAGCGTTGACGACGGGCAACGTAAACACACGTTGGGGCCTCAACAACCATGCAAATCGCTTCGGGACACACGGTGAGTAATAGTCCGCGAAAACGGGCCAGAATCGGCCAAAACCGCGAGTGTTGATGACCGACACGTAAACGCACCCCGGGGTTTCATCAATCGTGGAAATCACCCGGGACCCCAAAACAGTGAGTAAGTCCACGAAACGGGCCAGAATCGGCCAAAACTGTGAGTGCTGATGACCGACACGAAGCGCACCTTGGGGTCCAACAACTATGGAAATCACTTCGAAACCCAAAAACGGTGAGTAATAGTGGGCGAACGGGCAGAATCGGCCAGAATTGCGAGCGTTGACGACGGACCGTAAACGCACCTTGGGGTTCAACAAACCATGGAAACCGCTTGCGGACACCAAACGTGAGTAATAGTCCATGAAACGGGTAAGAATCGGCCAAAACCGCGAATATTGATGACCGACACGTAAGCGCACCTTGGGGTCAACAACATGGAATTCGCTTCGGAACCCCAAAACGGTGAGTAAAGTGCACGAAAGGGCCAGAATCAGCCAGAATTGCGAGAGCGTTGACGACGGGCACGTAAAACACACCTTGGGAGTTCAACAAACCACGGAAAATCGCTTCGGGACACTAAACAGTCAGTAATAGTACACGAAACGGGTTAGAATCGGCCAAAACCGCGAGTGTGATGACCGACACGTAAACGCACCCCGGGGTTCATCAATCGTGGAAAATCCACCCGGGACCCCAAAACAGTGAGTAAGTCCACGAACGGGCCAGAATCGGCCAAAACGTGAGTGTTGATGACCGACACGTAAGCGCACCTTGGGTCAAACAACTATGGAAATCACTTTGAAAACCAAAACGGTGAGTAATAGTGGACGAAACAGGCCAGAATCGGCCAGAATTGCGCGCGTTGACGACGGACACGTAAACGCACCTTGGGGTTCAACAACCATGGAAACCGCTTGCGGACACCAAAACGGTGAGTAATAGTCCATTAAACAGGTCAAATCGGCCAAAAAACCGCGAATATTGATGACCGACACGTAAGCACACTTGGGGTCCAACAACTATGGAACGCTTCGGAACCCCAAAACGGTGAGTAATAGTGCACGAAACGGGCCAGAATCGGCCAAGAATTGCGAGCGTTGACGACGGGCACGTAAACACACCTTGGAGTTCAACAACCACGGAAATCGCTTCGGGACACCAAATAGTCAGTAATGGTACACGAAACGGGTTAGAATCGGCCAAAACACGAGTATGATGACCGACAGGTAAACGCACCCGGGGTTTCGTCAATCATGGAAATTCCCCGGGACCCCAAAACAGTGAATATAGTCGACGAAACGGGCCAGAATCGGCCACCAAAACTGTGAGTGTTGATGACCGACACGTAAGCGCACCTTGGGGTCCAACAACTATGGAAATCGCTTCGAAAACCCAAAACTCTGAGTAATAGTGGACGAAACGCGGCCAGAATCGGAGAATTGCGAGCGTTGACGAAGGACACGTAAACGCACTCGGGGTTCAACAAGCATGGAAACCATTTGAGGACACCAAACGGTGAGTAATAGTCCATGAAAACGGGGTCAGAATCGGCCAAAACCGTGAGTATTGATGACCGACACGTAAGCGTAGCTTGGGGTCCAACAACTATGGAAATCACTTCGGAACCCCAAAACGGTGAGTAATAGTGGACGAAACGGGCCAGAATCGGCTAGAATTGCGAGCATTGACGACGGGCACGTAAACGCGCCTTGGGGTTCAACAACCATGGAAATCACCCCGAGACCCCAAAACAATGAGTAATAGTCCACGAAACGGGTCAGAATCGGCCAGACCCGCGGGTGTTGATGACCGACACGTAAGCGCACCTTGGGATCCAACAACTATGGAAATCTTTTTGAAAACCAAAAACTGTGAGTAATAGTGCACGAAACGGATCGGCCAGAATTGCGAGCACTGACGACGGACACGTAAACGCACCTTGGGGTTCAACAACCATGGCAACCATTTGGGGACACCAAACGGTGAGTAATAGTCCACGAAACGGGTCAGAATCGGCCAATACCGCGAATATTGATGACCGACACATAAGCGCACCTTGGGGTCCAACAACTATGGAAATCGCTTCGGAACCCCAAAACGGTGAGTAATAATGCACGAAACGGGCCAGAATCGGCCAGAATTTCGAGCGTTGACGACGGGCACGTAAACACACCTTGGGGTTCAACAACCATGCAAATCGCTTCGGGACACCAAACGGTGAGTAATAGTCCGCGAAACGGGCCAGAATCGGCCAAAACCACGAGTGTTGATGACCGACAGTAAACGCACCCCGGGGTTCATCAATCGTGGAAATCACCCCGGGACCCCAAAACAGTGAGTAAGTCCACGAAACGCGCCAGAATCAGCCAAAACTGTGAGTGCTGATGATCGACACGTAAGCGCACCTTGGGGTCCAACAACTATGGAAATCACTTCGAAACCCCAAAACTCTGAGTAATAGTGGACGAAACGGGCCAGAATCGGCCAGAATGCGAGCGTTGACGACGGACACGTAAACGCACCTTGGGGTTCAACAACCATGGAAACCGCTTGCGGACACCAAACGGTGAGTAATAGTCCATGAAACGGGTCAGAATCGGCCAAAACCGCGAATATTGATGACCGACACGTAAGCGCACCTTGGGGTCCAACAACTATGGAATTCGCTTCGGAACCCCAAAACGGTGAGTAATAGTGCACGAAACGGGCCAGAATCGGCCAGAATTGCGAGCGTTGACGACGGGCACGTAAACACACGTTGGGGCTCAACAACCATGCAAATCGCTTCGGGACACCAAACGGTGAGTAATAGTCCGCGAAACGGGCCAGAATCGGCCAAAACCGCGAGTGTTGATGACCGACACGTAAACGCACCCCGGGGTTCATCAATCGTGGAAATCACCCCGGGACCCCAAAACAGTGAGTAAGTCCACGAAACGGGCCAGAATCGGCCAAAACTGTGAGTGCTGATGACCGACACGTAAGCGCACCTTGGGGTCCAACAACTATGGAAATCACTTCGAAACCCCAAAACGGTGAGTAATAGTGGGCGAAACGGGCCAGAATCGGCCAGAATTGCGAGCGTTGACGACGGACACGTAAACGCACCTTGGGGTTCAACAACCATGGAAACCGCTTGCGGACACCAACGGTGAGTAATAGTCCATGAAACGGGCAGAATCGGCCAAAACCGCGAATATTGATGACCGACACGTAAGCGCACCTTGGGGTCCAACAACTATGGAATTCGCTTCGGAACCCCAAAACGGTGAGTAATAGTGCACGAAACGGGCCAGAATCGGCCAGAATTGCGAGCGTTGACGACGGGCACGTAAACACATTGGGGTTCAACAACCACGGAAATCGCTTCGGGACACCAAACAGTTAGTAATAGTACCGAAACGGGTTAGAATCGGCCAAAACCGCGAGTGTTGATGACCGACACGTAAACGCACCCCGGGGTTCATCAATCGTGGAAATCACCCCGGGACCCCAAAACAGTGAGTAAGTCCACGAAACGGGCCAGAATCGGCCAAAACTGTGAGTGTTGATGACCGACACGTAAGCGCACCTTGGGGTCAAACAACTATGGAAATCACTTTGAAACCAAAAACGGTGAGTAATAGTGGACGAAACAGGCCAGAATCGGCCAGAATTGCGAGCGTTGACGACGGACACGTAAACGCACCTTGGGGTTCAACAACCATGGAAACCGCTTGCGGACACCAAACGGTGAGTAATAGTCCATTAAACAGGTCAGAATCGGCCAAAACCGCGAATATTG
Organism: Hordeum marinum; assembly: GCA_022496015.1. Lineage (NCBI taxonomy): Eukaryota > Viridiplantae > Streptophyta > Magnoliopsida > Poales > Poaceae > Hordeum > Hordeum marinum. The sequence goes on from JAAAWK010001125.1 coordinate 21,310, forward strand.
ATGACCGACACGTAAGCACACCTTGGGGTCCAACAACTATGGAATTCGCTTCGGAACCCCAAAACGGTGAGTAATAGTGCACGAAACGGGCCAGAATCGGCCAGAATTGCGAGCGTTGACGACGGGCACGTAAACACACCTTGGAGTTCAACAACCACGGAAATCGCTTCGGGACACCAATAGTCAGTAATGGTACACGAAACGGGTTAGAATCGGCCAAAACCACGAGTATTGATGACCGACAGGTAAACGCACCCCGGGGTTCGTCAATCATGGAAATCTCCCCGGGACCCCAAAACAGTGAATAATAGTCGACGAAACGGGCCAGAATCGGCCAAAACTGTGAGTGTTGATGACCGACACGTAAGCGCACCTTGGGGTCCAACAACTATGGAAATCGCTTCGAAAACCCAAAACTCTGAGTAATAGTGGACGAAACGGGCCAGAATCGGCTAGAATTGCGAGCGTTGACGACGGACACGTAAACGCACCTCGGGGTTCAACAAGCATGGAAACCATTTGAGGACACCAAACGGTGAGTAATAGTCCATGAAACGGGTCAGAATCGGCCAAAACCTGAGTATTGATGACCGACACGTAAGCGTAGCTTGGGGTCCAACAACTATGGAAATCACTTCGGAACCCCAAAACGGTTAGTAATAGTGCACGAAACGGGCCAGAATCGGCTAGAATTGCGAGCATTGACGACGGGCACGTAAACGCGCCTTGGGGTTCAACAACCATGGAAATCACCCCGAGACCCCAAAACAATGAGTAATAGTCCACGAAACGGGTCAGAATCGGCCAGACCCGCGGGTGTTGATGACCGACACGTAAGCGCACCTTGGGATCCAACAACTATGGAAATCTTTTTGAAAACCAAAAACTGTGAGTAATAGTGCACGAAACGGATCGGCCAGAATTGCGAGCACTGACGACGGACACGTAAACGCACCTTGGGGTTCAACAACCATGGCAACCATTTGGGGACACCAAACGGTGAGTAATAGTCCACGAAACGGGTCAGAATCGGCCAATACCGCGAATATTGATGACCGACACATAAGCGCACCTTGGGGTCCAACAACTATGGAAATCGCTTCGGAACCCCAAAACGGTGAGTAATAATGCACGAAACGGGCCAGAATCGGCCAGAATTTCGAGCGTTGACGACGGGCACGTAAACACACCTTGGGGTTCAACAACCATGCAAATCGCTTCGGGACACCAAACGGTGAGTAATAGTCCGCGAAACGGGCCAGAATCGGCCAAAACACGAGTGTTGATGACCGACAGGTAAACGCACCCCGGGGTTCATCAATCGTGGAAATCACCCCGGGACCCCAAAACAGTGAGTAAGTCCACGAAACGCGCCAGAATCAGCCAAAACTGTGAGTGCTGATGATCGACACGTAAGCGCACCTTGGGGTCCAACAACTATGGAAATCACTTCGAAACCCCAAAACTCTGAGTAATAGTGGACGAAACGGGCCAGAATCGGCCAGAATTGCGAGCGTTGACGACGGACACGTAAACGCACCTTGGGGTTCAACAACCATGGAAACCGCTTGCGGACACCAAACGGTGAGTAATAGTCCATGAAACGGGTCAGAATCGGCCAAAACCGCGAATATTGATGACCGACACGTAAGCGCACCTTGGGGTCCAACAACTATGGAATTCGCTTCGGAACCCCAAAACGGTGAGTAATAGTGCACGAAACGGGCCAGAATCGGCCAGAATTGCGAGCGTTGACGACGGGCACGTAACACACGTTGGGGCTCAACAACCATGCAAATCGCTTCGGGACACCAAACGGTGAGTAATAGTCCGCGAAACGGGCCAGAATCGGCCAAAACCGCGAGTGTTGATGACCGACACGTAAACGCACCCCGGGGTTCATCAATCGTGGAAATCACCCCGGGACCCCAAAACAGTGAGTAAGTCCACGAAACGGGCCAGAATCGGCCAAAACTGTGAGTGCTGATGACCGACACGTAAGCGCACCTTGGGGTCCAACAACTATGGAAATCACTTCGAAACCCCAAAACGGTGAGTAATAGTGGGCGAAACGGGCCAGAATCGGCCAGAATTGCGAGCGTTGACGACGGACACGTAAACGCACCTTGGGGTTCAACAACCATGGAAACCGCTTGCGGACACCAAACGGTGAGTAATAGTCCATGAAACGGGCAGAATCGGCCAAAACCGCGAATATTGATGACCGACACGTAAGCGCACCTTGGGGTCCAACAACTATGGAATTCGCTTCGGAACCCCAAAACGGTGAGTAATAGTGCACGAAACGGGCCAGAATCGCCAGAATTGCGAGCGTTGACGACGGGCACGTAAACACACCTTGGGTTCAACAACCACGGAAATCGCTTCGGGACACCAAACAGTCAGTAATAGTACACGAAACGGAGAATCGGCCAAAACCGCGAGTGTTGATGACCGACACGTAAACGCACCCCGGGGTTCATCAATCGTGGAAATCACCCCGGGACCCCAAAACAGTGAGTAAGTCCACGAAACGGGCCAGAATCGGCCAAAACTGTGAGTGTTGATGACCGACACGTAAGCGCACCTTGGGGTCAACAACAATGGAAATCACTTCGAAAACCAAAAACTGAGTAATAGTGGACGAAACAGGCCAGAATCGGCCAAATTGCGAGCGTTGACGACGGACACGTAAACGCACCTTGGGGTTCAACAACCATGGAAACCGCTTGCGGACACCAAACGGTGAGTAATAGTCCATGAAACGGTCAGAATCGGCCAAAACCGCGAATATTGATGACCGACACGTAAGCACACCTTGGGGTCCAACAACTATGGAATTCGCTTCGGAACCCCAAAACGGTGAGTAATAGTGCACGAAACGGGCCAGAATCGGCCAGAATTGCGAGCGTTGACGACGGGCACGTAAACACACCTTGGGTTCAACAACCACGGAAATCGCTTCGGGACACCAAATAGTCAGTAATGTACACGAAACGGGTTAGAATCGGCCAAAACCACGAGTGTTGATGACCGACAGGTAAACGCACCCCGGGGTTCGTCAATCATGGAAATCTCCCCGGGACCCCAAAACAGTGAATAATAGTCGACGAAACGGGCCAGAATCGGCCAAAACTGTGAGTGTTGATGACCGACACGTAAGCGCACCTTGGGGTCCAACAACTATGGAAATCGCTTCGAAAACCCAAAACTCTGAGTAATAGTGGACGAAACGGGCCAGAATCGGCCAGAATTGCGAGCGTTGACGACGGACACGTAAACGCACCTCGGGGTTCAACAAGCATGGAAACCATTTGAGGACACCAAACGGTGAGTAATAGTCCATGAAACGGGTCAGAATCGGCCAAAACCGTGAGTATTGATGACCGACACGTAAGCGTAGCTTGGGGTCCAACAACTATGGAAATCACTTCGGAACCCCAAAACGGTTAGTAGTGCACGAAACGGGCCAGAATCGGCTAGAATTGCGAGCATTGACGACGGGCACGTAAACGCGCCTTGGGGTTCAACAACCATGGAAATCACCCCGGGACCCCAAAACAATGAGTAATAGTCCACGAAACGGGTCAGAATCGGCCAGACCCGCGGGTGTTGATGACCGACACGTAAGCGCACCTTGGGATCCAACAACTATGGAAATCTTTTTGAAAACCAAAAACTGTGAGTAATAGTGCACGAAACGGATCGGCCAGAATTGCGAGCACTGACGACGGACACGTAAACGCACCTTGGGGTTCAACAACCATGGCAACCATTGGGGACACCAAACGGTGAGTAATAGTCCACGAAACGGGTCAGAATCGGCCAATACCGCGAATATTGATGACCGACACATAAGCGCACCTTGGGGTCCAACTATGGAAATCGCTTCGGAACCCCAAAACGGTGAGTAATAATGCACGAAACGGGCCAGAATCGGCCAGAATTTCGAGCGTTGACGACGGGCACGTAAACACACTTGGGGTTCAACAACCATGCAAATCGCTTCGGGACACCAAACGGTGAGTAATAGTCGCGAAACGGGCCAGAATCGGCCAAAACCGAGTGTTGATGACCGACAGTAAACGCACCCCGGGGTTCATCAATCGTGGAAATCACCCCGGGACCCCAAAACAGTGAGTAAGTCCACGAAACGGCCAGAATCGGCCAAAACTGTGAGTGCTGATGACGACACGTAAGCGCACCTTGGGGTCCAACAACTATGGAAATCACTTCGAAACCCAAAACTCTGAGTAATAGTGGACGAAACGGGCCAGAATCGGCCAGAATTGCGAGCGTTGACGACGGACACGTAAACGCACCTTGGGGTTCAACAACCATGGAAACCGCTTGCGGACACCAAACGGTGAGTAATAGTCCATGAAACGGGTCAGAATCGGCCAAAACCGCGAATATTGATGACCGACACGTAAGCGCACCTTGGGGTCCAACAACTATGGAATTCGCTTCGGAACCCCAAAACGGTGAGTAATAGTGCACGAAACGGGCCAGAATCGGCCAGAATTGCGAGCGTTGACGACGGGCACGTAAACACACGTTGGGGCTCAACAACCATGCAAATCGCTTCGGGACACCAAACGGTGAGTAATAGTCCGCGAAACGGGCCAGAATCGGCCAAAACCGCGAGTGTTGATGACCGACACGTAAACGCACCCCGGGGTTCATCAATCGTGGAAATCACCCCGGGACCCCAAAACAGTGAGTAAGTCCACGAAACGGGCCAGAATCGGCCAAAACTGTGAGTGCTGATGACCGACACGTAAGCGCACCTTGGGGTCCAACAACTATGGAAATCACTTCGAAACCCCAAAACGGTGAGTAATAGTGGACGAAACGGGCCAGAATCGGCCAGAATTGCGAGCGTTGACGACGGACACGTAAACGCACCTTGGGGTTCAACAACCATGGAAACCGCTTGCGGACACCAAACGGTGAGTAATAGTCCATGAAACGGGTCAGAATCGGCCAAAACCGCGAATATTGATGACCGACACGTAAGCGCACCTTGGGGTCCAACAACTATGGAATTCGCTTCGGAACCCCAAAACGGTGAGTAATAGTGCACGAAACGGGCCAGAATCGCCAGAATTGCGAGCGTTGACGACGGGCACGTAAACACACCTTGGGTTCAACAACCACGGAAATCGCTTCGGGACACCAAACAGTCAGTAATAGTACACGAAACGGGTTAGAATCGGCCAAAACCGCGAGTGTTGATGACCGACACGTAAACGCACCCCGGGGTTCATCAATCGTGGAAATCACCCCGGGACCCCAAAACAGTGAGTAAGTCCACGAAACGGGCCAGAATCGGCCAAAACTGTGAGTGTTGATGACCGACACGTAAGCGCACCTTGGGGTCCAACAACAATGGAAATCACTTCGAAAACCCAAAACTCTGAGTAATAGTGGACGAAACAGGCCAGAATCGGCCAAAATTGCGAGCGTTGACGACGGACACGTAAACGCACCTTGGGGTTCAACAACCATGGAAACCGCTTGCGGACACCAAACGGTGAGTAATAGTCCATGAAACGGGTCAGAATCGGCCAAAACCGCGAATATTGATGACCGACACGTAAGCGCACCTTGGGGTCCAACAACTATGGAAATCACTTCGAACCCCAAAACGGTGAGTTATAGTGCACGAAACGGGCCAGAATCGGCCAAAATTGCGAGCGTTGACGACGGGCACGTAACACACCTTGGGTTCAACAACCACGGAAATCGCTTCGGGACACCAAACAGTCAGTAATAGTACACGAAACGGGTCAGAATCGGCCAAAACCGCGAGTGTTGATGACCGACAGGTAAACGCACCCCGGGGTTCGTCAATCGTGGAAATTTCCCCGGGACCCCAAAACAGTGAATAATAGTCGACGAAACGGGCCAGAATCGGCCAAAACTGTGAGTGTTGATGACCGACACGTAAGCGCACCTTGGGGTCCAACAACTATGGAAATCGCTTCGAAAACCCAAAACTCTGAGTAATAGTGGACGAAACAGGCCAGAATCTGCCAGAATTGCGAGCGTTGACGACGGACACGCAAACGCACCTCGGGGTTCAACAAGCATGGAAACCATTTGAGGACACCAAACGGTGAGTAATAGTCCATGAAACGGGTCGAATCGGCCAAAACCGCGAGTATTGATGACCGACACGTAGCGTACCTTGGGGTCCAACAACTATGGAAATCACTTCGGAACCCCAAAACGGTGAGTAATAGTGCACGAAACGGGCCAGAATCGGCTAGAATTGGAGCATTGACGACGGGCACGTAAACGCGCCTTGGGGTTCAACAACCATGGAAATCACCCCGGGACCCCAAAACAGTGAGTAATAGTCCACGAAACGGGTCAGAATCGGCCAGACCCGCGGGTGTTGATGACCGACACGTAATCGCACCTTGGGATCCAACAACTATGGAAATCTTTTTGAAAACCAAAAACTTGAGTAATAGTGCACGAAACGGATCGGCCAGAATTGCGAGCACTGACGACGGACACGTAAACGCACCTTGGGGTTCAACAACCATGGCAACCATTTGGGGACACCAAACGGTGAGTAATAGTCCACGAAACGGGTCAGAATCGGCCAATACCGCGAATATTGATGACCGACACATAAGCGCACCTTGGGGTCCAACAACTATGGAAATCGCTTCGGAACCCCAAAACGGTGAGTAATAATCCCGAAACGGGCCAGAATCGGCCAGAATTTCGAGCGTTGACGACGGGCACGTAAACACAACTTGGGGTTCAACAACCATGCAAATCGCTTCGGGACACCAAACGGTGAGTAATAGTCCACGAAACGGGCCAGAATCGGCCAAAACCGCGAGTGTTGATGACCGACACGTAAACGCACCCCGGGGTTCATCAATCGTGGAAATCACCCGGGACCCCAAAACAGTGAGTAAGTCCACGAAACGGGCCAGAATCGGCCAAAACTGTGAGTGCGGATGACCGACACGTAAGCGCACCTTGGGGTCCAACAACTATGGAAATCACTTCGAAACCCCAAAACGGTGAGTAATAGTGGACGAAACGGGCCAGAATCGGCCAGAATTGCGAGCGTTGACGACGGACACGTAAACGCACCTTGGGGTTCAACAACCATGGAAACCGCTTGCGGACACCAAACGGTGAGTAATAGTCCATGAAACGGGTCAGAATCGGCCAAAACCGCGAATATTGATGACCGACACGTAAGCGCACCTTGGGGTCCAACAACTATGGAATTCGCTTCGGAACCCCAAAACGGTGAGTAATAGTGCACGAAACGGGCCAGAATCGGCCAGAATTGCGAGCGTTGACGACGGGCACGTAAACACACGTTGGGGCTCAACAACCATGCAAATCGCTTCGGGACACCAAACGGTGAGTAATAGTCCGCGAAACGGGCCAGAATCGGCCAAAACCGCGAGTGTTGATGACCGACACGTAAACGCACCCCGGGGTTCATCAATCGTGGAAATCACCCGGGACCCCAAAACAGTGAGTAAGTCCACGAAACGGGCCAGAATCGGCCAAAACTGTGAGTGTTGATGACCGACACGTAAGCGCATCTTGGGGTCCAACAACTATGGAAATCACTTCGAAACCCCAAAACAGTGAGTAATAGTGGACGAAACGGGCCAGAATCGGCCAGAATTGCGAGCGTTGATGACGGACACGTAAACGCACCTTGGGGTTCAACAACCATGGAAACCGCTTGCGGACACCAAACGGTGAGTAATAGTCCATGAAACGGGTCAGAATCGGCCAAAACCGCGATATTGATGACCGACACGTAAGCGCACCTTGGGGTCCAACAACTATGGAATTCGCTTCGGAACCCCAAAACGGTGAGTAATAGTGCACGAAACGGGCCACAATCGGCCAGAATTGCGAGCGTTGACGACGGGCACGTAACAAACCTTGGGGTTCAACAACCACGGAAATCGCTTCGGGACACCAAACAGTCAGTAATAGTACACGAAACGGGTTAGAATCGGCCAAAACCGCGAGTGTTGATGACCGACACGTAAACGCACCCCGGGGTTCATCAATCGTGGAAATCACCCCGGGACCCCAAAACAGTGAGTAAGTCCACGAAACGGGCCAGAATCGGCCAAAACTGTGAGTGTTGATGACCGACACGAAAGCGCATCTTGGGGTCCAACAACAATGGAAATCACTTCGAAAACCCAAAACTCTGAGTAATAGTGGACGAAACAGGCCAGAATCGGCCAAAATTGCGAGCGTTGACGACGGACACGTAAACGCACCTTGGGGTTCAACAACCATGGAAACCGCTTGCGGACACCAAACGGTGAGTAATAGTCCATGAAACGGGTCAGAATCGGCCAAACCGTGAATATTGATGACCGACACGTAAGCGCACCTTGGGGTCCAACAACTATGGAATTCGCTTCGGAACCCCAAACGGTGAGTAATAGTGCACGAAACGGGCCACAATCGGCCAGAATTGCGAGCGTTGACGACGGGCACGTAAACACACCTTGGTTCAACAACCACGGAAATCGCTTCGGGACACCAAACAGTCAGTAATAGTACACGAAACGGGTTAGAATCGGCCAAAACCGCGAGTGTTGATGACCGACACGTAAACGCACCCCGGGGTTCATCAATCGTGGAAATCACCCCGGGACCCCAAAACAGTGAGTAAGTCCACGAAACGGGCCAGAATCGGCCAAACTGTGAGTGTTGATGACCGACACGTAAGCGCACCTTGGGGTCCAACAACAATGGAAATCACTTCGAAAACCCAAAACTCTGAGTAATAGTGGACGAAACAGGCCAGAATCGGCCAAAATTGCGAGCGTTGACGACGGACACGTAAACGCACCTTGGGTTCAACAACCATGGAAACCGCTTGCGGACACCAAACGGTGAGTAATAGTCCATGAAACGGGTCAGAATCGGCCAAAACCGCGAATATTGATGACCGACACGTAAGCGCACCTTGGGGTCCAACAACTATGGAAATCACTTCGAAACCCCAAAACGGTGAGTTATAGTGCACGAAACGGGCCAGAATCGGCCAAAATTGCGAGCGTTGACGACGGGCACGTAAACAACCTTGGGGTTCAACAACCACGGAAATCGCTTCGGGACACCAAACAGTCAGTAATAGTACACGAAACGGGTCAGAATCGGCCAAAACCGCGAGTGTTGATGACCGACAGGTAAACGCACCCCGGGGTTCGTCAATCGTGGAAATTTCCCCGGGACCCCAAAACAGTGAATAATAGTCGACGAAACGGGCCAGAATCGGCCAAAACTGTGAGTGTTGATGACGACACGTAAGCGCACCTTGGGGTCCAACAACTATGGAAATCGCTTCGAAAACCCAAAACTCTGAGTAATAGTGGACGAAACAGGCCAGAATCTGCCAGAATTGCGAGCGTTGACGACGGAACACGCAAACGCACCTCGGGGTTCAACAAGCATGGAAACCATTTGAGGACACCAAACGGTGAGTAATAGTCCATGAAACGGGTCGGAATCGGCCAAAACCGCGAGTATTGATGACCGACACGTAGCGTACCTTGGGGTCCAACAACTATGGAAATCACTTCGGAACCCCAAACGGTGAGTAATAGTGCACGAAACGGGCCAGAATCGGCTAGAATTGTGAGCATTGACGACGGGCACGTAAACGCGCCTTGGGGTTCAACAACCAAGGAAATCACCCCGGGACCCCAAAACAGTGAGTAATAGTCCACGAAACGGGTCAGAATCGGCCAGACCCCGGGTGTTGATGACCGACACGTAATCGCACCTTGGGATCCAACAACTATGGAAATCTTTTTGAAAACCAAAACTGTGAGTAATAGTGCACGAAACGGATCGGCCAGAATTGCGAGCACTGACGACGGACACGTAAACGCACCTTGGGGTTCAACAACCATGGCAACCATTTGGGGACACCAAACGGTGAGTAATAGTCCACGAAACGGGTCAGAATCGGCCAATACCGCGAATATTGATGACCGACACATAAGCGCACCTTGGGGTCCACAACTATGGAAATCGCTTCGGAACCCCAAAACGGTGAGTAATAGCACGAAACGGGCCAGAATCGGCCAGAATTTCGAGCGTTGACGACGGGCACGTAAACAACACCTTGGGGTTCAACAACCATGCAAATCGCTTCGGGACACCAAACGGTGAGTAATAGTCCACGAAACGGGCCAGAATCGGCCAAAACCGCGAGTGTTGATGACCGACACGTAAACGCACCCCGGGGTTCATCAATCGTGGAAATCACCCCGGGACCCCAAAACAGTGAGTAAGTCCACGAAAACGGGCCAGAATCGGCCAAAACTGTGAGTGCGGATGACCGACACGTAAGCGCACCTTGGGGTCCAACAACTATGGAAATCACTTCGAAACCCCAAACGGTGAGTAATAGTGGACGAAACGGGCCAGAATCGGCCAGAATTGCGAGCGTTGACGACGGACACGTAAACGCACCTTGGGGTTCAACAACCATGGAAACCGCTTGCGGACACCAAACGGTGAGTAATAGTCCATGAAACGGGTCAGAATCGGCCAAAACCGCGAATATTGATGACCGACACGTAAGCGCACCTTGGGGTCCAACAACTATGGAATTCGCTTCGGAACCCCAAAACGGTGAGTAATAGTGCACGAAACGGGCCAGAATCGGCCAGAATTGCGAGCGTTGACGACGGGCACGTAAACACACCTTGGGGTCAACAACCATGCAAATCGCTTCGGGACACCAAACGTGAGTAATAGTCCGCGAAACGGGCAGAATCGGCCAAAACCGCGAGTGTTGATGACCGACACGTAAACGCACCCCGGGGTTCATCAATCGTGGAAATCACCCCGGGACCCCAAAACAGTGAGTAAGTCCACGAAACGGGCCAGAATCGGCCAAAACTGTGAGTGTTGATGACCGACACGTAAGCGCATCTTGGGGTCCAACAACTATGGAAATCACTTCGAAACCCAAAACTGAGTAATAGTGGACGAAACGCCAGAATCGGCCAGAATTGCGAGCGTTGATGACGGACACGTAACGCACCTTGGGGTTCAACAACCATGGAAACCGCTTGCGGACACCAAACGGTGAGTAATAGTCCATGAAACGGGTCAGAATCGGCCAAACCGCGAATATTGATGACCGACACGTAAGCGCACCTTGGGGTCCAACAACTATGGAATCGCTTCGGAACCCCAAAACGGTGAGTAATAGTGCACGAAACGGGCCACAATCGGCCAGAATTGCGAGCGTTGACGACGGGCACGTAAACACACCTTGGGGTTCAACAACCACGGAAATCGCTTCGGGACACCAAACAGTCAGTAATAGTACACGAAACGGGTTAGAATCGGCCAAAACCGCGAGTGTTGATGACCGACACGTAAACGCACCCCGGGGTTCATCAATCGTGGAAATCACCCGGGACCCCAAAACAGTGAGTAAGTCCACGAAACGGGCCAGAATCGGCCAAAACTGTGATGTTGATGACCGACACGTAAGCGCATCTTGGGGTCCAACAACAATGGAATCACTTCGGAAAACCCCAAACTGAGTAATAGTGGCGAAACGGCCAGAATCGGCCAAATTGCGGC